>CM077173.1:35258401-35768401 GCA_039654105.1 Coreius guichenoti
TCAGGTAGGCCGTGGCATTTAAACGATGCCCAATTGGCACTAAGGGGCCTAAAGTGTGCCAAGAAAACATCCCCCACACCATTACACCACCACCACCAGCCTGCACAGTGGTAACAAGGCATGATGGATCCATGTTCTCATTCTGTTTACGCCAAATTCTGACTCTACCATCTGAATGTCTCAACAGAAATCGAGACTCATCAGACCAGGCAACATTTTTCCAGTCTTCAACTGTCCAATTTTGGTGAGCTCGTGCAAATTGTAGCCTCTTTTTCCTATTTGTAGTGGAGATGAGTGGTACCCGGTGGGGTCTTCTGCTGTTGTAGCCCATCCGCCTCAAGGTTGTGCGTGTTGTGGCTTCACAAATGCTTTGCTGCATACCTCGGTTGTAACGAGTGGTTATTTCAGTCAAAGTTGCTCTTCTATCAGCTTGAATCAGTCGGCCCATTCTCCTCTGACCTCTAGCATCAACAAGGCATTTTCGCCCACAGGACTGCCGCATACTGGATGTTTTTCCCTTTTCACACCATTCTTTGTAAACTCTAGAAATGGTTGTGCGTGAAAATCCCAGTAACTGAGCAGATTGTGAAATACTCAGACCGGCCCGTCTGGCACCAACAACCATGCCACGCTCAAAATTGCTTAAATCACCTTTCTTTCCCATTCTGACATTCAGTTTGGAGTTCAGGAGATTGTCTTGACCAGGACCACACCCCTAAATGCATTGAAGCAACTGCCATGTGATTGGTTGATTAGATAATTGCATTAATGAGAAATTGAACAGGTGTTCCTAATAATCCTTTAGGTGAGTGTATACTGTGATGTATGCAGTATGTATTATGCTAGCATTCGATTCCCAACACAACCGACATGAGCAACAAGCAGTCCATAAGGAACTGACCAATCAATTGATTGATGCAGAGGTCACATGAAAAAAATGTGGGTGGATCCTCCCTCAGAAAATTTTACTGGAGTAGATGCCATTTACATTAAGTGCAAGTAGCCCGCCTTGTTTACTAAACGTCTGGTTGGGCCAGACAAAATGACAGAAGACACAGAATTATTAACAGCGGCAATAGTGTAGGCACATGGCAGAAGGTTCGAATCTGCCTTTTACCGAACTCGCTCTACTCCCTTTTCCCATCATATAATCAAATCGGAAAGGCATTTATTTTCAATAAAAAAGAAGAAAATATTCGAAAAGTGGAAATAAAGCGTCTAACGTGTGTTTAATAATAAAGTGTTTATCAGTTAGGGGTAGGTGAACAGATATGCGCTGAATTAGAGACGGTAAAAGTGAGTGGGCCCATTATCATTGCTCTTAAAAAGTGTGTGGGTCTTTTGTCCCACCCACATTCAATGGTTCCGACACCCATGAGAGGTCACATGACAATATCTCTCCTAAGAATCTCCTATCTTTAAGAATCAATCGCACAAACTTACTGAGAGTAGAGCATTCGGGAGCGGACGATGAATTTGAAAATGTACTCGAGGGCTTTGAGCGTCCTCAGGATGGGTTCACAAGCCTCTCCTCGACTGGACACGTCCAGATACGTCTTCAGCACGGACATCAACTTCCTACAGCACACAGAAAGAGACAGAGAGAGAGAGTTTGTGTGTGTGTTCATGAGGTTTTGTAGGCACAGTAACCACAATCATTCTCTAAATAACTTTAACTAAACTAATTAAACTACGATACTTGGAGACAGAAAAAAGACCGTACACATAAATCAGCTAGAACACACTAGTAATGCAGTATACTAACAGTAATGCTACTATGACAATCTCATCACCTAGGACCTATTATGCTTTTATACATGTTCAACTTTCTTTAGTGTGTAATGTTGCTGTTTGAACATTAAAAAGGCCTGCTAAGTACCAAAGTCCCTCCAGCGGGAGTTTTTCTTTATATCAGTGTCACTGTTTATGAACTCCCCGAAACGCCTCCATTGTAGTCTTGAGTTTTCTTCCAGGAACACACACGTCACAATATTCCTCATTTAAATAATTCTCGCCCAAGGCATACGCTAAATATAGGGGCAGGTCCTGAAAAGCGAAAACGTTTCGATCGCCCCCAGGTGGCTGGTCCCAGTATAGGTGTTGAACCCCCAATGGGGTGTGAGACAAACTAAACAATCAAATTACACTTCAAATTAGGGGTGTCGCAATATACCGGTATTGATCGTGATATTTAAAGCACGAAATATCGACATCGTGTTAATTTAGGGTGTGACAATATACCGGTATTGGCGATAACCACAGTATCTAAAATGAATGGGACTCTTATGATAACATGACACGTAAATACTCCAGTGTCCCGAGTCCGACTGGAGCCCGTGTTTTTTTCCCTATCACACTGTTGCAGCCATAAAAATAGTTCAGCTTTGTTTTTAATGTCAAAGTAGTTATATTTCGTTTCGTTTCTTTATTAAGTTAATTTACAAAAAACGTTTGGAGCAATTTTTGTTTGTTAAAATAACGATCAAGCGGCCGACAGTGAGTTAACCACGTTTGATCAATTTAGCCACTCAAATCAACACTTGACTTGTCTTGCCTATAATAAAATCCATAGATATAAAACACTTCAAGCATATCACAATATTAGTTTAAACTTTTACTATCATCACCACAGTAAAAAGGCATTTCTGACAAGCTGAGGCAGGCTGATGCTGCTCGCAACGGCGCTCGCAAACGAAACGGGCTATACGATCTAAACTAATAAACAAAATAAAAAAACATAGGCTATGCAAATTTAACGGAGTTCACGTCAACGAAAGCAAAAGATTCGGGCTGCATTTTATTTATCATCAGCTAATTTCAAGGACAAAGGCCGCAATAGGAGAAAAAGCGACCTAAGCACTGGTAAAAGCATTTAGTCTCATTAGTTTTAATGAAGAAGATTGTGTTTTTGAGCATCTGAGGCTACATTCAGTTTCACTGGAGGCCGTTTGCGTGTTGGTTTAATGCTTTAGTGATAGGCTACTCATTTGCGGTGATGCGTGTTGCAGTAGCGCCGTCATATCTGACTATGTCATATATAGCCTATAACACGCTCTCACACGATTTGCCAGGAGTAAAATGTATATATGTGGTTTAAACAACCAGATGCATTCACACTTGTCCAGTTTCGTCTGAAATGCGTCCCAGACCACCTTCTGAATTGATTTGTTTGAGTGATCGGATTTAAATCTGCCATTTACTCCTGATCTTTTCAAAATATGATAGATATCTGATCAGAGGAAACAAATGAAGTGAACAGGTGTAAAAAGGCCATAACGCTCGCTGCTGCTGGCAGGGACTCTAAACACCAGTCAGAGCCAGTCTTGACGGTCACGGTAGCATGGTCTCTATTGTGTCCACCAGTGCAGCACATCTCATAGTTTCTTTTAATTAATGAATGTCTCTTTATTTACATAATGTATATTTTTGTATTTGCAATCTAGTCATGGCCAATACAACCTGTTCGTAGCACTTGATTTTTTTTGTTCAAATCTATTACACGATTAAAACGGATCTAGAAAAACTGCGACCACATTGCTACATTAAACTCTGTAAAATGTTACGTTGGTCGCAGTGCCATGCACTTAATGTCTCATCTGCGGCCGTTCTAGGTGCACATTAAAACTGAATTAGCAGCGCTTACTGTATGACTTCATTGGCGCCGGCGCAACGATAGGTTAAAGAGCTTAAAATACGGGTACACAAGTTAACAGGTTAAAGTATCAGTTTTGATGTTAATATTTATTCATCATACTGTTGAACTTGACAGTATTTTCTCTCTTGTTATTTCATAGGGAGCTTCAAAGAAGATGCATGTGCCCTGTGTTTATCAGTATCCAATTATGTTCATTGGGTAAAAAAGAAAAACTAAACAAAGTAAAAATTAATTTCATAACTTCCCCCCCAAGGTTTCTATAGATATCGCGATATATCGATATCGTGAATTCTTTTGGCCACAGTAACCGTGGTTTGAAAAATCTAATATCGTGACAGCGCTACTTCAAATAATTTTTTACAAAGATGGTTTCTATCATTTTAGGTAGTTTTTATCATGCTGATGTTAGTTCAAGTGTTCATCCTTTAAATAAGTTTGGTTTTAGTTAGTTATTTGATGCTATATAAACAGGGGTGTGACGTCATGATTGACAGCTCTGAGCGAAGAAGTCACTTAGGCACCAACAGACTTTTCCCAGATTTTCGGGAGGAAATTGGAGCTTTAACTTTAATTTCTACATTTCCATAAATGTTTATTTCACACAGACATAACAAGCTTGCGATTGATTCTGCAGGAGTGTGGGCAGGGCCTTGTAATCAGCGCAAGATGTCAGCGCCATATTGGGACATTGGCAGCTTTCTTTTTTACAATGGAAGAGAGTGAAGATGCGTCGTCCAGTCTATGGTTGAAACTGGCAGTTAGGGTAAGGGGCGGGACATTTCTCAACTACACTTGAAGCACTTGACCAATCACAATACACTGGTGCAGCTGACCAATCAGAGCACATTGTGCTTTTCAGAAGGAGAAAAATGGGAAATATGGGAAAAATGTTTTTGTGAAGATTCAAGCATGAAAACCTATTTTAGTAGAGCCCAAAAACAAAATTCAAGACTTTGAAAAAGGGCATAATAGGTCCTCTTTAATAATTTATTCACTCCTATTTCTGTTGATTTAGGCCGCATTTATATTACATGGTTCAAATGATCCAGTGCCGACTTTTCCTCCCATCATTTCGGCACAAATTGGATATGACCCACGAACGTGTAAGCAGGAAAAAAACACAGGCCTCATTCATATGTGGAAATAAATCTGATATGAATTGGATACGTGCATTTGCGTCTGCCACGTATTCACCAATATTCCCCTGTCATTGCGAGTCGTACATCACTGAAAAAGCAACAGTGACAAGTGATGTCAACGCAGGTGGACACCAACCACGATCACATGACTATTTTCAATGGCACAATGGAGGATGAAGGCTCAACCCAATGTTCTGCTGACCTTTAAAGATGGTGCGGAAAGCAAAAGCTTTTATTATCAAAAATTATCTGTGTCCATTGCAAATCATGCCGTTTTCACTTACTTTTTGGCCTAAGTTTTCCGGGTCAGTAAGTCTACCTTAGGTTGTTTCGCTGAGAGTATAGTGTAAATGCAGATATCGGATATGGGTCACTTTTAAAAAAAGATGTAAACTGGTCGGATATAGTCAATAAATTGAATTGGGCATCAAGACCTGAAGTGGAAATGCAGCCTTAGAGTATTTGAGGATGTGTAACTGATTCATGTACATTTGAGACACACATACTGCCATCTAGTGTTTAGAAGCACAATGAAGAGCTTTTGACTTACTTGTAAGCCAGTGTGGCGCTGAAGTGTTGTTTGATATAGACCTCCAACACAGTGTTAAAATGCTGAAACTTTCTGTCGGCGATCAGACCGATGATATAGATCTGAGAGAGAGAGAAAGAGAGAGAGAGAGAGAGAGATTGATCTGCAATGCATCAATTATAACAGTGGTTCATAACCAGGGGCTGAAATCCACTAGGGGCCACAAGATGTTTTTTCCAACTATATATATATATATATATATATATATAAGAAAAAAGTTTGAAAAGGAATACAATCGAGAAATCACTTTAATATAATTCATATAATTTTACATATATTTTATAATTTAATATTATAAATCATTGAAAACAAACAACTATTGAATCTTCCTGTAATCTTTTATCATTTTATATTCTCATTATTTATAATTTAGGGACTAGAATCTGTCACCAGAAGTGAGCTAAATAGGACATTTGGGAGCATCCTCATTTAGAAAAATTATTTATAAATACAGTAAATAATGGCTTTCAAGTTCTTGCAGGGTTTGGTTTAGTCTTTGAAATGCTAATGAAAATTAGCTAGAAATCACTCTTAAAAATAAAAGTGTCCTTATTGGTATTGATGGTCCCATAAAGAACCTTTAACACCCATGGAACCTATTAATTGCACAAAAGGTTCTTTATAGTTGAAAAAGGTTCTTTACACTCCCCCAAAGAACTCTTAGGTCTTGTAATCAGCTTCTTTTAACTGTCCCACGTTTTCGCTGTAAAACTAAGGGTGGTCGGGCCTTCTCTGCTGCAGCATCTAAACTCTGGAACAGTCTGCCCTTCACTGTGAGGTCTGCTCCTTCATTAGCCAGCTTTAAATCGGCTCTTAAATCTCATCTGTTCTCTCTGGCTTTTGATTAGATCGATATTGGTAGATTTTTATATTTATTTATTATTTGGATTGTATCGGGTCTAATGTGTTTATATTTTTTATTTGCCTTGTTTCTTTTTATGCTTTCTTTTTTATATGCACATTGTCTTACTGTACAGCACTTTGGCGTAACTCTGTTGCTTTTAAATGTGCTATAGAAATAAAATTTGACTTGACTTGACTAAAATATTAAAATATTCTTCCCACTAAGAAAAAAAAGGTGGGGAACCAAAAAGGTTTGTTCTGCGAAAAAACCCTTTTGGAACCTTTGTTTTTGAGTGTAAACGTGTGTTTGTGTTTTTTTGTGTGTGTGTGTGTGTGTGTGTGTGTGTGTGTGTGTGTGTGTGTGTGTGTGTGTGTGTGTGTGTGTGTGTGTGTGTGTGTGTGTGTGTGTGTGTGTGTGTGTGTGTGTGTGTGTGTGTGTGTGTGTGTGTGTGTGTGTGTGTGTGTGAGAGAGAGAGAGAGAGAGAGAGAGAGTGTGAGTGTGTGTGTGTGTGTGTGGATGCTGCTTACCAGAGCGTCAAACACCAAAATATCATAGTCATCAGTCTGAGAGTGTTCCATCATGATGTTGAACAGGGCGTCCAAGGTGTCCTGCAGGAACTACACACACACACACACACACACACGTAAACTAACATGCATACTGAGCTACAGATGCTCATGTGTAGTTTGAGTGCAACACACCTTCACAACCTCCTCTCCATCAATGAGTTTGAGCTCTTGTAGGTTTTGTTTCAGCATTTCAGGACGAGTTCTCCACTTCAGCAGACCCAACAAACCCACTGAGAGACAGACAGACAGAGACGGTGTAACCTCAACTGACTCTTAATTACCATGCATTAATGAATCTGTTTAGTTCATGTGTTTAGCAGTGAATATATCCGTGTGTGTGTGTGTGTGTGTTCATTAGGGTTGCATTGTGATGGATGTTTCCGGAAGATTCATTAGCGTGATTAACAGGCTTTCTCAAGAACAGCTGTTACAGAACACCTGCGTCTGCGTCTGTGTGTGTGTGTGTGTGTGTGTGTCCGTGTCCTTAAAGGGGCTTCAAGATAAAAGTCATTCAATAATAGCACACACACAGACACAAACACAATTTAAATACTTAGATTTAACCCTATAAAGCCTACTGTATCTTATTTGATGTGCACATTTCTAAGGCCTCTAAATGATCTACACAATCTACTACATGCCGTCTGTTAAAAATTTTATCAAGTAAAAGGTCTTTTAGTATAACTGTAAAAACGTCCACCTTCAGCTCATGGTTCACGTGTCTTTTTGCTGTGAAATCTTTACTGATTTTTATTAAGTAATCATAAGAATAACTTTGATGCTGTTAGTGATATTTCTAGATGAACACTTACTGGACTGAAGCAACTTCGGTTTACTTTATTATCCCTACATCATTTTTTTTTTTTTTTTTAATCATGTTAAAATATGATCATCAGGCTTTTGAGGAAGTTTTATGTGTCCGTCTCTCAATCATCATTGTATCGCATTGCATTATGTTTTAAAACTGCAGAGCTTTGATCATAAAACTAAGCATTTAAATATCATCTTAATAAGACATTATTGGCAGGTATAGAGTGACGACTGATATTTATATGCATTTTATGTCTGCTATACTGTTATAAAGATCTCACCGATTTACATTACAAGCTTTTGACCATATAAATATCATCATCTGCACTAAATTCATATTTTTGCTCAGTTTGGGCCTCTGAATAAAACTGAGATGTTTTTCCTCCTTGAGTTTGAGCTCCATATTCTCACTATATCATATGAACCATAAAAGCCTAATGTATCAAATATGGTGCTAAACAAAAAACGCATACGCCAGCTTTTTCTTTTAGATTTTGCCTAAAGGCTCAATAAACTGTTGCATTAAAAAATGACTATTATTGTGTAAGGCTTTGCATGGTTTACATATAAATATTTAAATATTAATATTTAAAAAATAATAATGTTTAAATTCTTAACATTAAGACATTCCTGTTTTTTTTGTGAATCAGTGCACATTATTGTAAAACATTGTTTGTCTTCTTTCATCACAATGTAATAACCTGCTTTGCTTCTGAAACGGCTTTCCTTTTCAGCTGATGTCATATCGAGACCTCTTATTTTTCAACTTCCTGTCATGCAAAAACATTTTTCACCACCTGATGAATAAAATCCTGCCCTACATATTTTCCCTCACTGAATATCTTTTTTTCACTTGGAAATTCATCACATTACAGAAGTGAAATGGACTGTGAATGTCGTTTCATTTTGAATATAAAAGCTACATGGCGCACTTTCCCCCGTCTCCCCAACACACACACACACACACACACCGTTCTGCGTGAGTTTGGTGGAGCAGACGAGCGTTGCGATGGTGAACGTGTCTCTGGAGCTGAACGACAGCCCTCCCACACTGCTGGAGCTGCGCATCAGCGTCGCCCCCTTGTGACTGTCAGGGTTGCTGCGCTCAGACGGCAGGGACAGGTACGAGCTGACTTCCTCCATACGCTTACTGTCACCCTACAAATAGACAGAAGGAGATGCAGCATGTCCATATTCGTTTGCAAACGTTCAAATCAACTGATTAACCTAACTGTTATCCACCATATTATCTATGGAGGCCAAATTAAAAATAAACACCCAGACACCCAGTGGACTGTAGGTTTCTGGTCTAATACCTGTTAATTTTGTAATCACAGAGAACATTTTGACTCCTAAAAGCATTGTGAGCCTAAGTTGATTGTAAACCGAATGCACCAAAGGTCTCTACGATCTACATAGACTCACAATGCTTTTGGGAAACGCTGCCCTGGATTGTTCTGTTAATAATAAATGAAGGAAAAAAGTAACAAATAAATTCAGGATTAAATTTAATTAAAAATGAGTTAAATTAGTTTTTTTATCCCTTTATTTATTTATAATTTCTGCAGGTTTGGGCCTCCATAATAATGAGAAAAATGTTTACTCATTTGTACAGTAAAGTCTACACTGCAAAAAAATATATATTTTCTTACGCATTAAAACATTCTTAAATCAAGAAACATTTACTTGAGAGGATAAATTACTTAAGAGTCTTATTTGTTTCACCACCAGCTCTGATAGGCCATCCTTGCCTGACTCACTTACCGCATGTATCAGGGATATCAAGCATTGGATGTCCCTGAATTTCCTTAAACTAAATAATAACAAAACTGAAATATTGATGATCTGCTCACATTTCTCCTCTACTGCATGATCTTCACTGGCTACCCGTAGCATCACGTATTCACTTTAAGAGATTACTTCAAACATTTAAGGCATTAAATGGTCTTGCACCTCCATATCTGTCTGATCTACTTTACCCCTACTGCCCTGCCTGGTCCCAGCTTAGATCATCTGAGCTTGGTCTTTTGTCCATCCCTCGTTTTCGGTTGGACAATCCATTTAGTGTCAACGCTCCTAAATTATGGAATTCACAACCCCTTACACTTCATAATATCTCATCTTTGTCTACCTTCAAGACTCAGCTAAAAACATATCTATTTAATATGTATTTTGAATAATGTGGCTATATAAGGCCTGTGTTTGTATTGTGTGTGTGGGTGTGCAAATGTATTGTATAGCACTATGTAAAGCGACCTTGAGCTATGGAAAGGCGCTATATAAATAAAACTTCTTCTTCTTCTTATTTGCTAAAAATAATAAGTAAATAATCAATGTTTATTATTTGAGTTTATGCTTGAAACAAGAAAAATTATCTGTCAATGGTGTAATAAACTTATTTCAAAGGGAAAACAACATCATGTTTCTGACCCCATTGGCAGATATAATTATTGTTTTAAGCATAATCTCACTTAATTTTGATCAATTTTTCAGAAAACAAGACTTCATAATTTAAGTAATTTCCCTGCTCAAGTTAATGTATTAAATCTTATGATTTAAGAACGATATTTGTAAAACAAGAAAAAAATACTAAGACAATATTTTTTGCAGTGTATGGAAGACCTGTGTGGGTAGTTTTAAACTGAATTTTACAGTTTTTTTGTTTTTTTTTTAGGTATTCTTTCCCAAATTATCATGCATAAGATCAGTAAGGACATCTACATTTGCTCCAAGGTAAACTTCTGCTTTCTAGAAATTAATGTTGATAACTTATGCTAATTTGTGTATTGACTGAAATCATACAGAGGTGCAGTAACTAAAAAGTTCACAGATATTAGAAACGATTGTTTACTTATCAATATTGCAATTGTAAATAGGAGGTTTGTGCTACTGTACCTTTAAGATATTAATGTGTAAATGATTGGTAAACCTCCTGCATATCAGTTGTAAAGACTATTAATGAGGCTTCACGTTTTTAATCATTACTGCATCGTTTAGTCCTATCTAAAATAATTATTTAAAAAAATGGCGGATAAAAATGCTTTGCAACATTACAATCCACTCAAAACCCATGTAAGAATAATATTAAATCATTTTTAACACTTTTTGGCCGCATTGAGACTAAGTATGTGTTTCTGACCTTAAAGACAGTGAGTTCATGTATGCCATCTCTCAGAACGGTTCCGTCTTCCTTCATCAGACGCACAAACGCCATCGCAAAGTTCCTTTCACTCTTGTCCTTCGCTGCACAACACAAATTACACATTTATTCATATCTGAATTAATTTCCACCAACATGCAGCCTCATATCTGGTAGTATATGACAGATTGGACATGAAAAGTTATAGTTATGTGGCCTTTAATTCAGTAGCTTTAAACTCATCTATATGCTAGTGCACACAGCTATATTTTCATCCAAAGTGCAAATTTAACTTATACACAAAATTGGAATATTGCATAACACATTTGCGAATAGAGTCCAGTCAGTCAGGCGAAGAGAACAAAATCATCACTTCATGATAAACTAAATATCATTAAGAAAAATGGAAGTTGCTGCAGTAGGGGAAGCCACTGTCCATAATAATATTCATATAGGTCTATAATAAATGACTTGCGCCTCAGAGCAGGCAGAATAAATGCAGTCATGTTATCTTGCGTTTGGGAGCGCAGACGTGTAAGACAGTTCTGGCAGGTAATTATACCGAACCACTTTGATGACAGACTTTACTCAGGCATTTCAGAACAACGAAAACAGCATTTCAGATGCTGTGAGATCGGTCTGCTGGTTGGTCCAGTTATGCCGTCCCATCGCAAAGTCACGTCTTTTTTGATGCGCATCAAGAAATTTATTTGGTAAATGTGTTTCCATTGTAGTTAATGCGCATGTGTTCCCATCGGATAAAAAATGTATCCGACTCAATTGAGCGCATTGAGCGTGTTTTTCTAAAATCTTGACGTTTCCATCCAGCATTTTTGTATGCGATCCCAGCAAGCAATAGACATTATTTCACCACCTCGGTTCTATGAGTAACCCACTTCTAGCCAAAAGAACCTTGAATTTGGTTGCATGTCGTTTTTGCCAAAATAACTTGCGAGATGTATGTTCCATCATGTAAGAAAAGTCAACAGTGATTACAAGGTGTTTGGTTTCATTTCTTTGACATGTTCATGTTCTAGATGGCTAGTCTATTCTTGGGCTATGGTTAGACGTCTATTAAATTTTTACTGACAGCCCAAATTTTGCCTTGTTTTAGCCTAGACGTCAGGGCTGTGTTTATTAGATGTCTTTTAAGGGCAAAATTGCTTGCTAGGATATCCCAAAATGCCCATAAAATTAGGTGGATGGAAACATAGATGACTCATGTTTCATTGAACAGATTTTGGTCCAATCACACGCTCTATAGAATTAGGATGCCCCTCCCCTTTTTCTTTTTCGATCAGCTGAACTTTAATTGAGATTGGGGCAGCATTCAAATTTGCATGCGTTTACTGTAGTATGCACTACAAACTGTAGGTAGTAGACATGTTAATGTTAATGTCAGCAGCTGAGACTATTTTCAAGGCAAGAGCTGTGTTGTACATTTTGTACAGTTATATAGCAGCTGTATAAAACCAAACTAAATAAAACAGAAAAGTACAATATATTAACATTACATATGTTTTAGGGCCCTATCATACACCCGGCGCAATGTGACGCCAGGCGTCGTGTTTTTTGCTAGTAATTATCATTTTCACGTTGTTTAAATAGCAAATGCACTCGTGCCCATCTGTTCGCCCATGGGTGTGCTGGTCTGAAAACGAGGTGTGTTCAGGCGCATTGTTGGCGCATTGCTATTCTGAGGAACTGAAAACGACTGCACCATTGACCAACAAAAACCTGCTCTAAAGTCAATAGCAGTATTTTTTGTGTTATTTAAAGGGTGTGTTAGTAATATGCGTCTATAGGCGGGAGCACAACACGAGTACACTCTGCTTATTACACACACAGGGATGTGCAGCAGCACACAAACATTTTTAAATATTAAAAATAAAAGGATTCCTCTCTGGAGAAGCGTTTAGTCTTTCCGGCCGCAAATTCCGCCATGTAAATAGCGAATCCGCCATGGTGGGAGCGCAACTGGCTTTTAAAGGGAATGGGAGATGAGACTCTGATTGGTTTTTTGCACGTTACGCCCAAAACACACCCATGACTCATTAAGAGACTAGGTACAACCTTTTTTGACCATGCGCCTGGCGCCGACTGCATTTTTGCGGATTCGAACACACCCTAAGTGCACCTGCACCGTGCGCTTCAGACCATGCGCTCAGATCATTAAAAATAGGACCCTTAAAATTACATATGATAAAAATTCGAGAATGTTTGCAAACTGCTGATCGTTAAGTATATACTATTAAATATAGCAAGACAGTATGGCAGTACTGGTCATAAAATTATAAAATTATGACTTGATAATCACAACATTTTCTATTACCAGCTCACTGGTGTCTTCACCTTCATTTTTTTAGAATTGTGAGATATAAACTCAGAATTCTGAGTTTAAAAAAATCAGAATTCTGTGGAAGCTTGTTTGCGCCAGAGAATAAAAAATAAAACTTTTTATCTCACTATTCTAACTTTTTTCCTCAGAGTTGAGAGACATAGGCCTGGTTTCACAGGATTAGTTCAATGAGGGCATCTAAGCAGCTTTTATAAACTTGCCTTAGAAAAAAGTATTATTGGTGTGCATCTTGAGACAAAACAATGGCACTGATATATTTTATCACTTGCCAGTGCAAGTTGCTTTCAGTTAAAACAGTTCAAACACGCATTTTAGTCTGGGACTAGCTTAAGCCTTGTCTGTGAAACCGGGGGCAAAACTTGCAATTGCGAGAAAAAAAGTCAGAATTGCGAGTTTATATCTTAAAATTCTGACTTTATTTCATGCAATTGCAAGTTTATATTATGCAATTCTAACTTTATAACTCACAATTGTGTGTTTAGTATCTCGCAATTTTGAAAAAGAGCAGAAACAAGCTTCCATAGAGAACATTACTGTAGGAACTGTGAAACTTACACTCCTGTGAGGAGCGATGACGAAACATGAACCGCAGGTGGATTCTGGGCATCTCCTCCAGAGGAATCGCCACCTACAGGCCGGAGGAAAGCATTACTACATACAGACTGAAAACCGAGCCGGAAAATAACATGGTGCAATACCAGACTGCAGTTTCAGGACTGCATTTCTAGGACCCTCGTTTTTGTATGTACTACTACTTTATACTATTTTATAGCACTTACTATTCGATCCTGTATTTGTATTAAGAAAGATTTAAATGCGGTACTGAAACTGCATCATCCATTATTGCAGGATTATACAAACCTGATTCCAAAAAAGTTGGGACACTGTACAAATTGTGAATAAAAAAGGAATGCAATAATTTACAAATCTCATAAACTTATATTTTATTCACAATAGAATATAGATAACATATCAAATGTTGAAAGTGAGACATTTTGAAATGTCATGCCAAATATTGACACATTCCAAAAAAGTTGGGACAGGTAGCAATAAGAGGCCGGAAAAGTTAAATGTACATATAAGGAACAGCTGGAGGACCAATTTGCAACTTATTAGGTCAATTGGCAACATGACTGGGTATAAAAAGAGCCTCTCAGAGTGGCAGTGTCTCTCAGAAGTCAAGATGGGCAGAGGATCACCAATTCCCCCAATGCTGCGGCGAAAAATAGTGGAGCAATATCAGAAAGTAGTTTCTCAGAGAAAAATTGCAAAGAGTTTGAAGTTATCATCATCTACAGTGCATAATATCAACCAAAGATTCAGAGAATCTGGAACAATCTCTGTGCGTAAGGGTCAAGGCCGGAAAACCATACTGGATGCCCGTGATCTTCGGGCCCTTAGACGGCACTGCATCACATACAGGAATGCTACTGTAATGGAAATCACAACATGGGCTCAGGAATACTTCCAGAAAACATTGTTGGTGAACACAATCCACCGTGCCATTCGCCGTTGCCGGCTAAAACTCTATAGGTCAAAAAAGAAGCCATATCTAAACATGATCCAGAAGCGCAGGCGTTTTCTCTGGGCCAAGGCTCATTTAAAACGGACTGTGGCAAAGTGGAAAACTGTTCTGTGGTCAGACGAATCAAAATTTGAAGTTCTTTTTGGAAAACTGGGACGCCATGTCATCCGGACTAAAGAGGACAAGGACAACCCAAGTTGTTATCAGCGCTCAGTTCAGAAGCCTGCATCTCTGATGGTATGGGGTTGCATGAGTGCGTGTGGCATGGGCAGCTTACACATCTGGAAAGGCACCATCAATGCTGAAAGGTATATCCAAGTTCTAGAACAACATATGCTCCCATCCAGACGTCGTCTCTTTCAGGGAAGACCTTGCATTTTCCAACATGACAATGCCAGACCACATACTGCATCAATTACAACATCATGGCTGCGTAGAAGAAGGATCCGGGTACTGAAATGGCCAGCCTGCAGTCCAGATCTTTCACCCATAGAAAACATTTGGCGCATCATAAAGAGGAAGATGCGACAAAGAAGACCTAAGACAGTTGAGCAACTAGAAGCCTGTATTAGACAAGAATGGGACAACATTCCTATTCCTAAACTTGAGCAACTTGTCTCCTCAGTCCCCAGACGTTTGCAGACTGTTATAAAAAGAAGAGGGGATGCCACACAGTGGTAAACATGGCCTTGTCCCAACTTTTTTGAGATGTGTTGATGCCATGAAATTTAAAATCAACTTATTTTTCCCTTAAAATGATACATTTTCTCAGTTTAAACATTTGATATGTCATCTGTGTTGTATTCTGAATAAAATATTGAAATTTGAAACTTCCACATCATTGCATTCTGTTTTTATTCACAATTTGTACAGTGTCCCAACTTTTTTGGAATCGGGTTTGTACTATTGGGGCCGGATACAAGAGCAATTACACTTTAAAAAACAGCATTAGTGTCAACATGAACCCATTTCATTTTTTAATGCATTTTACTGGTCTAATTGTGAAACATTTTGCACATATTATCGTGCTCTTATTTTTGAACCTTCTCTCCAAATCACCTGGCTTCATAAATGGATGGATAAAATGGTTGAATGGATAGAATGTGTGGATGAAATCAAGTCATGCTCGACATTTTTCTTGTTTTTCTTAAACGTCATATGATGGAGGAAAAATAGGTTGTGAATGCTGTTAAATGCTCAATGTCTCAGTCTCTCTCACCTTAAAAGTCTCCATCCAGCGAGGTTGTTTGATCTGGTAGTAAATGACTGATCTATATTCGTTCACAGGCCGATCTCCAGCTCCCAGACAGATTGAGTTCTGTACGATAAGAACGCAAAAGAGCTGTCAATCAACACAGAAAGCCCCGCCCCAATCAGAATATTTCCTTGTCTAATTCATCAGCTGACCTTTGACCTATCATTATGGATACATATATAGTTATTGAGAAGTTATTTAAAAGGTGTTCATATATTGTATAGGATTATATTGCAGGATTATACTATTGGGGCCAGATACATGTATATATTTAAAATCTGCACATTTAAAATTACATATACGTATATATAAAAATTACTGAAAATATTATTTGGATGGACATGAACTACTGCTCTACGATTTGACTTATTAAAGTTAAAAAAAATTTAACGAGATACTTTCAATAATAACCAACAAATATTATAACAGGTCATTAATAAACGTAAAGAAATTATTAAATAATTTAGAATATATTTTAAATGTGTTTATTTACATTTTTATATAATAGTATGTATTTGGATGAACATGAACTACTGGTCTTCTGTATTAAAATTATATATTTTAATAATAACGAACAAACATAAATCATTAGTAAATATAAATAAATTGTTAAATACATTTTGAATACATTTTAAATATATATACTTAAGTACAAGTATATATACACACATATATATATATATATATACAAAAATATATAAATTATTGAATATCAATACAATTTACTGAACATATTTTGAACTACTGGTCTACAATTTGACTTTTTAAAGTTATACGTTTTAACCAAGACATTTTCAATAATAACATGAACATTGAATGCTATAACAGTTCATTAGTAAATGATTAGAAAGTAAATTTTAGTAAATAATAGTAAATAATTAGTACATTTTAATTAGAAAATGTAAAAAAAAAAAAAAAATATATATATATATATATATATATATATATATATATATATATATATATATATATATATATATATATATATATATATATATATATATTAGGGGTGTAACGGTACACATATTCATACCGAACTGTTTCAGTACAGGACTTCAGGTACGGTGAAGTGTGTACCGAATGCAATCTTTAACAGTTAACAGGCTTGTTTTACGCACGGAACATACTTCAATCCGAGTTCCTACACGAACATATTAAGTATTCTGTCCATTTTACCACGAAATTCAAATGATAAATGCCGTTTTGACGCTCTTTAATGTGACGTGACAGATCACTGTGCCAGTCAGTTCAGGTTGTCTAGGCAGCGCGGCGCGCGAGTGAACGCGATCATCTCTTCCTAGTTAAAGAATAAACATGAATGAACATCTGAAGGTATGTTGAGGATATATGACAACTTACTGAAACATATCATATGTCGTGTACTCGCTCAATCAGTGTTTCAACAGCGGAAAGACGTCAATAAAACAGCTTGTAAACAATGTCACATATTACATTTACCTCAGAAGTCATTCAGTGTCCACAGCTGTTAGTTCACTAGAGAAATGAACTCTTTCACTAAATATATGCACTATATTAGCCTATATATTTATTATATTCTACTTAACTTGTTAGTGATGTCTTGATTATTTAATGTATGTTTAAATAAATCTGTCATGAAAATGACAGCCACTGTGTATAAATGATTATATTCCAACAATGAATTGGAGTAAAAACATAATTTTATAATTAGATTTAGAAGTTAATGCAAAAACTGCCTTATGCGAAGTTTACATGTTTGCATACAATGTTTTATTTGAGTGTTGATTATTATATCATAAGAAAAAGAATACGAGCTGTCAATCAACACAGAAAACCCTGTCTCAATCAGAATATTTCCTCGCCTAATTCATCAGCTGACCTTTGACCTCATGTTAAGAGGTTTCACTCACCGGCACGACCTTCCCCTCCTCGTCACACACCAGCATGATGACCTCCACGTTCTTCTGCGTGGTTTTGTTGTACTTATCAAAGTCTCCGGAGTGCAGCGTGAGGTAGATGTCGTTCCGGATGTCACCTGGCATGATGATCTCAGGAAAACCCAGTTTTCGTGCAACCACAGTGCTCCGGTCCACCAGGTGGGGATATTCCTTTCGAATCTGGATGATGTCGCCCACAAGAGCTTTCATGGTGACCCACAGACCTGCGTGACAGGAGAAACACACTCTGACGCTGAGTCGTTGAAAAACACACTCTTTGGAAGAAACAATTTTAGTCTTTCTGCTTCAAAATTAAAAGGTGCGGTGTGTAATATTTATGAGGATCTATTGACTGAAATGCAATATAATATCCATAACTATGTTTTCAATGGTGTATAAAGACCTTACATAATGAACCCTTATGTTTTTATTACCTCAGAATGCACCATTTCTACCGCGGGTCCCCTTACAGTGAAGTCGCCATTTTGCGCCACCATGTTCTACAGTAGCCCTAAACGGACAAACTTCTCTACAGAGCGCTAGCTACTCTCTGCTGTCTCAGACGACAACATCTTTGTCCTGTGTCGGCCACCGTAGCTTCTCTATGTGCTTCGAAAGGGAGGGGTGAGCGGTGGGTGATTGCAATTCACAACCTCACCACTAGATGCTGCTAAAATGTACACACTGCACCTTTAATGTAATGTTTAATTCAGTGTGTTACTTGTCATGTCTTTAATTATTTTTGAAATTTACTAGTCATTTCTGAATTAAAAGTTTGTTAATGTTTTATAGCAGTTGCGCCATCAGAATCATGACAAAAATACAAGCAATTGTTCTACAGTGAAAACTTATTTGTGTCTACACTTATATAGTGATTTCACAACATTATTTAGAGCAAAGTATGATTTATAACAATGGTGATGTGATGTGGTGTTGGGTAAGTTATTCTAAAAATTTATGAATTACTAGCTACTAATTATACAAGAGTGTAATTAGATTATTCTAATCACTCTCTTTAAAAGATATTGCATTATTTATTACATATTACTTTCTAAATCCCATATCAACCTCTGGCAGTTGAACAACACAAGGGTAGACATGAAATTGCTCTTTAATTCTTTCAAATAAACACTATACAATTGCATTAATTATTCTTGAACTGACCAAAAAGTATTTAAAGGGATAAAGTTACATAAAAAAAAACATACATTTTAACATCAGAGATTAAATTTTGATGTTAAATCCACTATTGTTTTTGTTCTATAGTCTATACAGAATTTAAAGCAATTACATCAGAAGTAACTGTAATTAAATTACAGAAAAAAAATGAAAAGTAATCCCTTACTTTACTTTTTCAAGGGGAAAGTAATTGGATTACAGTAATTAATTACTTAGTAATACATTACACCCAACACTGGTGACTTCAGGTGGTGGATGAATGAAATAAAATAGCATCATAAATGAATCCTTTCCTCCTCGTCTCATTCACTTATGTGTTAATGACTAAAAAGTCCTAAAGCTCACTGGTCTCTCTCTCAGCTCAATCACTCTGTTCTGCTGGTATTGTGTGTGTGTGTGTGTGTGTGTGTGTGTGTGTGTGTGTGTGTGTGTGTGTGTGTGTGTGTGTGTGTGTGTGTGTGTGTGTGTGTGTGTGTGTGTGTGTGTGTGTGTGTGTGTGTTGGGGCATTAGGAGTATTAAAGCATTAGCGGAGGAGGGAACGGTGCTGTGCTGTCATTTGAGCAGGGAGTCATACCTTGTCCTCCGCTGTCACCTCGTGACGACGTCACCTTGTTTAGAAGAGTGTGCAGAAAGTCATTCTCAGCTATGACTCTACAAACACACACACACACACACACACACACACACGAATACAAGAATAGAGAAACATATAACACTAATTACTTTCAATAACATCACTGTATATTTGCATTAGTAAATGCACATTAATACATGTAAAGACATAGTTTACATACAAATGCATGCATTTACACACACACACATACATATACATATACATATATATATATATATATATATGTATATACGGCCACAGTTTAGATTAGGGTCATTACTGCTCATGAATAGTTTTTAATAGTAAGGTAGTTTAGGTATTAAGTTTAGGTAGTGGTAGGATTAAGGGAGGTAGAATATGGTCATGCAGAATAAGGCATTAATATGTGCTTTATAAGTACTAATAAACAGCCAATATCCTAGTATATGCATGCTAATAAGCAACTAATTAATAGTGAGAATTGGACCATAAACTAAAGTGTTACCACACACACGCACGCACGCACGCACGCACGCACGCACGCACGCACACATATATATATATATATATATATATATATATATATATAGAGTATGACATAAAAAGCCAAAATTATGACACTAAATTGACAATTGTGACAAAATTCTAATTTTTGAGAAAAAATTGAATTTATGCGATTAATAATCTCTAATTATGAGATCAAGTGTCATAAATTTGACTTCTAATGTCATATTGAATTCTTATGCCATAATTATGACATAAAAAGTCACAATTATGTGATTTTTTTATGAATAAAATGTATTGTAAATATCATTTGAATGGACATGAACTACTGGTCTATGACTTGACTTAAATATACTTTCGATAATAATAACGGCAACATGTAAATGTAAATAAATAATTAATTAGGAATAGAAAATGTAATTTAAAATTTAAAATATCAAATTTAATATGTACAAAAAATGTATTCATATTTGAATGGACATGAACTTGTACTGTCTCTTTAACTATGACAGATGCGTTTGGCTCAAGTATGCTATGATTGTGTGAAAATTGATATCAAATCAATCAAAACTCAATTAAAACAGGGTGAGCAAACGATGAGAGAGCTTCCATGTTTGGGTGAACTATTCCTGTCAGCTACAGGAGACGAGAAGAGGAGAGACTTACGGATGAAACGGAATGAAATACTGCTTCTCTTCGTCACATTCTGTCTTTCCTTTGATGATGTCGCTGATGTCCATCACTGCCAATAAGCACAGATATATATATCAGCTGTGTGTCTATGATGAATGCAGATCAGATGAGAAGATTCACCCTGATATTTACCAGCCACACCAAACGGCCTCCGCAGGCCTGTCGTGCATTTCTTATGATGAGCATCTTTCAGATCCATACGGCCCACACGCACAATCTGACAGATCAGATAAATCTTCTCTCTGTTCAGGTCTTTATTCCCCAGATCCTTTACAGAGAGCAAGACAGTCTTTCAATCTTTAGGACATCAAAACATCTCTACCATCACCAAATAAACATTTATGTGTAATATTAATGGTACCTTATGAAAGTCTGTTTCCATCACATGAGATGCTTTGGTAAATCATATAATTATGAGAATAAAAATTCATAATTATGAGATAAAAAGTATGACATAAAAAGTCAAAATTTAAACATAAAATGACAATTATGACATAAAAAGTCATTATGGCATAAGAAGTCAATGTTATGACATTAAAAGTCACATTTATGAGAAAATAAGTAAAATGATCAGATTAAAAATTCATCATTATAAAGAAAAAAATCTAAATTATGAGATTGAAGTCAACTATGACAAATCAAATTTATGACTTTAAAAATCAATAATTATGAGATACGACGTAATTATGGCATATTTATGAGTCATAATTCTGAGAAAAAAGTCAAAATTGAGATTAAAAAGTCACATTTTTGCATAAAGTCATAATTATGAGTAAAAAGTCAAAATTATGAGAAAGTCATTATTATGGAATAAAAAGTCAAATTTATGAGTATATTTTAGCATAATTTGGAGGAAATTCAAAATTGAGATAAAGTCAAATTACATAAAAAGTCATAATCATGAGGAAAACGTCAAAACAATGAGATTAAAAAGTCAACTATGGCATAAAAAGTCACATTTATGACAGATTTTTTAATGACATTAAAAAGTCTAAATTATGAAAAATTATTTTAATTAAATAATTTACATTTAAAATAAAAAAGTCATTATTATGAGAAAAAAAAAATCTAAATTATGAGATTAAAAAGTCAACTACGACACAAGTCAAATCTATGACATTAAAAGGTCATAATTATGAGATACATCATAATTATGGCATAAAAAGTCACATTTATGAGTATAATTTATGAGTCATCAAAATTAAAAAGGCAACTATGACATAAAAAGTCAAATGTATGACCGAAAAAAATAAAATTGTATGACATTAAAAAGTATGAGATAAGTCATAATTTATGAGTCATAATTCTGAGAAAATAATCAAAATAGAGAATAAAAAGTCAAATTTATGAGTATAATTTGTCATAATTCTGAAAAAAGTCAAAATTTTGATTAAAAAGACCAAATGTATTACATAAAAAGTCATAATTACAAGGAAAAAGTCAAAATTATGTGGCATAAAAACTCTAAAATATATGGATATAATTTATGAGTCATTATTATGATGGGGGGGGGATCAAAATTATGAGATTAAAAGGTCAATTATCACAAAGTAATTTTGATGACAAAACAAATCTCATTTACAGTGGGGAGAACAAGTATTTGATACACTGCCGATTTTGCAGGTTTTCCTACTTACAAAGCATCTAGAGGTCTGTAATTTTTATCATAGGTACTCTTCAACTGTGAGAGACGGAATCTAAAACAAAAATCCAGAAAATCACATTGTATGATTTTTAAATAATTAATTTGCATTTTATTGCATGACATAAGTATTTGATCACCTACCAACCAGTAAGAATTCTGGCTCTCACAGACCTGTTAGTTTTTCTTTAAGAAGCCCTCCTGTTCTCCACTCATTACCTGTATTAACTGCACCTGTTTGAACTCGTTACCTGTATAAAAGACACCTGTCCACACACTCAATCAAACAGACTCCAACCTCTCCACAATGGCCAAGACCAGAGAGCTGTGTAAGGACATCAGGGATAAAATTGTAGACCTGCACAAGGCTGGGATGGGCTACAGGACAATAGGCAAGCAGCTTGGTGAGAAGGCAACAACTGCTGGAGCAATTATTAGAAAATGGAAGAAGTTCAAGATGACGGTCAATCTCCCTCGGTCTGGGGCACCATGCAAGATCTCACCTCGTGGGGCATCAATGATCATGAGGAAGGTGAGGGATCAGCCCAGAACTACACGGCAGGACCTGGTCAATGACCTGAAGAGAGCTGGGACCACAGTCTCAAAGAAAACCATTAGTAACACACTACGTCCATCACTAATCCGTCATGGATTAAAATCCTGCAGTGCACGCAAGGTCCCCCTGCTCAAGCCAGCGCATGTCCAGGCCCGTCTGAAGTTTGCCAATGACCATCTGGATGATCCAGAGGAGGAATGGGAGAAGGTCATGTGGTCTGATGAGACAAAAATAGAGCTTTTTGGTCTAAACTCCACTCGCCGTGTTTGGAGGAAGAAGAAGGATGAGTACAACCCCAAGAACACCATCCCAACCGTGAAGCATGGAGGTGGAAACATCATTCTTCAGGGATGCTTTTCTGCAAAAGGGACAGGACGACTGCACCGTATTGAGGGGAGGATGGATGGGGCCATGTATCGCGAGATCTTGGCCAACAACCTCCTTCCCTCAGTAAGAGCATTGAAGATAGGCCGTGGCTGGGTCTTCCAGCATGACAACGACCCGAAACACACAGCCAGGGCAACTAAGGAGTGGCTCCGTAAGAAGCATCTCAAGGTCCTGGAGTGGCCTAGCCAGTCTCCAGACCTGAACCCAATAGAAAATCTTTGGAGGGAGCTGAAAGTCCGTATTGCCCAGCGACAGCCCCGAAACCTGAAGGATCTGGAGAAGGTCTGTATGGAGGAGTGGGCCAAAATCCCTGCTGCAGTGTGTGCAAACCTGGTCAAGAACTACAGGAAACGTATGATCTCTGTAATTGTTTCTGTACCAAATATTAAGTTCTGCTTTTCTGATGTATCAAATACTTATGTCATGCAATAAAATGCAAATTAATTACTTAAAAATCATACAATGTGATTTTCTGGATTTTTGTTTTAGATTCCGTCACTCACAGTTGAAGAGTACCTATGATAAAAATTACAGACCTCTACATGCTTTGTAAGTGGGCAAACCTGCAAAATCGGCAGTGTATCAAATACTTGTTCTCCCCACTGTATGACATAACCTAATTATAATGTCATAATTTTGACTCCATCACATAATTTTCCATCACGACTTTTTAATATAACACACAATTATGATTTACCAAAGCATGATTTTTTTGATGTGGCAGACATATTGAGGAGTGACTTACAGTAAAGACCACCTTCAGACTGTTGAGCATCTCAATGTCCTTCGGCAGACCTTTATCTCCCCATCTGACCAGATAATTCTCACTGCAGAGCGAGAGAGAGCGCGTGTGTGTGTGTTAATGACAAACGCCTGTTAGAGTCAGAACTCAAGAGTGTGTCAGTGAGACGCACCTGATGTTCGTCTGTTTGTTGGGGTCATACAGAGACATGAAGAGCTCAGAATCCTCCCCAATTCGACACACAAAGTTACGCACAAACACATAGAGGCTGTGAGTGGGAGAAGACTGGATCCGTGCGGACATTCCGGAATGATCCATCTGAACGTTGGACTGCACCGAGAAGAACAGAAAACACAGGAATTGATGTTAAATAGATTTTTACATCTTCAGGAAAAACCTGACTGTGCAAAACTCACTACCACGATACTAGGGTGTTGCCATGTGGTTGCAAAGGAGTGTTCTTTAGCACTTGCTGGGTTGCTAGGGTGTTCTGGGTGGTTGTTAAAGAATTGTTAAGCGGTTGCTAGGTTGTCTGGGTGGTTGCTAAGGAATCATTATGCAGTTGCTTGGGTGTCCTGATGATTACTAGGGTGCTATGGGTGGTTGCCAGGGCATTATTATCCAGCTGCTAGGGTGCCTGGGTGGTTGCTAGGGTGCTCTGGGTGGTTGCCAGGGCATTATTATCCAGCTGCTATGGTGCCTGGGTGGTTGCCAGTGCATTATTTTTCAGGTGCTAGGGTCCCTGGGTGGATGTGAAGGTGTTACTATGTGGTTTCTAGGGTGCTGGGTGATCTCTTGGCTGTTCTGGATGGTTGTGAAGGTGTTGTCAAGTGGTTGCTAAGGCATTATTATGGAGTTACTAGGGTGTCTGGGTGGTTGTTAGTGTATCTAGGTAATTGTGAAGGTGTTGCTAAGTCATTGCTAGGGCATAATTATAGAGTTACTAGGGTGCCTGGGTGATTGCTAGGCTGTTCTGGGTGGTTGTGAAGATGTTGTCAATTGGTTGCTAGGGCATAATTGTTGAGTTACTAGGGTGGTTGCTAGTGTATCTAGGTAATTGTGAAGATGTTGTCAAGTGGTTGCTATGGCATTATTGTGGAGTTACTATGTCTGGATGACTGCTAGACTGTTCTGGGTGGTTGTGAAGGTGTTGTCAAATAGTTGTTAGGGCATTATTATGCAGTTACTAGGGTGTCTGGGTGGTTGCTAGTATATCTATATAATTGTGAAGGTGTTGTCAAATGGTTGCTTGGGCATTATTATGGAGTTACTAGGGTGTCTGGGGAATCGCTAGGTTGCTCTGTGTGGTTGTGAAGGTGTTGTCAAGTGGTTGCTAGGGCAATATTATGGCGTTACTATGTCTGTGTAATCATTAGGATGTTCTGGGTGGTTGTGAAGATGTTATTGAGTGGTTGCTAAGCATTATTATGGAGTTACCTGGGTATCTGGGTGGTTGCTAGTGTATCTAGGTAATTGTGAAGGTGTTGCTAAGTCATTGCTAGGACATTATTAGGGAGTTACTAGGGTGTCTGTGTGATCGCTAGGATGTTCTGGGTGGTTGTGAAGGTGTTGTCAAGTGGTTACTAGGCCATTATTCTGGAGTTAATATGTCTGTGTGATCGCGAGGCTGTTCTGGGTGGTTGTGAAGGTGTTGTCAAGTGGTTGCTAGGGCATTATTATGGAGTTACTAGGATGTCTGGGTGATCACTAGGTTGTCCTGGGTGGTTGTGAATGTGTTGTCAAGTGGTTGCTAGGGCATTACTATGGAGTTACTAGGGTGTCTGTGTGATCGCTAGGATGTTCTGGGTGGTTGTGAAGGTGTTGTCAAGTGGTTGCTAGGGAATTATTATGGAGTTACTAGGATGTCTGGGTGATCTCTAGGTTGTTCTGGGTGGTTGTGACGATGTTGTCAGGTGCTTGCTAAGGCATTATTATGGAGTTACTATGTCTGTGTGATCGCTAGGCTTTTCTGGGTGGTTGCCAAAGCAATGCTAAGGGGTTTCTAGGGTGTCTGGGTGGTTGCGAATGCATTGCTAAGTGGTTGCTAGGTCATTATTATGCAGTTGCTATGGGGTTCTGGGAGATGTTTAGTTTGATTAGTGGGGTTACAGTGGACTACATTCACTATGAATTCACAGCAGACTTCAACCAAAGGAAGGTAGAGCTGTGGGAGCTCATTGCTTTAGTTGGTTCAGCCGTCCTGAACATCTACAAATGTCTCAATAAAACTACCAACTCTCGCTGTGATGCCTGAGCATGTGAGAAGCTCTTTGCAGTTTCATTCTGAGGGTTTGTCTGTAAACCATTAAATGAAAGTGAAATGATAACCTGTTCCTCTTTAATTCGCTCTGTGATCTTGGCCGTAGCGTCCTCGTGTGCTCGGAAGAGGCTGATGACGCTGGCTCGCTCGGGGTCGAGAATATTCCCATCAACATCCCGAACCACCACATCCAGCTCCAAGATCCTGGAGGCAGAATAACACTTGATTGGACTCAAGTTTGAGTGTTTGTACTCACTCACATTTACATGATTATTCAGCGCACACACACAGATCCTTGAAATAATCTGACAGATTTGTTCTTGCCCGGAGCGATGTGAAATACTGTGCTCCCATGATGCACCTCAGGCGTGATGTCCTTCGTTTCATTAAGACTCGTTCTTGCACATCACAGACAGCAACATTCCAGCATATCACTGGCATGGATTCACATATGTATTTTGCTGTTTTCGTATGTTTCGTATCTATATTTTGTTTGGTTTATCTATATTTCATTTTATTATTTACTGAAGACAAGAGTCACTAATAGAATAAGAACAAGGAAACTAGCAATTACAAGCAATTAGCACAAATAAATACAATGAAACAAAGATACAAATTAAATTTGTGCTTTATGTTTTACAGGTAGATCTAACAGAAGAAAGAAATACTGGAGAAATGTAATCAAATAATCAAATGTTAAATAAAACTGCATAGTCTTTACTGTACGGTTCTGGATATTGAATAAATCATGATTCTCCCATGATTCTGAACAGACAACTAAATAAAATAACATGTAATTTACTAGAGGTTCTGAGAAAACGTTAATTGCTTCAGTTTAAAATTTGAATGAATGAATGATTCAATGACTCACTCATAAACACTTCACTTGTTTCATTACTGGATGAATCAGCGTTTTTGAACAAATCTCTTAAATGAATGAATAGTCTCAGCCTCAGACGTCTGATGCATATGGCACACTTATCTGGAAACATTTTAGGAGTTTCGAAGTCGTCATCTGATTGGTTTAATTCTACAGGATGTCTGCGAGACGTGTGTGTTGCGTTCTTTAACGGTCCGTCTGGAAACAAATGCTGTGTTGCCAAACCCCCTCATGGAAGAAGAACGCCGTTGTGTTTACAACTGTGACAAGGAGCGCTTACCAGGATCAACTAAACGCTAGGTTTTCAAAAGTATGTGAAGTTTGCGGCTCCATTGTTGCAGTAAACTTGAACAACATTCTTGAACAAAGCATTTATAGATGCACGCCGGTCTGTTATTGCAGGGACATTGACTTTACAGTTTCACGCCCCTAAACATGACGCGGAACAAAATGAACTGTGATTGGTTGCGTTACATGTCAGTCAAATGTCCTCTTAGGCGGTCCTCGACCAATGAAAGAGTCCAGACCTTCTGCCGTCAGTCTGAAGGTCTGGCTACGCAAGACAAATGAATGAACGACAAATAAAGTCACTTGTCGCCACCTACTGGTGTAACGATGTAATCGATACAATCGTTATTTGAAGCGCCATGTTACTTTCAAAAGGTGATTTACTCTATTCTGATCACTACTGTAGTCATCAGTGTTTATATCTGAACTATAAACTTTTATCCCAGTGATAATATGAATGTTTGTAACACAGAAATAATGATACTATGTGGTTGAAAAGAATGTTTGGGAAGCGTTTCATACCTATACATGACGACTGCTCTCTCTGGATCAGAGGCAGCGCAAACGCAGATTTGAATGTTCAGGTGTGATTTTGTCAAAGATAGACACAGGCGATTTAGGAATGAGATCGCGTGGGTGTTTGAATCGAGATTGCGATCTTTAAGCGATTAATCGTGCAGTATGAACTGAATATAAATCCCTATTTAAGCTACAAAAGTTATTCAGTGAGTGATTCTCTCTTTGATTTATGTTGCTTAATTGACAAACGGCAGCAGGTTTATTAGGCTACTGTCGCTTTAAGATCTAATGCACACAGATTCAATTTTCTCCCAACTGTTTACATTGACTTCCACCAATATTAAATATCTCATGATGATGACATAACTTGTTATCTTGAGAAAACAAGAATTAACTTGTAATCGTGAATCCATGACACACAAAACAGCCACAGCGAGGGAGGTTTTTCTCTGCAGTAATTCATTACCGTTCAATGTCAGAAAGACATTTTTATCCCTAGAGGTTTGTTAATTAATTCCTTAATGATAATGTACAAATGAACTAATACATTAAGAACAGCCCAGAGCAAACCACAGAAGCTCTGAAGAGAAATTAAACCAGCCAACAAGATCCTATTATTCTACATTTGATCAGATCTGTTATAAAGGTACTGTGTTTGTACCACTTGTAGATGATAATACCATAATATTGTATGATTACTTTCAAATACTATGGTATGTGCTTGGTCCTCTAAAGCAAACAACGCAATGGCATTACCATGGCCAAAATGCACATAGACACCCTTGCTGATAAACAGACATGAACACAAAAGGAATAGACACTTGGAATATGTACTTATTTCCATAGTCGATCTTTGAGGTGATTTTCTGTTTGAGTTCTTTAAACTCGTCACTCGGCAGCGTCCCGGACAGGAGCTGGGAACGCCACTCCATAAGATCCCACATCAGCCTCTGGACCTGACTGAAACGCTCCTTCTTACTGGACTGCTGGGAAACAAAGACAATCACTGATCAGAAGGTTGTGCACATGTATTGGCCTTATTATTTTGAATGTTTGACTTATTTGAAACATCCAGCAGTATGCAGTCTTAGCTGCTTTTCCACTGTTGAGACAAACCGTTCTCGTTGCTTAACCGTTCCATTCTGTGCCAATCTGGCCAAGACGGATTTTTTACTGTGGGGCTGATAATGGAGCTCTTTGGAATGTAATACAAATGCCTCAGTCGTTGCCTTGATAGTGCAGGAGTTTACAGACGATATGAGATGTAAATAGTGACCGCTTTATGGAGGATGATCAGATATTTCTTTTAATTTATTATTAACTTGCATTAACTTTGCTCAAATAGCACGCTTGGCCAGCTACTGAGAAAATGGTTAGCCAATCATGCTGAGAATTACGGACCGAGAACAGTTTGTAATTGTGCCGAACCAGGCTCAAGTGTAAATATAACGGGAACCGTTCTTTACCATACTTAGAACTGTTCAGCCCAAAGGTGGAAAGGCGACTCGTCACATGAATTCATAAACAGTGCCATCCAGTTATCATGTTTGCAATTTCAATTTAATTCTTTCATTCAATTATTTAGTTTAATTTTTAATTCAGTTTTATGTAGAAATGTTTTCACTTCTGTCAGTGTGGTCAAATAATGATTTTTTTAAAAAGAAAAAGTCAACATGAATGGCATTCACAGCCCGTTTACTTCCATAATGTGATGTATTTCTGTTCTGATGTATTACGTTTTCCAATTTTGTGGTCAACTAAAGAGCAAATTCTTTTTTTTTTTTTATTTAACATAAGAAAAATTATATACAATGTTATTACTAAACAGGAATGAAAAAAACAAAACAAAACAAAAACAGAAGAAGAAAATAAATAAATTAAAATAATGAAATGTGTATATATATATATATATACACACACACACACACACATGTAATTTGAATAATAATAATGTCACTTCTGATTTCATTTTGACTTTGTGCTTGATGTCACCACATTCTGGCAGGTCATGCAACAGAGAAAAAAAAAAACATACTGAGCACAGTATGCATACTGCAAAAATAGTATACTCCAAAAGGGTTTTTTTGCAGCAATGCCATAGAAGAGTCATTTATAGTTCCGCAAAGAACCTTTGGGCCCTATTTTAACGATCTGAGCGCACGGTCTGAAGCGCATGGCACAGGTGCACTGAGGGCGTGTCCAAATCCACTTTTGCTAGTTTAACAACGGAAAAAACGGTCGGCGCACCAGGCGCATGGTCCAAAAAGGTTGTATCTAGACTCTTAATGAGTCATGGGTGTGTTTTGGGCATAACTTGCAATAAACCAATCAGAGTCTCATCTCCCATTCCCTTTAAAAGCCAGCTTTGCCAACGCTTGCACCATGGCGGATTCGCAACTCACCGACAATGCGCCTGAACACACCTCGTTTTCAGACCAGCACGCCCATGGGCGAACAGATGGTGCGAGTGCATTTGCTATTTAAACAACGTGGCGCAGGACGTGAAAATGATAACTGCGTCAGGCTGAAACTAGCAAAAAACACTTGCGTCACGTTTGGCGTTTGTATGATAGGGCCCTTTCAGTGAACAGTTCTTAAAAAAAGACCCTTTTTTCACCCTTTAGTGGAAAAAAAGTTTCTTCAAAAGAAACAAAAATGTTTTTTTTAAGAACTGTTCACTGAAAGATTCTTTTTCTTGTATACTGTAGTGTCAAGAACATCTTTTAAAAATATTAAGAACCTTTTGCATAATGAAAAGCTTCCACAGATGGTTCTTAATGGAATCATTGATGCCAATAAAGAACCTTTATTTTTAACAAACCTACATGTAAACGTCTTACCAAATAGAGTTGTTTCCAGATGCTACCCCATTCTCTCAGTGTGGTGGTCACCTCCTTCACCAGGGGCATCTCAACAGAGGTTATGATCTCCTCATCTCTACAGAAGAAGAGAGAGAGTGGGTCAGTGGATGGATGGACGGACAGACAGATGGACAGATGGATGGAAGGACGAATGGATGGATGGACGGACAGGTGGACGGACGGATAGATGGATGGATGGATGGAAGGACTGACGGACTGACTGACTGACAGATGAACGGAAGGACATACTCACCCTCTCTTTTCGATGATGACTTCCTTTAGCACTATAAAGTTAGCAGGAAATGCTCCCTTAAATAAAGGAAGAAAGTAAATCAGCCAACAGGTAGTAGAGGAAGTTCAGGTCAGATATTCAGAAAGAGAACATTCTCCTCTTGTACAAACACCATCAAATAAATATGAATTTACTCACTTTTCTCTCTTTGTTCTTGATCACGTAACCTTTATACCATCCTGGAACAATAACAGGCTGGTTTAGATTTAAGGCAATTTATGAGAATATTTCTCAAGTCACGTCACCTTTATTTATATAGAGCTTAACAGGAAACGTTCTGGCAAGGTTCTCGCAAAGTTATGAACAAATGTTTGTAATGTTAATAGAACGTTTGTTCAAAGTTATCTGGTTTTCATAATGTTCTCAAAATGTTATCACAAACACATTAATGAAACATCACTCATGGGACTTTTTTTTTCTGAAACATTTTACTTGGATGTTGTTAGTCTAACATTTTTTTAAATGTTACTACTAGTTTCAGAATGTTTAGAGAACATTCAAAAGTAACATTCCTATAGTGTTTGCACAATAATAAAACGGAATGTTCAAAAATGGAATGTTTCAAAGCAGCTTCACAGTAATACACAGGAAAATACAGTAACAGAATTAATGAGGCAAACTTCATCAGATATGAGACAAATTCATATTCTGCTGTAAAGCAGCTCAACAGAAGAACAGTGTCATTATTCAGCCAGAGTCAGCTCAGTGTTGATTCAGTTCAGTTTAATAAAAGTGTGGATGTTGCAAAATTCGTCATTTAACCTTTGCCGCAAGTTTGATTGACAGACAATCTGACCAATCACATCGCCAAATCTGCCGTTTTGTTCGACAAAGCAGTCAGGAGAGTTAGTAGATTAACGTCGGTGGAATTGAACTTGAAAAACGGTGTGCACTGAAGTCTTTCCGCAGTTGAAACAACATTTCTTTTAGTGTTCATTCATGTTAATTTGATGCTTATCAATGAACTAGAAGGAAGAGATGATCGGTTCACGAGCAGCTTTAACTGAGGCGCTACAGCGATCACGACACATTAAAGAGCCACAAAACGGTGTTTTGTTGTTTAAATTTCTTAAAAAAATGACAAAATTTTAAAGTTAAGATTTTGTTTCATATCAAAAGTAACTTGCTCTGTCCTGTCTGTCGGCATGTTGTCAGTGTCCTCTTTGCTCCATGATGTATTTTCTCTACGTGAGAACGTGTGTGGTGTGAGAGCACCATGGCTTGTCAGACATAGCAACAGTAACTAAAGGGGGCGGGTCTTTGCTAACGGTCAATTACAAAACAACTTCAATTCAGCTATGAAGAAGCTCAACAGAAGACAACAGTGTCATTATTCAGCTCAATTCAGTTCAAGTTATGTTCTCATGCGATAGTATCAGAGCAGTCACATCTATAATATTACTGAATATTAAGTGTCTTTTAGGGTGTGTTTGCACTTGTAGTTCGGTTCACTTGGTTTGTTTGGTCTAGACCAAAAAAAAAAAATTTAGTCCTGGTCCGCTTAGCGTTCATATTGACATTTTAACACCGAACCTAAAGATACCGAAACTAAAGCCATGTTCACAATCTGATTGGTCGGCTTTTATTACGTATATTTTGCGACGGAACTTACCGAACATCCAAAACAATGCTGTGTGCTGGGCTAAATGCACTCGTTTTATGTGCGTAGCTACATATGATGGTATTTTGACCAGCTGAGAACTTGTGAAGAGCTTATAAAATGTGTAAAGGAGTCAAAACATGGGCAGGAATCCCTCCATCACACACACAAACGAAGATCTGCTGCGAGACGCGGTTCTGATGCATGTACCGAACTGTGATGGGCAACATTGCGATAGGTATAAAAATAGGTATGTTTGAGCATTCTGTCCTTTTTAGGGTCGCATCTTCCTGTTTTTGGTTAGTTTACATGTCTTTGGTCCGTGTTACGTTTATATTTCATTCGAACCGCGCCAGAGTTGGTTTGGAAGCGGACCGAGAACCATATTTTCAGTGGTCTCGGTCCTCTTGTTTGGTGTGCACCAGGGTTCGGATGGCAGCATTCACACTTATTTAAATGAAACGCATTAACAGAGCAATCACACCAGGGTTTGTTTTAATCAAACCAAACATGCCAAGTGTGAACACACCCTTAAACCCCAGCTCAAACAGTAGGGTTTGATTCCCAGGGAATGCATTAACTGAAATGTACACGTTGCATGCAATGTAATTCACTGGAAAAAATCTGTTAAATGCATAAATGCAAAATCCCAGAATCCCTCACCTTCACATGACTCCTGTATGTGTACCGTGTCCCCGACAGCCAAGGACAACTGCTTTTCCGCTTTGGCGATGAAATTCCACTTAACTTCAGAGAAAATACAAATCGCATAAAATTCATCAGATGCATTTGAAAATACATAAAGTGAAGTCATAGTTTGGATTTATTTCTCAAGTGATGCTCAGCAAAACGGCAGAATGAGATCATTTAATGCCTCCAGTCAGACATCAAACGTTGTGAAACTGTCCTCAACTACTTTGCTTTCTTCTTGTCTGGCGTGAAACGAGTCCTGCAATTCATGTCTGGAGCACAAATGTTGCAGGACGACACACACACTGAACTTTAACTCTTTAGCCAACATCAATGAAAATGTTAAACTGCATCTGCGAGAGATGGAGAAGCATATTGCACATACACACACACACACACACACACACACTTCATTTCTGCAAGTACGAGTTCGTTGGCCTACTTCCTCTCAGTGCAGCTTCCTGTACAACAACACACACACAGATACACGCCGCCATCAGCATGTTTACAATTTAAATAACACTCAATAAGCAATTCATATGCATTTACATGAGCAGACAGCTTTTTGTAATTAATTAATTCATAAGTTTTAGCTTATATATGTATGCATATCCTCATGTCTTCACTAGTGAGCTACAAAACTGCTGACTACACCAGAACCAGAGGCACTAACATCGCCAATCACTTTTGCATTCATTTCAAGACTGTTTTGAGCAAAAATAACTCATACGGAGTTCTACATTCACAAATAACCCTAAATAAAGTTACTTTAATCAGTTTCACCATCTCAAGCTAGTACTGCTCTTCCTGGACGCTTCACAAATGAGCTTCGGTTGATTAAAAGGGATTTCAAATGTCATTTGCATGAAATATTCTTCCCAAAGAATGGTCACCGTAACCAAAGACTTGAAGAGACTTAATGAAGTTCTCACATGTGTTTAATTTAACTCAGTCTCAGACGTTTCCCCTACAATTCCTTAAGAGAAAAGACACAATCATTGTTATTGTAGTATAATTTAAATAGTTGATTATTTGATTTAATTTTTATATTTTCTGTTATATTTATTTGAATTAATGTTTAAGTATTTTTTGTTTGTTTTTGTCATTTTTAAAAACGTTTTATTCTTTTTTATTTCACACTGTAAAAATTATATAATCAATAAGTTATGACAACATACGTTTTTACATTGCTTTAACTCATCAAAATAAGTTATGAGTAAATAAGTTATATATAAGTTAAGATTCAACTCATTTTTTTAAAGTCAGTTTAATGTAATTTAAGTTGAAATGACTTAAAGATCCAAGTTGATTGTACTTAATTTAAGGCAGCAACTTTTTTTACAGTGCAGTTTTGGTTATTTTAGTAAAGATCAAGTTAAACTAAATGAAAATGAGAAAAATGTTGCTTTTGCAACTAGCTGAAATAAAATAAGTTTGAGGGGTTTTTATATTTTATTTTAATTCAAGTAACGAAAATGTTTTTAATTGTTTGAACTTTAACGATAATAACCCTGACACAAATAAGTCAATAGTTGTCCTACATTAAGAGTAGAGAAATGTAAAGCTGAATGTGGAGAGCAGCTCAGATCATTTTATAAGAAACATTTGAGATCTCTGACTTTTGATGGCACACTTGAGCAAACATGAGCACATTTCGAGACACTAGTGCGATGTAGCACTAGAAGAGGCTTGTGTGAGATTCCCATTTCAGGAGAAACATCTGACATCTCATTGCTGTCTAGGAGAAACAATTAAGAGATCTCATTTCACACAGGTCTCAATGTTGCTCCTGTGTTATTAAATGTTGACAAACCTTAAAGCACATTCATTCGGCATACATGCTGAAGAAGCAAATCCATCAGACTGTATTAAAGAGTGAAAATGTGCAGAGGTTCATTTCAGGTTCATTTCAGTTGCATTAAATGATATTTTTGACTTTAATAAACCAGATGCTTCTATATTAAGCACATTTTTTCAATGCATTTCTAATGTTAACAAGCATTCCACGACTGCACCGCATCATAAATCTGAATTTTTGCAGGATTTCAAAGCAAAACAAGTGCTAAATGATAAAACGCTGCAATCTGTTTAGGCCAGTGACTGTTGGGGCGCTTGACTGATCCGTCTCTGCCCACATCCTGAGAAATAGGAACTGAATTCAAGCAACTATAGACGACCGCTGCGAGGGGAGCCAGGAATATTCACCAACACACACGCAAATACACAGAAAACTTTCAAACAATCATTCCTGCACAGGTGAATCACATGCACACACAAAAGAAAGGCCAAACTCACCAACTCCATATCTTTCAGAGATAGTTTTTGTCCAAGGAGCCATTGGTTGGACTGTAAAACGCTCTCCTACGTCTCTTTCTGTCTGTATTTAATCTTTCGGAATATCTCAGTTCCTTTCTTATGTCTAACACCGGCTGTTTTTTTGGGTGAGGGTGTGAGAAATAACCAGCATGAAGTGCTCCTCCTCCTCTCTGTCTGAATGTCTGCTTCTTCCTCTTCCTCTTTTGGCCTTCCATCGGCTGACAAATGTAACGCAGCACAACTTCATGATGACTAAAGCACACGTTTCAATGGCTTTTATCGATTAATGTCTGGGGATCATGTATGTGTTGAGTACAGTGTATTAGGGTGTGTGATGGAGCACGTAAATCATCATTTATAAATCTTTAATGCTGGAGGAAACATCTGGTGCGGGACGAGACAAAGCACAGATTCCCCTAAGTTGTTTGATCTATGTATCCGAGAGACTTAATGCAAGCAGGTTTATGCAAACACACAAACAAGCTGCTCTGTATCTTTACTCATCAACCATCAAAATAATGTCAATATTCAGGCGCAATACCTACAGCAGCCTACAGAGCGCACCGCAAACACTCACTGAGAGATGGACATGCAGCTTGCTAAACAGAAGCAGGAGGGTTATAAAAAATATTAAAATATTTCAGTTAATTGAAATAAAAAAGCTAAAATAAATCTCAAAAAACTCAAACTGAACAAAAACTAGAAATGTTGCCTTGGCAATAAACTGAAATTATTAACATGGAAATAAAAAACTGAAATAAAAATAAATTAAATCTAAATAGCAATATTTTTTAAAAAACAAATACATTTACAAAAGCACAATGAAATTACTAAAAATTAAATACAAATTTAACATGAACACTAAAAATATAAAAACAAAAGCTCATTCAAAATATTAATAAACTATAATAGAACTAAAATAAAAACTAAAATATCACGGAGTAGAAATGACTTTTTAGTATAAGTTTTTAGCTCATATAATTATTATTTTTAAGAATGTCTATATACTTTTTATTCATTTTGTAGAAATGTTGCCTTGGCAAGAAACAGAAATAAGTTTTATAATTATTTAATGGAAATAAAAAATAAACCTAAAACTGAAATTAAAACAAATTAAACCGAAACAGCAATATTTAAAAAGAAAATCAATTCACAAAAGCACACAACAAAATTACTAAAAAATAAACAAAAATTAACATGAAAACCGAAAATATAAAAAACAAAAGCTTATTCAAAATATTAATTGAACTATAATAGAACAAAAATAAAAACGAAAATAATACTGAGTCAAATGTCTTTAATTAGTTTTTATTTATCCTATACCTTTTTATTTACATTTAAAGTTTTAGTAATTTCTTTGTGTGCTTTTGTCATTTTAATCATTATTTTTAATTTTGTCTTCATGCTTTTTATTCATTTTTATTTCAGTTTTTATTTTTGTATTTCCTGTTTTTTATTTTATTTTGAGTTTAAGTTAAAGTTTTAGTACTTCTTCTTTCAAATATGAATAAGTATAATACTTATAACACTTATAAGTGATATACTGCTGAATTTTACCTAAAAAAAAATCCAATATTTAGAGACAAGAATATCATAGACACTTGAGGGGTGAACTCTTTTCATTTGGACCTGAAAGAAACCACCTAGTAGCAACCACCCAGAACACACGAGCAACTTCTCATCCAGTTATGTTCAGACAATGTAAAATTTCACTTACATTCATGTCCATATATGAAGATTTATCGATGAATACCAACATGTGGCAATTCTAAACACAACTGGAGGCCGTAAAACGCTCCACTTTATGTTTTCCTACTGTGCTGAAAAACAGGACAGCTTCTCACAGAAATAAACGCTGCCTTTTGTTGAAGCACAAAGCACCTCTTAATACGCCCCATAATGCATCATTCACTTTGATTTAAAGAGGGCCAAACAGCTCCACTAGTTTCCTCAAGTGGATAATGTGAGGGGTTTTAATTTGGATCAGACCAAAGCCTTATTTCACCACAACAGTACTGGGAAGCAAAAATATAGAGAGTTTAAATATTTAAAAATAATTATAAAAATGATATGAAAATGTACATTTGTTTACAATATTATAATTAAAAACAATTATAAATAAATGTAAATAATTGTTTTATCATTTTATTTTATTTTTGTTTCATTTTTTATAAAATAAAATATGCAACATTGATAATAATGTTTAATTAAAAAATGTTTCTTAAGCAGCAAATCAGCATGATTTCAGAAGGATCATGTGACATTGAAGACTGGAGTAATGATGCTGAAAATTCAGCTTTGACCACAGGAATAAATTACATTTTACATTGTATTCACAAAGAAAGAGTTATTTTAAATTGTAATAATATTTCACTGTTTTTACTGTATTTTTTAACAAATAAATGCAGCCTTGGTGAACATGAGAGACTTGTTTAAAAAATTCAAACTTTTAAATGGTAGTTTGTGTATATAAAATAATAAATATTACATTGCACAGATATACAAGTTGCCTTGGTTTAAAGTGTGAAATATTTTGTTTAATACTCACCAGCATGTCAGTTGCTGCCGGGGTCATATTGGTTACACCCCTGCGCTGCTTACAGTAACATTGCAGGTCCAATCCATCATTTCATCACTGAATAAGACACTGAAAAACACGATTAGAGACAGTCACGGCAGCTATGCGGTAAATTATATGAAAAAACAATCAATAATACCAATCAATAGTTAACAGTAAAGCATCGAATAAACACTTCAAAGTAAATGTAATAGTATTGATTTGCATATAAAAGATGTGGAGCTGAATTTATTATAATTCGACAATGACAATAAACACTTGTTAAGTTGGCAATATACTATGGGGATGTTGAATGCTTGAATCCGATTGGCTGACGAACATCCTAAGGTGTGCAATATTTTCAGGGAAACGCATGGCTAAAGTAGTTCCAGGCAGATTTTGACCGCATTACATGTCCATATCACTTCGCCAAATTATTTCAGTTATTTCAAATGTCTTTACAGCAAAAGAACCAAAACCCACAACGACACTGACATATAGTAAACAATAAAAACAACACATTATTTGCATATTTTTTGCCGCAAAAAATAGCGTTTTATTATGTATAGCATATACTATCTTTCTCCTGCTCTCTCTCCCACTCAAACGGACACACACTCGCAGAGAAAGTGTTGTCAGCGCTGCTCTGACGATTTTATCAGAAAAAAAGTTTAACAACTTAAAAGCTACATGACATTTCTCACTAGCGAGGTAATAACGGCCTTGTTCTTGGGGCAGATAGACTTACAGTTTGGCTATTAGTAGATACGCTGCCGATCACTGTTGAGAAACACACACACTGAGGTAATTCACACACCTCTCTCTCTCACTCAATTCAATTCAATTATGCTTTATTGGCATGACAATTGTTACAATGTACTGCCAAAGCATTTCTAATTTTACAGTGAATCAACATACATCTCTCTCTCTCTCTCAAATGCTCTAAAATGACATTTTAGAATTAGCAACAGAGGCTTGGGATGAGATGCGTAAGACACACAAGAGCGTTTTAAGGACAAAAACCTGACAGATATCTTGAAATACATAATCTGAACAATGTTTTGAGGTGTGTAAGCGCAATAATTGACTCCAGGTCGTTGAACGGCCGCATTACCACCTCGGGTGTCCATTATTTTTGTAATAATTCAGTGGCCCGTCGTCAATTATTCCTTACATTATATATATGTGTGTGTGTGTGTGTGTGTGTGTGTGTGTGTGAGAGAGAACACATGACCAATATTGCACAATACCAAATATTAACATGGCAGTTGGCAAAAGTCTAAAAGTTCAGTCATTTGAATATCCTTCATTAGATTCTGACCTTTATCAAGCAGCTTATTGAAGACCTTTCAAAGAGGTCTTTTACAATAGTGTGCTATTTATTTCATTTTTTAATATCTGCATGGCCAGATAAAGGCCATGTTTGCATTTGACTGCGACTCTGGTTCTGTCTAATGGGATTCTCAGAACCGTTTTAATAAAATAGAAGTAGATCAACACTAAAACCAAACTGCCAAAATTGGTTCTAACTTTAACCTAGAATCGAGTCCAGGATCAAATCACTTACAGGACCAACAATATGGTAACACTTTAGTATGGGGAACACATATTCACTATTAACTATGACTTTTGCCTCAATAACTCCTAATTTACTGCTTATTAATAGTTAGTAAGGTAGTTTTTGTAGGGTTTAAGTTTAGGTAGTGGTAGGATTAAGGGATGTAGAATATGGTCATGCAGAATAAGGCACTAATATGTGCTTTATAACTACTAATACACAGCCAATATCCTAGTAATTGTCACGGTACGTGACCCAGGAACAGGCTGAAGACTCAGAAGATCACAATCAAACATAAACTTTAATCTTAACTTCACAGGAACAGACAGGCAACGGAAACACAACAGTGACTAGACAAAGACTGAGTGAGCAAGAGGAACTTAAATAGTGAACACAAATGAGATAATTAAACAGACACAGCTGAACTAAATGAACTCATAATGCCGGTGACCATGGAAACAAGGAGTGGCGGGAAACTGAACAAAGGAACAAATCAAACACAAGCAAAACAGACTGAACATGTGACAGTAATATGCATGCCAATAAGCAACTAGTTAATAGTAAGAATCGAACCCTAAAATAAAGTGTTACCACAAATACATAAGGTAGAAAAATCTGCATTTCACTTCTGGGTTATAGTTTCATTTGCAGTCAGGTCAAGTCAAGTCTCCTTTTATTTATTATTTATACAACACAGTTTGTTTCAAAGGAGCTTTACAGTGATAAACAAGAAAATAATGATTCAATGATGCAAACAGAGTTCAATTCTGCTGTCAAGCAGCTCTGGAGAAATCAGTGATGTCATCGTCCAGCTCAGTTTTCATACAATGGTGTCTATGCAGGCAGATCAATAATATTGTTAAATATTGAGTGTCCTCAACTAAGCAAGCCAAAGGCGACAGTGGCAAGGAACCCAAACTCCATCAGGTGACTGAATGGAGAAATAAATCTTGGAAGAAACCAGGCTCAGCCGGGGGGCCAGTTCTCCTCTGGCCAACGAACAAACAGTGTATGATTATGATTCATGCTGCATTACAAATCAGATTGTGGATTGGTATTATTCTGAATAAAATAGTCAGGTAACGCTAACGCATGTCAAATTCTAGAGTCGCATGGTATTAGCATATTCTTATGTTTAAATTGATATATTACACTTACAAAAACAAAAAAACTGAAATATGTCTGAGCAAATGAGGAGGGTTGTAACACAACTTTCCCCATTTACTTCTAAAACATTTATCCTCAATTCAATTAAAGATATTTTTGCGCATCTGCTTTCTATAGTCAAGGTGAAGATGAACAAAACAGTAAATATCACTTGTGTCATAAAGAAAATCACAGCTTTAAAAAAAAATGTAACAATACGCACAGAGAGAGACCTGTTCCATCCTCCTTATGCTCAACCCGTTCTACAGTACAAAAGAGATAGAGAGAGAAGCATCTGATTGGCTAACTGAAGAAGTGTGTTGAGTTATATACTGTGTGTGAGTGTGTGTGTAGAGAGAGCGAGAGAGAGAGAGAGAGAGAAGGGCAAGAGTAACAGAAGAATGAAGGTCATCCAAGGTAAGTTACGCTGCTACTGCACCGCATATAAAAATCTCATTTTAGCAAATTCTTTCCGACATTAAAACTGCATGCTCAACATTGTATGTGATAATGCAGACTAGAATAAAACATGTTTAAATTGCTGCTGCTGAACGGATGAATCCTGAGAGTACATGAAAATGACAGATAAATGCATTCATAGAGAAGGTCAAGAAAAAAAAAAAATGTAGATGCTGTGGGACTTTGTTATTGAAGGAATCAGTAGATGTTCGGCATGTTGCTTGCTGAAATTTATTGTGTTTTCAACTCATTAGAAGTTTGTTGCCGTTGCTCTTTTCAACAGAAGACTTGATGCTATATCTGTCTAGACAGATTTGATCTGATCGCCTTTTGAGCCTGAGCTTTTGCATTTCAATCACGTGTGTGTGTGTGTGTGAGAGAGAGAGACGGATTTCTGCAAAAGATGTTTAAAGAAGTGAATCACAGTCTATTCGATCTGAGATAGATCAATGTAGACTATTTATTTATGTGCGTCAGAGTAATCATAAGATGAAACATGTCCTCTTCACATCGTACCTCTTCAGATTACTTCAGAAATAACAAACAAATCATCGCAACATTTAAAAGGATGTGGTCTCCTAGCAACCCAACACCCATGACGACCACGCTTGTCACAAGCAATCAAAAGACTAGCGGCTGTATTCCTCGCAGACTTCCTGACAGCCTCAGAAATGAGGAGGAACTGACAAATGTGTTTACAAGCCAATCAATGATCGGAGCAGAGCAGCCACTTAGATGCACAGGAACATGAAATCTTCAAAATGACACCAAAACACGCCACCTGTCGCCTTTTACAAGATCATTGAGAAAACATTTGAACTGTGTTTAATTTTAAAAATGTATCACTCTTACAGGGTTTTTCCTGGCTCAAAACAAGGTGGAAAAATTCTGATCACAGCCCAAGAAAACACATTTTACAAGCATGTATTTTAGGTATTTTAATAATAAGAAAAGGGGATTTTTATTTTGAGAGCACAGTATTTTGAGAGACTGTGGACCTTGTTCCTTCTAGGGGGGTCAGGGGGGATACATTTTAAAGATAAATTAATTAATCTGGTGCAATTTGAGATTTCTAAATTAAGAGCTTCAACCCCTATTCAGTGTGCAAATTGAACAAAGAAAAAGTCTGTACCTGACTTTCACCTGAACTTTAAAGGGGACTCTAAGACTCGTGCGCTAGAGATGTGCGGATCAGCTCTAACTGAATCTACTGTTAAAAATAAATCATCCACTCCTCAACTGCCCAAACCTATGATATTCTCTGATTTAAATATCTGCACCTGATCATCACATTACAATTATTCAAATTCCCAGTCTCAAGCATGATGATATGGTAACATATCACACCATCCACTATCCGAACTGTTTAGAACCATTCAGTCCAATTTGGTGAACTGGTCGACCAGTTCACTAAAAAGAACCGGTTCAGAAGAACGATTCGTTCACGAACCGGACATCACTACGTTGAAAACGAAAGTTCGTTGCGTTTTACCGTGAAATGAGAGTTCCGTGTCTTTATTAAAATCAGCGCATTAATGATTTATCTCTCATCCACCCGCAATTAATTGGAATGTTACTTTTTAATTACCCGCTACAGAACCATGTCGGTGGAAAATGGGTATCTGATCATGTGACTGCCTGTCTGAGTTTTGTCGACAGGCGGAGGCGGCATGACATTTGACGGACTGCCTCGTAATTCCCTATGCAGGAAAAACCCTGCTCTTAGAAGAAAAGGTTCTATATAGAATCTTAAAGGGGTTCCGACAGGAGCTTCATATGGAATTTTTTTGGGGTTCCATCATTTTATGGACTTAGTTTTAATTAATTTAGTTTTAATTCATTTTTAATTTCAATTAAACGTTAATAAACAACTCTTAAGCCATGTGTCCACCAACACGTTTTTTCCCACGGTTTTAAAACACCAGGAGCGTAACGACGTGCTGAGCGTCTATTTCACGCTGAAGCGTTCTGCGTTTTTTACCGGTCGCCAAGAGTTGAAGAATGTTCAACTTTTGGTAAAACGCAGCACTCATCTTTTTACCCAGCCGTCCAATCACAGCAGAGGAGTGGCAGGACAAATACAACACTGACCAACCGCCACATTCTTCAAGCATAATAACGGAACAAAATCATTTAAAACAAGAGCCAGAGCAAATACTTTACATTGTACCGACATTTTTTTTTAGAATATACAATACAGAAACAAACTATCTGTGAAATGAGATACTAGTAACACTTCCGCGGATATTTCATATCATAGCAAGCAAAGCATCTCAACCATAGACTGTAAAAAAAATATGGACGTAGTGTCCGTGACATCACCCATAGGTTTCTCTCGAGTTTTTGAAGCGTAAAGTCGGCCGTTGCCATCTTGGCAGCGCGTCACCGCGCGTCACTCCCGGATAACTGACAATGGGCAAAGAGGCGGGACGTGGCTGGAGCTGAGGTGACGTGATGACTAACAGACAGCAGACAAACTGCAATCCACCTGTCACTCAAAGTGGCCACGCCCTTAATTATGCAGAGCTTTAAGGCTTTATATAAATGTAAACAAATGAGTAAAAAAAAAAAAAAAAAAAAAATGTATATATAATTCACCCCCCTCACAGTTGTCATGAAGGGCAAAATTAGCCGTATAGACCAAAACCACAATTTGTACCAGACTGTAAACATGTTTTTTTTCTGCTGTAAAGTTGGGCATTTTAACATGGAGCTCAATGAGATTCTGCTCCCTTTTGGAGCCTGTCTCGAGCGGCCAGTCGATGAATTGCAGTTTAAGTCACTTCCGTATTGGCTTCAAGAGAAACTGGGGGAGTTCGCCGCTTGATCTCAACTGAAAAAAAAAAAAAAAAAAAAAAGCTGAACTGCCAAAACGCTCTCAAGCGCCCACGGCTAGGCGTTTTCAGCAGAGCGCCTAGCGTTTTCATCTGGCTAGAAACGCTTTGGTGGACACGCGGCCTTAAACATTGCAAGGTATACCGGTACTACGTATTGCGATACTAAAGCTTCAAAATACTGGCGATGCCGTTATATTTTTTTAAACCGTAGTATCGTCAATACGGTAGTACCATAAGGCAAGGCCGTAACTATGTCTTAGACATTGGGGGGAACAATTTTTTTTGTTTGTTTTTTGTGTGGGGAAGAGTGGGGGGGTCTTATTGGTTTATTTAAAGGAATTAAATTATTAAAGGATTAAAAGGGATTTAAGGAAATAAAGAAAAAGAAATACGAACAGTAAAAGTTCCAGTTCTATTGTAGTTATGAAGTAAACTTAACTACAATACTACACTTAAAACTGCATTTAAATATGCACACATTCTTATTTTCGTCTGCCTAATATGTAAAAATGCAAAACGTTTCTTGTCACATCAAATTCAGTTATGATTTACATAATGTCATATTTTCAATTCAAAACTGTGAAATTTCCAAAAAAAAAAAAAAAAAAAAAAAAACCTCAAGTAGTTTGCATCACTTGATATTACGGTTGTTTGCTGAACGTTTTTATCGTAAAACATTTGTCAAATATTAAATGTTTAGCTACTTACATCTTACGACGCTCTTTCACTGCTATACAATTTGGCCATTTCTAATTATTCGGGGGGACTTGTCCCCCTCAATGTCTATGATGGTTACGGCACTGCCATAAGGAATGTTGTATGTGTGGCAGGTACACTATTTAAAACGTTCATTTGAACACGCATGCCTGCAAAAACATTACAAGAGAGTTTTTTTGAGTGCCATTTGCCTTTCTGCTGTGCCCTGTGTAGTAAATGCTGTGTAGGAATGAATGAGTGCTGGTGATAGAACTGCACAAATGTTCATTGTTAATACTGCTACTGTGTCACATTTATGCTGCATAAACACGCAATGACGAAGATAAAGGTTCAAACAGTATTTAATAATATCCACATGGTAAATCCACACGAAGAACAGCAAGTAAACACGACCATGCGTTAACGAGACCAGAAAAAGGTGAACTGAAAGCACAGGACTTAGGCCACATCCACACGAAGCCAGAGCTTTCCCTATCCAATCTTTTTTTTTCCCCTCGTCTCAAGAAATATCTGCGTACACACGAAACCACTGAAACCGACTCAAAACGATGTAGTATACATGCCATACCAGTATGTGGCGCTGTAATTCTGCCAGAGAAACACACTAAAAACAGAGAAGAAGAGTTGTGGCTAGAAGGGGTACAGCAACGGTCGGAAGTGAGGCAAAATCTCACGATAAAATAAGATGCTACTTACCAGATTGTGTTTTATTAACACCAACACCTACCCCAAGCCTAAACCTACCCTTACAATAATGCAAATAAAATAATAAAATGACACAATATTGATGTGCGCATGCCCAGTGGCCGTAGCTGTATCCCTTCTAGTCTTTACCGTGCGGGACGTGGTGTGATGACATCACTGTTTCACAAAATATACGGATTGGCTGTACACACGAAAATGCAAGGGTGTCGGTTTCAGTTTTATCCACTCTGGGACCCGGTTTCAAAAAATACTGGTTTTAGGCTCCTAAAACACCAGGTCCGTCTGGACAAAATGCTGATACGATACAAAATTTTTACATATACAGCTCCGTGTGGACGGGGCCTTAAATACACAGACAAACGAGGTGATTAACTAATACACAGCTGACAGTGATGATGAATCAAATGGTAACTATGATGACAGACTATTGGTGGGAAATGGTGCAAAACAGAAAACAAAGTCCAAACAGGGTGATATTGCCTCAGCTTTCCAATATTGTTAATAATAGTTGCAACTTTCACTCTTAAATGTGCATTGAAAATTGCTAGCTGATAAAACCTGTGCTCCAGGGACCATATTCATATAACATCTAAGGCTAAATGTAGCTCTTAACTGGCTGAGTAGGATGGTGATTAACACTAAGCAGTAGAAAATCAGTCCAGTCTCCCCAGCTGTGAATGTCATTGGCTGTTAAAGCCTTGTGTTGCTTATAATAAATAAATATATAAATGTTAATAACACATAAGCAGTTTGTCAGAATGCTCTCAATTACATGTAAATGTATGCATTAGTGAGTGTGGTGGTGATTATGGGGTGTCGCTCTGTGACAGGTGACACCGTGTCCTAACTACACGCGACGCGACGCCGCGACACGCGATAAAAGGTATCTTTTCCATGTTAATTAGAGTTTGTGTCCTAACCAGCCGCGACGGCGACACGCGATGATTCTATTTTAGAAACGGTTTCTATTTCTGCGACGTCGCGGCTGGAATAACACAAAACATGGCAATGATAATCTCAGGTAGTGTTTATGTGCTTTATTTAATGTTAAAAGCGTGTAATGTGACTTTGAATATCATTTAGTGCTCCCAGCTTTGTAACGTAGTCGTGCTAAAAGCAACAATAATTCACCTCAGATCTTGAAATTAAACAAATGGAAACAAGAACGTTCAAACTGTGAACAAACAAGTATATTCTATAACAAAGATTGTTTTAGTAACTCAGTATGTATTTTAGTAATGTTTAAATGGTGTAATATTTGTGAATTTGATTATGTAAACTACTTATACATTTCCTAGCGAGTGCCGTCAACATTAATCTCTGGTGCAGTGCACTTGCCGCGAGATCCCGCCCACGCGCTGTTCTGATTGGCTGTGGTTTTTGATTGATTTGTCGCATCTTGTAATCGCGTCGCGTCTGGTGTGGACAGACAAGTTGCTTGTCGCTGGAATCTTATCGCGTCACGTGTAGTTAGGACACGGTGTGAGTATGAGGCTGGGAGGGAAATATCACAGTATGCTCGCTACAAAAAACTAGACTACACCACTGTTCCTAACCACATACCTACAATTCCACAAAGGGACGTTATGAGTACGGAAATTATGCTTATAGATAATGTTCCAATAAAGTAAAACCTGTTGATGAAACAGGGAATTTTTAAGGTCATGATCACATTTAAGGAGAAGATTGATGCCTCCTAATTTCATAAAGATTTGGCTGTGGATATGAAACCAAAAACTATTTTCATTTTTCAAAAAGGATCTTAGCCAATTCGTTTTAATAGTACCATTAATACATTGATGGCTTTTAGCCCCCCTTCTTCATACTCTTTGACCAAAATTCTTTTTCTAATGTAGTGTGTTTTTCTTTTCCAGATAATATTGAACAAAAGTTGCCTTGATTTATAGCTTTTATTGCATTCTGAGTTTGAATAAGCTGAGTAGATGAGTGTAGAAATGCATTCCATTTTAATAAGAAAAATTAGGCCAATAATAGAAATGTATCTTTGAGGCCTCAAATTCAAATAAGATTTTCACTTACCTAGATTATTCCAGATGTTGAGATTATTAAGTGAGGTATTATCCTTTGTAATGTGTATACCTAGGTATTTAACAGTGACAGAGGGACAGGACAGACTTTTTTTTCAGATTTAATTTTAAACCAGACTCCCTAGAGAAAAGCTCTATAGTTTGGAGAATTTTTGGAACTTGGTTAATGCTTTTCATGAATTGGCTGATGATGACTAACTGTTTGCCAAACACTGCCAATTCATAATCAGAATTTTTTACAAGAATGGAGACCATTTCCGCTGCAGCAATAAAGAGCAGGGGAGAGATGGGACAACCTTGTTTGATTCCTTTATCAATTGAAAATCTTGAAGATGTACCCAGTGGTAATATCAAAGACTTCATATTTAGGAATATGGTGCACTTCAGTTACTTATGAATGGGAGAACGTTCAACGCCCAATATGGCAAATAAGCCCCGCCTTCTAAATGAAAAAGCAAATTGTTGATTAGTAAAGTCATCGCGTCACTGCAGCTGCCGTTAGAAGCTCCAGTTGCTATAGAAACAGGCAGTGTTCTGAGACACGCGTTTAGGATTGCGCATTCGCATTAACTTTGACCAGGCTGAAAAATGCAGTTCCCTTTCAGTCGGTGACAGCACGTGCAGTGGTGGTCGCAGTCACGAGAGCGAGTGACACAAACAGCTGTTTTCACAGCTCTCGGAGAGAGTGTGCGCTGTTGAGAATACAGCTGGTTGCGTCTTCAAAGAGTGTGAGTGCTCACAACAGGTTTGCACTTCAGAACTGTTGTGCAGCCGCGGCCATCTCCCCTGTGTGCTTCAGCACCAGTACGAGCGGTTTCCTTCTAAAAGAGCTTACATGTTTTGACCCTGTGTCTTTTTCAAGATGTCATTCAAACCGTGTGTTTCTGGATGTGGTCACTATCTGACCCCGGCTGACAATCACGATCGCTGTCTCTCGTGCTTGGGCATTAGGCACGCTGAGGTGGCATTCGTGGATGGTTCATGTGCCCACTGCGGGAACATGACCATCGCGGTGTTAAGGTCCAGACACGAATACCTCAGACGGGGTGGAGTCCCTTCGCCTATTCCCCGATCTAGTGCACCTTTTGGGGCAACTCAGAAGGCGCCTACTTCAGTTAATAGCCTTGGTGGTGACCTGAGGATTACAGTGAGGGCTTCTCCACTGAGTCAACCTCCTCGGGCCCCTCACTCCTCCACACCGCAAGCCATGGAGATTCCGAGAGAGAGCGCTGGTTCTTCCCATGGGCGACCAGTCGTTTCTTTCAGGGCTCCGGTGGAAGACAGAATGTCGTTCGCTGCATCGGAGGGTGAGCTTATGTCCTCCGGGGATGAGGATTCAGGTGCACTGCCCCCTTCGGGTGTGGTAGCGTTGCCAGAGTCTGGCCCAGAGCTGACGGTTATGCTTTACCTGGCCAGCGCAAGCGTCGGACTCGAGTGGAATTCACCACCGTGTCCCGAACCCTCAAGGCTGGACGATTGGTATCTCAGGGCAGCCCGTGCTGGTTCTCAGCATGCCGCCCCAGTGCCTTTCTTTCCGGAAGTGCATGAGGAAGTTACCAGATCATGGATAGCACCTTTTTCTGCCCGAAGCCGGTCTGGTGCTGCCTCCTCCCTCACTACCCTCGATGGCGGCGGTCAGTGCAACTGTGTCCCAAGACCGCTACCTCTTGGCGGGGTAATCCGCGTCTCCCCTCGTGTGTGTCTTTACGAAGGTCACGGAGGCAGCCATTGTTCCGCTCAGAGAACGCGGCGTTCGCATTCTCAACTCGACGACTGGCTCATACTGGCTCAGTCTCAGGATCAGTTGTGCGAACACAGGGACTGCAGTAACGCCGCTCTGGTTGCTTCATATGAGGCCGCTTCAACACTGGCTTCACGGCCGAGTCCCGAGATGGGTGTTGCAGAGCGGCATGTACCAGGTTCTTGTTACTCCTCACTGTCGCCAAACCTTCAGCCCGTGGTCGGACCCTTCATTTCTACGGGCAGGAGTTCCCCTAGAACAGGGGTCGGGAACCTTTTTTGACCAAAGAGCCATTTTTTCATTTTTGGTTAATGCATTTTTCCAAAAGAGCCACAGTAAAAAATAATATATTATTATTAAAAAAAGTGTTTTTTTTTCCCAATAAAATTTCAACAGTAGTAATTATTAGGTCCATAGAAAACTAGAAAACAAACAAATATGCAGCAAACAATAAATAAGTTGCAATATGGAATTAATTGTGCAGGGCTTTCACTGTGAGGTTGAGTTACCAACTGATGAGCACAAATCCTCTTCTTGTGCGTGCGTGTGTGTATGTGTGTGTGTGTGTGTGTGAGTGAACAGTGCTTACATCTACTGTGCTTATGTGAATACTCGACTTGGCATTTTGATATATTTCTGTGTTTATTTGGCCGTTTAGGCGCGCAACCGAAGACAAAGGCTAGCCTACTGCGCTTGTCCGTGTTGCGCTCGGAGCACGCACACAGTATCCAGTAGAATTCAGTTCTCTTTCGTGACTTATCGCACTTTTAATATAAATATTTCATATAAATTTCTTTTCAATATAAAGCACATCCCGCTCTTTTCTTTCTGATTCATTCATGTTTCGTTATTAATAACTTTATCTGCATGGATTATCATAAATTATCATGTGGCAAAAGCGAAAATAGCCTACCAGCGGGCGAAATGTTTGGAAATGTCTCGAGCCATAGGTTCCCGACCCCTGCCCTAGAACAAGTGTCCAGGCATGCTGTGGTATTCACGGATGCCTCAGCCACCGGCTGGGGGGCCACATACAAGGGGCATGCAGTCTCAGGTCTGTGGACAGGGCCTCAACTGTATTGGCACATCAACTGCCTCGAGTTGCTGGCAGTATGTCTTGCACTGGGCCTCCTCAAAGGGCCGCTACATGGCAAGCACGTACTGGTCCGTACGGACTGCGACCATTGCTTACATCAACCGACAAAGTGGTCTACGCTCCCGCTGCATGTTGCAACTCGCCCGCCATCTCCTCCTTTGGAGTCAGAAGCATCTATGGTCACTTCGGGCCATTCACATCCCTGGTGTACTCAATCATGCAGCAGACAAGCTCTCACGACAGCCCATGCTTCCGGGAGAGTGGAGACTCCATCCCCAGGCAGACCCAGCTGATATGGAGACGCTTCGGAGCTGCACAGGTAAACCTGTTTGCCTCTCCGGACTCTACCCATTGCCAGTTGTTTTACTCCCTGGACGAGGGGACCCTCAGCACGGACGCACTGGCACACAGCTGGTCCCGGGACCTACGCAAATATGCGTTTCCCCCAGTGAACCTTCTTACGCAGACATTGTGCAAAGTCAGGGAGGACGAGGAGCAAGCCTTGTTAGTTGCGCTATACTGGGCCAAATGGACCTGGTTCCCCAAACTCACACTCCTCACGACAGCCCCTCCCTGGCCCATTCCTCTAAGGAAGGACCTGCTTTCTCAGAGACGGGGCACTCTATGGCACCTGTGTCCAGACCTCTGGAAACTCCATGTCTGGTCCCTGGACGGCACGTGGAGGTTCTAGGTGGCCAACCTAGTCGGTGGTATACACCATCACTTCCGCTAGAGCCCTATCTACGAGGCGCCTCTGTGCATTGAACTGGTTCGTTGACTGGTGTTCTTCCCATCGGGAAGACCCCCGAAGATGCCCGGTCAGAGTTGTGCTTTCCTTCCTGCAAGATAGGTTGGAGCGCAGGCTGTCTCCCTCTACCCTTAAAGTGTATGTGGCGGCAATAGTGGCATATCACGATGCAGTCGAAGGTGAGTCTATAGGGAAGCACGACCTGATCGTCAGGTTCCTCAGAGGTGCGAGGAGGTTAAATCCTCCTCGTCCTACCTCTATACCCTTTGATTCTCCCTTTGCAGTCAGTGGAGTTTAAAATCTGCACTGCACTGGCCTCCATCAAGAGGGTAGGGGACCTGCAAGCATTCTTGGTCGACGAATCGTGCCTAGAATTCGGGCCGGCCAACTCTCACATCGTCCTGAGACCCCGGCCTGGATACATGCCCAAGGTTCCTACCACTCCCTTCAGGGACCAGGTAATGAACCTGCAAGAGCTGCCCTCGGAGGAGGCAGACCCAGCCCTGGCTTTTCTCTGTCCTGTCCACGCTCTGCGCTGTTATGTGTAGAGATCGACCGATATATCGGTTTACCAATATTTTTCCCGATATTTAAGCATTTTCTCATAATCCGGTATCGGTTTTGTAATATCGGATTGCACCGATAAAAATTGCGTGCAAGCCCGCCATTAAAGCACTGCGTCTGAGGGGAAATGAGTCAACAACGGTGTTCAAAGTTAAAATAACCTGCATCCCTTAATTAATAAACTTTATTTAACATAACAGCAAGTAATGCACAAATGAGATATGCAAATAAGATAGGCTATGTATGTTATGTAGCTTAAACTTGGCGCTAAAAATAGAGACGAACTCACGGAGTCACGTAATTCGTCATGTCCCAATAAAGACGTAACTTTACATGAATGAAATAAAACAGCCATGAATGAGTGCATGTTGGAAATAAAAGCGCTGAATTTATTTCTCTCTCTGCTGTCTATGCTTGTCTCGTGAAGTCGCGTTCAGCCATTCAACTCACTGGGTTGATGCTCCAGCATGGTCACCGTATGTAACTTTTACCAATCCACTCGTTCAAAACTCATTAAATTATATTAACGTCTGCTATATAACATTTATATAATAAACATCTAAATAATTAGAGCTCTGTGGAAATTAATTATTAGGCTTATCTCCGTGAGAGACGTTCTGTGTAAACGCATAGATGATATTTCATAATCTAGGCCGACAAAAACATATTAATAATTCTGATAACGTGCCAGATGAGATGGACTCGGTAACTGTGCTGATGTATTCGCTGTTTTTTTATTTTTCTGACAATGTTTGCGTATTCCAGCGAATATTCCAGCGCATATTCCAGCGCGTTCCATTCTCTTCACTCTTTAGTCTATTAAACAACACATAAACCTTTTAAAATTGTAGTTTAAAACGAATGCTTATATTTATGCTTATATTTATGGTAAGTTGATAGACTCACCCGTCATTTATTTATGTTCTCCATTTGAAAACATTACACTTTGTAAATGTATTTTGCCTGTTGTTAATATGCTGCTGTTATAAATAAAAAGATGCAACAGCAGTAATGTTAAAAAGACACTTTAGTGACCGTGCACTGTATTTTTTTTTTCAATTGCACTCTTTCAGACTCTATTTATTGATGTAGAAGTGTGTTTTGTTTTGTATGCAAGAAGTGAAATTGCAAATATTACAGTGTTTAAAAAGTGTTAAATAAAACCGTTTGTTCAGTTCAGTGCTGTTGCTATAATTGTGAAAAACAGAAATAACAATAAATAAATATCGGTTCTATATATCGGTTATCGGGCACATAAACATGCAAATAATCGGTATCGTATCGGTTATAAAAAAAAATCAATATCGGTCGATCTCTAGTTATGTGGACAGAACGCAAAGCTTTAGGACCTCAGATCAGCTCTTCGCCTGTTACGGAGGCCAGCAGAAGGGAAAGGCTGTCTCCAAGCAGAGGTTAGCCCACTGGATAGTGGATGCTATTGTCTTGGCGTACCAGTCCCAAGATGTGCCTTGCCCGTTCGGAAGTGTTGCTTCCTCCTAGGCGCTGGCTCAAGGCGCCTCGCTAACAGATATTTGCAGAGCTGCGGGCTGGACGACACCTAACATGGTCACTAGATTCTATAGCCTTCGTGTAGAGCTGGTGTCTTCCCATATACTTGCCCCCAGTGGCCAGTAGCGCGAAAGACCCGCTCTAGTGTCGGCTTACAACGCCACTCCCGCCCGCTGGGGCGGATACGTGCGTCTTTGACTCCACTAGAGTTCCCCAGAAATGGCTAACCCTGTTGAGTTCCTCCATCACCCCCGGCAGTCAGACGTGGTGGAGCGTCTGTGGGTGTCCATATGTAGTGATCCCTGCGGCGATCCCATATGTGTATTCTTCCACGGTACGGCTACCCTACTCGGCTAGCCCGTGTCTTTCCCTTGACAGAGCTCGCTTCGGAAAGTTCCCTTCCCCTAGAGGGGCATGCATTCCCAGCCTTATCCAATAGTCACACTGAGTGGGTCTTGCAGAACAGCAGTGACTGACCTTCTCTGCTTAGAGCCCTGATTTCCCGCTCCAACAGCGGGGGGCCCCTCAGCGCAAAAGCAAAGATGCGGTGCATTCGCTTCCTTATTTATACCCACACGGCAGGGAGGACCGTGGAATGCGTGAACCGCATGCCAATGTTCACTGGCTCGTTTAGTTACACTCGAAGTAGATTAGTCTCTCAAAGCGATACCCAATTCGTCGGCCAATTCCGATGTACGTCTCCGTTCCCTCCTTCAGGGAACGAGGGTTACATACATAACCAAGACGTTTTTTGTCATGATTCGAGCATTTAGAAACAAAATTTATGAGACAGTTGTTGTCAGATTTCATTGGAGATTTCAAATATGAAATTTAATTGTAAACTTGGCGAACAGTTTTGGAGAATTTGATGTTTCCCCATTCAAAGAGATAGGAGCAGCACTTGCATACCCGAGAGGCGTTTCAAAGATGGCCGCCGAGTGAAATGACTTGTCTTAAAGGGACAATATAGTAATATAACTGTGCTATTAGTGTCCTTATAAATTAATTTAAAAAAAATTAATAACATTTTCTCCTAATCCAAATCATTCCAAAGTACGAACCATAAAATTGTTCAATTGAGTCAAAAGCTTTAAAAACAAATCTAAAAAAAAAAATAAAACCATCTTCAGTTAAATAAATATAATCCAGTAAATCAAGCACAGATCATATATTATTGTGAATTGAGCGCCCTTTTTAAAAAAAAAAAAAAAAAAAAAAAAAACTGACTGTGTCTCTGAAATAATCTGTGAAATAATCTGTTGTCATAAATATGAGTTAAAATTTTATAGACATTATTAAGCAGGGTTATGGGTCTAAAATTGTCTATTAATTTAGGATTTTTCCCAGGTTTGGGGATGAGAGTGATAATCCCTTGCTTCATAGTAGTTGGAAGAATGCGGGATTCAGATATTTCTTTTAACGTGAAAAATAAGGTCTTTAATATACTCCCAAAAATGCCTATATATATATAGGCATTTTTGGGAGTATATTAAAGACTTTATTTTTCACGTTAAAAGAAATATCTGAATCCCGAGTAACCCCTGAATTAACGAGTAACTTCTATCTATCTATCTATCTATCTATCTATATATATATATATATATATATATATATATATATATATAGATAGAAGTTACTCGTTAATCCATCTGAACTGGGTGATTTGTCTAATGATAAACATTTCATGGCTTTTCCCACTTCATCCATACTAATATCTGCATCACATACATTTTTAAAACTCTCATCTACTTTGGGGATACAATCTTTAATGAGATCACAGAAAGCATCGGCATCTGTGTGTGAATAAGAGGAGAATAGTAAATTTCCTTAGTAATTTAATCAGGATCCGTACATTCTTGATTATTGATTATCAGAGTCTTAATACCATTACGCTTTTGTCTCTTTCTCCAATCTACAAAAATATGCGGAGCTCCTTTCGCCCTCCTCTATCCGCTTCGCCCTCGATCTTATATGATCCTTTGGCTTTATCAACATAAATGTTGTCTAGCGAAGCAGTTTTTGCTTGTCATTTGCTTAATTTACAAACCCGATTCCAAAAAAGTTGGGACACTGTACAAATTGTGAATAAAAACAGAATGCAATGATGTGGAAGTTTCAAATTTCAATATTTTATTCAGAATACAACATAGATGACATATCAAATGTTTAAACTGAGAAAATGTATCATTTTAAGGGAAAAATAAGTTGATTTTAAATTTCATGGCATCAACATAGCTTAAAAAAGTTGGGACAAGGCCATGTTTACCACTGTGTGGCATCCCCTCTTCTTTTTATAACAGTCTGCAAACGTCTGGGGACTGAGGAGACAAGTTGCTCAAGTTTAGGAATAGGAATGTTGTCCCATTCTTGTCTAATACAGGCTTCTAGTTGCTCAACTGTCTTAGGTCTTCTTTGTCGCATCTTCCTCTTTATGATGCGCCAAATGTTTTCTATGGGTGAAAGATCTGGACTGCAGGCTGGCCATTTCAGTACCTGGATCCTTCTTCTACGCAGCCATGATGTTGTAATTGATGCAGTATGTGGTCTGGCATTGTCATGTTGGAAAATGCAAGGTCTTCCCTGAAAGAGACGACGTCTGGATGGGAGCATATGTTGTTCTAGAACTTGGATATACCTTTCAGCATTGATGGTGCCTTTCCAGATGTGTAAGCTGCCCATGCCACACGCACTCATGCAACCCCATACCATCAGAGATGCAGGCTTCTGAACTGAGCGCTGATAACAACTTGGGTTGTCCTTGTCCTCTTTAGTCCGGATGACATGGCGTCCCAGTTTTCCAAAAAGAACTTCAAATTTTGATTCGTCTGACCACAGAACAGTTTTCCCACTTTGCCACAGTCCATTTTAAATGAGCCTTGGCCCAGAGAAAATGCCTGCGCTTCTGGATCATGTTTAGATATGGCTTCTTTTTTGACCTATAGAGTTTTAGCCGGCAACGGCGAATGGCACGGTGGATTGTGTTCACCGACAATGTTTTCTGGAAGTATTCCTGAGCCCATGTTGTGATTTCCATTACAGTAGCATTCCTGTATGTGATGCAGTGCCGTCTAAGGGCCCGAAGATCACGGGCATCCAGTATGGTTTTCCGGCCTTGATCCTTACGCACAGAGATTGTTCCAGATTCTCTGAATCTTTGGATGATATTATGCACTGTAGATGATGATAACTTCAAACTCTTTGCAATTTTTCTCTGAGAAACTCCTTTCTGATATTGCTCCACTATTTTTCGCCGCAGCATTGGGGGAATTGGTGATCCTCTGCCCATCTTGACTTCTGAGAGACACTGCCACTCTGAGAGGCTCTTTTTATACCCAATCATGTTGCCAATTGACCTAATAAGTTGCAAATTGGTCCTCCAGCTGTTCCTTATATGTACATTTAACTTTTCCGGCCTCTTATTGCTACCTGTCCCAACTTTTTTGGAATGTGTAGCTCTCATGAAATCCAAAATGAGCCAATATTTGGCATGACATTTCAAAATGTCTCACTTTCAACATTTGATATGTTAACTATATTCTATTGTGAATAAAATATAAGTTTATGAGATTTGTAAATTACTGCATTCCTTTTTTATTCACAATTTGTACAGTGTCCCAACTTTTTTGGAATCGGGTTTGTACCATTAGATATAGAGATCTGACATAGCTACCTTATATTTTAAATATTCCCATTTTTCTCTATAAGTTGTAAAATTTGAATCTCCAATTATATTATAAATTGTAGCTATAGTTTCTTGACAAAAGGAGTCATGGGTGTGTTTTGGGCGCAACGTGCAAAAAAACAGAGTCTCATCTCCCATTCCCTTTAAAAGCCAGTTGCGCTTGCACCATGGTGGATTCACTATTTACACGGCGGAATTTGTGAGCGGAAAGACTAAACGCTTCTCCAGAGAAGAATCCTTTTATTTTTAATATTTAAAAATGTTTGTGTGCTGCTGCGCGTCCCTGTGTGTAATAATAAGAGTGTATGCGTGTTGTGCACCCGCCTATAGGCGCATATTACTAACGCACCCTTTAAATAACACAAAAAATTCTGCACTATCGACTTTAGAGCAGGTTTTTGTTGGTCAGTGGTGCAGTCGTTTCCAGTTTCTCAAAAAAGCAACACGCCAACAATGCTCCTGAACACACCTCGTTTTCAGACCATGGGCGAACAGATGGGCACGAGTGCAATTGCTATTATTTAAACAACGTGGCGCTGGACGTGAAAATGATAACTGCGTCAATGATAAGTGCGTCAATGATAAGTGCGTGTTTTTTGCTAGTCTGAAACTAGCAAAAAACACTTGCGTCGTGCCTGCTGTCACATTGCGCCAGGTGTATGATAGGGCCCCTAGTGTTAAGTGAAACATAAGTGAACATTGGTTATGAGAAAACATATAAAAGAGGAAATAAGAAATAAGAGTAAAAAAAAAAAAAATAAGAAAATTTGTTGGCCCCTATAAAGCATTATTAAATGCATTCAGGTTAACTATAAAACAAACATTATTTTCCTTATATTAAAGATCTAAAGTGACCATAGTTTAATAGCTTAGTTTCAAGCTTTTCTACCTCTTTTAAATGTAACATTTATTTTCTCTCTAAAGCTTTAATGTGAAAAAAAAGGAATTACATACGCTGTTGTAAAATTAACAAACTAACGATTAAAGATTTTTCTTTTTATCCTCCCTTTTTTCCATTGTGATCAATAAACTGATAACTGTTATAACATCCCCTTAACAACAAGAAAGATGTTTTAGTTAGCGGAGAATCTAAAATTAACCTTAATATTAATATTAAGTCTTTGAGGTATAAATCTCAAACCTGTGAGAGTGAGAAGTAAATGACATGCTATTTTAAAGGTTCCTAATTTTGTTTTGGATGTCTCAGGTTAACATGCATCAAAGGTCAAAAAACACTTTCATTTTCTCTTTGTAATTGTAATCGCAGTGCAAGTGCATAAATACCGTGCTACTGTGCAGTGCTAAGATGAATTTAGTTTACACTGATTTCATTTGATTGGTAGCCTAACAATAGCTAGTTATTCATTCTCATTAATGAAGTATTCAGAGGAAAATCAGATCTACTACTCATTTACATCTATGCATTTATGAAATTTTGGTTCATTTTTTAGATTTGAATTATAAATTAACACAATACTGCATGATATTGCGATACTACTTGGTATTGTGATGCTTAAGCTGGTATAGTAGGCTATTGTAAACCGCAATAAAAAAGTATTAGTATTAATACTTGAAATACGTGAAAGTATTATTAAAGTATCATAAAGAATTTGTTCATAATTATTTAACTTTGGCGCATTAATACTGTTATTTTCCTGTTTAGTATTGTGAAGCTGCTTTGAAACATTCTGCATTATATAAAGCACCATATAAATAAATGTGACTAAAAAACACCAAAACCTTACTGTAGCATCCTAGCAGTGGGTTTTGCAAACACCACTCACACTTTCTTCAGAAAATGCCTGTTTTAATTGCATCTTTTATTGCATCATTGCTTGTGAGGAAGAAGAGAAAAAATACGAAAAAGTTGAAAATGAAATTGAAAATGATGTTAAATGAACAGGGCTTGCCAGAAGGCAGATGTGCCACGCTGACATACTGTAATTGCCGAAGAAAATGTTAAATATTTCATAATCTGTTTAAAGCTTAACATGCAGTTATGGAGATGGAGATGGAGATGCAGAGGAGAAATGTGCATCCTGATGATCTGCAGAGACAGAGACAGATGGGACTGAAGGCAGCAAACGAAGCGTTGAAGTTTGTCATTAAGTTAAAACTGTCCATATGTTTCTAAATCACTAAATTAGATCTACTTTTATTGGGAAGAACAGCCTGATCCTGCTTTATCACCTCTGAGAAATAATGAGAAAGAGCAGGACACAGAAAAGCATAGAGACACACATAAAAGACAAGCGAGTTGCTGAATATATTTCAGTTTTCTCTTTTAGAATGCAATTATATTCAGTTCAGATTTTTGCTGAAGTCTCCTGCTTCTCAAATGTTTCTCCCCTGGAGTTTCAGAATAATCTCAATGTCTCAAATTTCAGATTTGCCAAGGTCCGCAATCAAAAGTCAGAGATCTCCTTCGGAACTCAAACATTTTAGGAGAAACATCTTCAGACCAAACTGACCATCACGATCCGGTGTGGTTCAGTTTCTGTTTCCCTTGTGGTCTTTCCTGCCTTGTTTATTGCAATAGCTACACTTGTTTGTCGCCATAGTTACTCTTATTAGTTTCAATGACTACAAATCATCAGCACCTGTCCCTCCCTAGTCATCCCTCTTGTTATCTTGTGTATAAATACCTCAGTGTTTCCCATGTTCTTTGTCTAGTGTTGCCAATTCATGGTAGTATTGTGTGCATGTTTGCTGCAGCTTTCTGTTCTCTCGTGTATGGATTTAATTCTGTTGTCTTGTTTCAATCAATGTCCACTGTACTTGGATCTAATGCCTTTTTGTCTGCAGCAGTCATGCTACACTGATACTCGAATGAGTAAGAGAGATACTGAAATAGAGACAGATATTCCTCTAGACCAGCCACAAATCAGATGGACATTGAACCTAGATTATCCAAAGAACAGGCGTCTCATGTATAACTTTCTGTAGATTTCATCCTAAAAGTTTGTGTGCAAAAGGTTTCAGATTTATAAAACCATTCGTATACTAGAACCTGCGCATAATTCCCTTTATAAAACCCAGTCAGCGGAAGATTGTGCATACATGCATCTCTATCCTGAATTAATCATATATGGATCTTACAACGCCTAGTTTTACTATGCATAAGGTCATCTGCATTTCCATGCATATACCCCTCCATGTGATACCATATTTAACGGTACAAGACATTATGAAAATATGAGATACGGACATGAGATGTGCCGTCACATTCACATTGCTAATAATCATTCAGTATCCTTGCCTTGTTTTGGAATAATAAATCAAAATTGTATAAAATACATTTCAGAGAAAGTTTTCAGCTTAGTTATTCTCAATCTTTTCCACTGGCCGAATAGTCTAGTATTTTAAATTGCTTTAAGCAAAAGAAATTTATTCACTTTTGCCTATGAGGTAAACATATATTTTAGGATGTTTATATATTTTTAATGGAAACAGATAGGCCTTATTTTTTGCAGTATAAATTATTGTCTGACTCAGCACATTACTGACGAAACATTTTAAAAAATAAAACGTGCATATCTTACTCTATCCTTCAAATACAATGTTTTTTTCATAATATTGGGAAGACCACGAAAGTGGTTATCATTAGGCTACTGTCTGTCTGTTCACGACACCAACAGCAGAGCTTGTACAGTACTGTGTCATCTGACTTGTTCATACCAGCCAATGGACCGCTCCATCAAGTCTTTCGGTATCTGTCATTATGCCGTCTATGTTGCTAAGCCATCTGCTTAGACAGAGTAGCATTTCCATTACCCTTCAAATTGCGCAAATTGAAATTGCGAATTGAAAATACGCCTAATGGAATCACGTTAATTTCGCGAAAACTCAAAAATCTCAAAAAAGTATTTACGCTCACATGAGGTGGTTTCTCAGGCAATTCGAAAAAGGAATAATTTGCAAAATTGCAACGGAAACCGTTTTTTCGCATTTACAGGTCACGTGGCGTACGTAAAAGTCGATCATTCTTCAAAGATGGAGCGGTATGTTTGGACAGAAGACGAGACAGAGTTCTTTATTAAACTCATAAAACACAAAAGAATTATGGGAATACTGGATTACAACAACAAAGAAATGCCACAATTTATCAAGACCTTGAAGCAGATATGAGGGAGAAACACCCAGAAACACCTCATACATGGCCGCTCACAAGTATAAGAGGCTTTCCTTACCATTAATGCTTGGATAACACGCCTACGTCTCCTTCGATTAAAAATAACGGCTAGTGCTGTGGCTGGGATATACGTAAACCTACTAACATTCATTGCCATGTGTGGCAAGCAGTCGAGGCCAAGGGCCATGAGAGAACGGCACGAGGCCGGTGGCGTGATTGATAATGAGCGCCAGCTGCGCACCGCACCGGTCTCGTATCTCTCACTCCAGCACCACCACCTCGGGCAGCCACTCCTACGTGCTGCCCGACCTCCTCAGCACTGCGATTCCCCCTCAGCAGCGAGGGCTCTCCAAGCATGTCCCTCCTTCCTCCTGGGTTTTGGCACCAATGTAACACAGTTTGTTGTTATGGGAAGAAGGAGGCGGGAACCGGCGAACATTCAATATTTTAATAAATAAACAAACACAAAATGAAAGTAACGCCGGCAGCCTCTCACAGACCTGCCGCACACACATAATAAAACATAAACAAAATATAAACTCTCTCGTCCTTCACTTTCGTCGCTCCTCCTTTTATGCATCTGAGCTCCTCCGTGAGAGATACAAGACCGGTGCGGCGCGCAGCTGGAGCTCATTATCAATCACACCACCGACCTTGTGCCGTTTTCTCATGGCCCTCGGCCTCGATTGCTTGCCACACCATCATTTTTGGAATTACTTATCGTGAGAGGAAAAAATTACATTTTAGTCACATAACATCGGTTAATGTAAAACGCCGTCATTTCGCAATAGTTTTTTTATTGACATTTAGAAAATATTGCAAATGGAATTATCATGCGCCAAACAATCCTCGCTGTAGTTAAAACATTAAAACACAGCATGCCACAGGAAAAGAGTTCAAAAGCAGCGCATCCACTACAATTATTTCTATTTAAATGAATATAAAAATGTTGTAACTTCGGGATAATGATTTTTATTGAATTTTAGTGCTAAACTCCTTTAATGAGAGTGGAATATTTAATCTACACGTGTATATCAGATGTAAAACAGAGTTTAAATCATTCAGTTTACTTCATTACTTTACTCAAGTAAAACAGTGTGTAATTGCGGTCTAGAGTTTCTGTGCGGTGCGCACATATTTACGCTTAGTTTAGTTTTTAGAAATCCTGATATGTGCGTGGAAAATTGCGTACGCACATTCAATGCCTTTTTTGTTTGTACACAACGTTTATACATCGGACGTCACCATGAAAGGAAGAGATTCCATGATGAAGTTGAAGCAGAAGTAGCTCAGGAGAGTGCTGATTCAGTATTATTCAGAAGTTCAGTTTTTTATACTGCCATGGATCAGTGACATGAATACCTGATTCCTTACTACAGCAGCTATTGTCAAGGACTTTGCAAGTGTCCTGCAAATAGGGCTTATGAGTGAGGAGACACTGTAAAAAATGAATCATGGGTCTTGTAATTTTCACAAAATAAATTAAGGTGACAATTAAAAATAGTGTGTATATTTTCTTAAGAAAATTGTGGTTCAGTGTTATATAGAAAATATTGAGAACATTTCACTAATAAAAACAAGAGATACATTTTCCTATTTTTTTTTAAGGAAATTTAAGCAATTTTGAGGCTTGAATTGAGGAAGCTGATAAAATTAAGGGAAAAAAGGCTACCTATTTATTTTAAGAGAATTAGCTCAATTATGCGGTTTTATTTAGAGACACCATTGTTAGTTCCCAGCATGCTTTGCATATGGCTGGAAATGGAGAGTTAATATTGAAATTAAGTGTTATTTTATGTATTTTGAGTTAAGGGAAACATCTGTTAATGTTTAACGTTCAGTTATGTTTGACATTTGAAAGAGTTTCTGTTATGTTAAGGTTTTGACTGTTACCATTGTGGAGAAGAGCAGAGATTATGGTTAGGTTGTAATGTGAATATCTCCATATACTAATATTATGAAGCATGTTTAACTTTGCTAATGCTAGTGCTGTGCTAGCAGCATACAGTCTATTAATTGTATAACATAAAGTCAAATATAAACAGGTCATTTCCATTCACTCTACTTTATACCCTTTTTTAAAGTCAACTTAAAATAAAAAAGCACATTTCACTAAAAATATTAAATTAATTGTTTCATAGACGAAATAATTTAGGAGATTTTACATGATTTATTCAGGTAGATTGCATTAAAGAAATCAACCCTTAAAAACTACTCAGAAATATTATGTGTAATATTGTTACCATAGTTTTTTTTAACTAAATAGCACATAACATTTACAGTGTACCTACTCAGTTGTGTGCCATCCACTAATGATCCACTGGCTAAGATCTTGGAGAAAACTGTTCTTATTCAACTTGAGTCATTTCTTGTTGAAAATGATATATGTGAAGTGTTGCAAACTGGTTTTAGAAAGCACCATACAGAATCAGCTTTACTAAAGGTTTTTAATGATATTTTTCTGGCAACCGATTCTGGTTACGTGACTATACCTTACAGCAGCATTGGATACAATCGATTACCATATTCTCATCTCTGGTTTAGAAATGTGTGGGTATTCGTGGAAATGCCCTTAATTGGATTAAGTCTTATCTTCAAAATAGAAGTTTCTCTGTCCGTATGGGAGAGTGTATGTCGGCCGCAGCACCTCTATCATGTGGTGTTTTTGATCTGTTTTAGCACCCATCTTTTTTCCTCTTTATATGCTTCCTTTAGGTCTAATCTTGGGTAAATATGGTGTGTCACTTCACTGTTACGCAGACAATACTCAATTGTATCTACCTTTTAAGCCAAACGCCTCTTTTGCCTTGGAAACATTGCTGGCATGTTTTGATGAGGTCAAGGCATGGATGTCTGTACATTTCTTGAGCTTAAATGAATCGAAAACAGAATTGAATCTCTTTGGTCCCTCTGAACTTGGTGGCATGACTGAAATTAAGCTGGGTACACTGACCCCCTATCGAAAAGATTTGGGTGTGTGACAGTGCGCTGAAATTTGACAAACAGATCAATGAAGTTGTCAAAATGAGTTTTTTCCAACTGAGAATGATTTCTAAGATTAAGCCTTTTTTTATCCCGGAAAGATCTGGAAAAAGTGGTAACACTTTAGTATGGGGAACACATATTCACTATTAGAGGTAGAATGCAGGTCATGCAGAATAAGGCATTAATATGTGCTTTATAAGTACTAATAAACAGCCAATATCCTAGTAATATGCATGCTAATAAGCAGCTAGTTAATAGCGAGAATTGAACTCTAAAAAAAAGTGTTATCTGAAAAGTTATTCTTGCGTCTATTTTCTCGAGATTAAATAAAATACTGGACAGATTACAGATGGTCCAAAATGCACTCGACAGGCACTCGAAAATATGATCATGTTACTCCGGTACTAACTGGTGTATATTAGGTATCACTGGCATTGGTTACCAGTTTCTTTTAGGATTCATTTTTTTTTAAAAATTAAAATTGTATTATTTGTTTTTAATTCCTTATGGTACAGCCCCTCCGTATATTGTGGACCTGATTCAAGGAGCACAAGTCAAAGAGACTTTTACAATCTCTGTCACAGAAGTTTACCACAATATATCAGACAATCATCAACTCTTAGTGAGTTTAAAAGGCATTTAAAAACATATGTGACACGTCAAAATGAGTGGGAATGCGTACAGGCTCCATCCAAAACAAGTGAAAATTGTAAATTTTGGTCGAGTTTGAGGTTTAACAAAAATGAGTTCATTAAGCCCTCGTCTAGTGATCCTAATGCTCCAAATAACAATTAAACATCTAAAAGTATCTTCATTTGTACGTTTTCTGAGAGGAGTGTCTTTCCCTTGTCCATGAAAAATGCAGTTTTTCTCTGCTGGCTTTTTGACTGGCGCTTCCCCTCAGCACAAGTTTGGTAGCGTTTTAAAGCGCAGCATTCCAACTTTGTGAGTCTGAACCAATGAAATGTGAATTTCAAACTCATGCTGATGTGAACAAAACTATCTCACTCGTGCTGACTGACAGATCCAACACGTGTGCACAAAGGCGCCTCAGACAGCGCGCGATCCCAATATACACAGAATTACAGTATTTCAAAATATCTGTCTTGGCGAGTATTCACATTATCTGTTGTGTCTTATGTGAACGGTTGGAACTGTTGAGGAAAAACATATGTGTAGCACCATGTATCATGGTGTGTGTCAAATTTGCTGTTCTCACCAGGGATTTTAAGGTATGGTTGCTAGGTGATTTTGTTTTGGAACCTTTAGGAAAAAAAATTCTCAAAATTGACTTTTCTGATTCTATCAACTTTAAACAGGTCCGATTCCAACAAATCATACATTTTGAAGGTTTTTAATAAAGAAAATTACAATAACTCAAAACTTGACAATTTGCTCATTTAGACTTATTTTTCCAGCACGGGTCACATTTTTTTACGTTAGCTTTTGCTCATACATGGGTGGTGAGGTACTGTTGTCACAGCCCCACAGATATTAGTTTTAAGAGTCTGAAGATGTTTTAGGTGTCTTTGAGGGCTTAAGAGTTTGAGAGTAGATATTTTGCATATATTTTATTTATAGTTATTTGTGTTTGTTATATAATGTCTTATTTTTGAACAGCACCGTGGTCAGCATTGTTATATGTTAATATTAATATGTGCTTTATAAATAAATTGGAATTGGAATAATACAAAAATATACAGTGTTCAACAGAGATGAGATCTCAATCTTTCCCTTCAGAGTTGTTTCCACTTGAGCTTTTGAATCAGATCTACAAGAAAATTTTTTAGTGAAGTGTGCATTGCCTTGCGTATATTTTGCAGTTTGCCTGTGAGCATTGCAAATGGAGAGAGAGCTAAATCAAGTAAATAACTACCTCAGATCAACAATGTCTCAGGAAAGACGAAATGGTCTGGCCATGCTGTCTATTAAACACTATTTAGCAAAACGGCTTGATTTCAAAGATCTGATCAAAGATTTTGCTGTAAGAAAAACCCGGTGCTTGGCACTTGGGGAATAAGAAATTGCAAGTTGACAGCTTATTTTAAAAGACATCCAGACAGAGTTTAAATAGTGTCTGTGTCTATTCATCAGAGTTAGTGATATTCTTACAATTTATGTGCATGTTAAGTAAAGTGGGACAGCCAGGTAGGACATCCTATCATTGCAATTGGACCGAATGCAATGATTGGATGAACATTTTTTGGTCCTGAGACTTCCACAGAAGATATATGTAAATTTTTTCATATTTAGACCACTTCTATTATTGATTGCTATCATGGGTGTTTTTACGTATGAGTGTTATAGTTACTTTGTGTGTTGTTGGGGAGGATATATTCTGTGTGTAGTTTTCCCTTGTGTGTTCCTCTCTCTTTTGTCTCTATTCTCCAGCTGTAATTACTCACAGGTGGAGCTGTTTAACAAGTGACCTGATTGGGGACGGGAGTGATTGCCACTCCTGAACCATGGATGCACAGCTCCTCGCTCTCATGGCTTCCTTGACCATACAGCGTAAACAATGATCAACTCTGTCAGTGTACATAGTGATTGTTAAAGAACCGGTACATGAGACATTTGAGGTAAACCACCGTTTTGCTAAGCGCAGTGATTCATTTCTATTAAAGGGCACCTATTATGCCCCTTTTTACAAGATGTAATATAAGTCTCAGGTATCCCCAGAGTGTGTATGTAAAGTTTCAGATCAAAATTCCTAACAGATCATTTAATATACCATTTTGAAAATGCCAATTTTTGGGTTTGAGAAAAATGAGCTGGTTTGTGTGTGTCTCCTTTAAATGCAAATGAGCTGCTGCTCCCCACCCCAGAGGGCGGAGCCTACACAGCTCGTGAACACGCGAATGAAAACTGAAACGTGATATCTGTTTGGTTTTGATGATCATCTCTATCGCGCTCACGTGACATTGCAGTTCTTCGTCATCATGAAATATTATCATCTGCATGCGTTTTAAAGCCATATCACTCTCAACTTGAGCACACACACCCGACACATGCGCACAGAGAGCTGGATGTTGGTGCGTCCATGAGTATTAAACTAGACTAGTTCTCTTTCACGTGTTATTGCGATTAAACTGTCAAATGGACACAAGGTTATGTCAGAAACACACAAAGTTCACATGAAAACAGTTGGTTATGTCTGTGCACGTATGCAGCAAGTACAGAAATCCCATGTGTATATTAGATCTGTGTACTAAAGTGAAAGCAGTGTAATATACAGTACCTACTGCTATATATGCTGTTAATATGAATCAAACAACAAAAGATAAACAGAAAATCACTCACTGCTCTTGACTGAATGAACTCTAGTAGCTTTATTAAGAACACATTTCTTACTTGAATGCTGCTGTTAAATGCTCTGGCGAGGAGATAAACATGGCGGACTGTGTACAGCTCTCTGAGGGCGGGCTCTTTTCTAATATGGCAGTGTCCATCAACACTCATGGCCGGGGCCTGTATAATGTGACGTCGCATTGCCCAGAATCTGCAAACGGCTTGTTCTGAGACACTGCTTATGATTTATGGGGATGAAAAAAAAGGAGTGGGTGGATTTTTACCATTATAGGGTGGTTATGTACACACACTGCCAACACAATTATGTTCAAACACCATGTAAAAGTGAACTTTGCATAATAGGTGCCCTTTAAGTTTGGCTCTTACCTCCTTCCTGTTCATTACTGAATCGGAGCATGGTAGGGAGGTCAGGGTGCTTTTTTGATTTATTATTCGTTTTCTCCTGTTTATGTTAAGTAGGGAGGGAAGCTTTTGTACTTTTTGTTTGTTATCTGATTTCCAGGTTAGTATTGTAAAATTAGTTAGCTTTGTTTTATTTATTTTGGCTTTGCCCCCTCCTGAAGTTTATGTTGCTCCTTATTTAGGGGGGAGTGGGGTAAGATGAGCCAGTTGGTAAGTTGACCCACCCCCTTTATCTTGGCAACCGTACACTTTTATTGTCATGTGACCATATATTTTGGAACCATCACTTCTGCAAGACTGTTAAAAGGAGAAGCACATGGGAGGAATGGAAGGCACCCATTTGTCAAATATTAGCCTGAATTGGTAAGCTAGCTAGTTTTGTCCAAGGTAGCTATGGGGCAAAGTGAGCCAAATGCTGTGGGGTCAATTAAGCCAGCGTTTTAACCAAGCGGCAACCTCCCCCAGTTTCTCTTGAAGCCAATATGGAAGTGACTTAAACTGCAATTCATCGACTGGCCGCTAGAGACAGGCTCCAAAAGGGAGCAAAATCTCATTGAGCCCCATGTTAAAATGCCCAACTTTACAGCAGAAAAAAAGGTGTTTACAGTCTGGTACAAATTGTGGTTTTGGTCTATACGGCTAATTTTGCCCTTCATGACAACTGTGAGGGGGGTGAATTTTTTTATAACTCATTCGTTTACATTATATAAAGCCTTAAAGCTCTGCATAATTAAGAGCGTGGCCACTTTGAGTGACAGGTGGATTGCCGTTTGTCTGCTGTCTGTTAGTCATCACATCACCTCAGCTCCAGCCATGTCCCGCCTCTTTGCCCATTTTCAGTTATCCGGGAGTGACGGGCTGCCAAGATGGCAACGGCCAACTGCTCTTCAGAACTCTATGGGTGACGTCACGGACACTACGTCCATATTTTTTTACAGTCTATGGTTTTAACTTACCCCACCATAAGACACTGTAGTTAAGTTTAATCTCTGAAGTATAAACTGGTATAATTTCAATGTAATGTTACGCAGCTGGTTTATTTTATCATTTTAAAAAAACTAGCTCGAGTTATTTGTTTGGAACAATGTACAAGTACATCAAATCCTTCTCTGATAAGAACCAGAAGATGCTTAATCATATAAATCTTTCCACCTGTAGCCCCTAATGGCCTAACATGTTCAACATTGCAGAAAATCGACCATGCCAAGAACCTTTTGACTAAAATGTTACTAAAATAGAAACTATTTTTGACTAAAAATGCAGCAACCAAAGACGTGACAGAAATGAATATCCTCTCTAAGTAAAAGAGTACAATGATTTCAAATTCACTTCATTATAGTATTGTGATAAAAGAAAATTAACTAATATGATAGCCATCTGCAGAAATGGTGAGTTTAATATTTTATGCAATATAGTAAGACACATGCTGTAGACATGAAAACATGCGGAACAGTAGAAATGACCCAGTTGACAGCTCTTCAAAAAGACTGGATATTAATTTCTTCATTTGTATCTCTCTCTCACACACACAGACCATGGAAAAGCTCTAGACGGCGGATGCGAGGACAAGGTCTGTGAGCATTTTAAAAAAGGAAAAATGGCAGGAAAGTGAATCTATTCATACAGAATATCAGAATCCGTCCAAGAACGTGCCACTAACGAGTGCTTATAAAGTCTCTAAAAGGAAGAAGAAAAGAGTGTATGTTTACTTTGAACACTGAACAAAGCTAATGTTTGCAGATATGACATTATCTCCGCTCAGTAGCTTTTATCGTAATGTGCCAATTGTGTTGTGTTACAACATGAGGGTTTGGAGCATTGTGTTCCCTTTCAACTTATGGTCCTACACTCATACGCGTGCACACAAACACACAATCACAATGTGTGCTTGCCTGAGAAAGCATTTCATTACTCTATACTTCGCTACACCATAAGAATATTCTATATATTTCAAAATGTCTTTCTAAAAGTGTTTTCTAAAAATTTCTACTATAAAGAGCAGGGGTCGGCAACCTTTTAAACATGAAGTAAACCTATGATGTTCAAGGTGATGGATATAGGACTATTTCCCAGTCTGCATTGCTTTATGAATAATTCATGCACAATTCTGCCTCATTGTTGACTGTTTTTACTGTTTTCTGCATTATTTACACTGATGCCATGTTTGTTGTTCTCTGAGTTATGTGGAAGAATGTTTACCTTTCCTTAATGATGTAATTTTGAATGTCACACCAAATGCATGTTTCTAGTGTAATATACTGTAATATGTAATTTATTCCTGAATTTTCAGCATCATTACTCCAGTCTTCAGTGTCACATGATCCTTCAGAAATCATTCTAATACGATGATTTGCTGCTCAAGAAACATTTCTGATTATTATCGATGTTGAAAACCATTGCCTCTTTTGTGGAAACCGTACTTCATTTTTTCAGGATTTTTTCCTTTACTGTCACTTTTGATCAATTTAATGCATCCTTATTAAAAAGTTTTTTCCAAAAATAACTTTAAAAAAAACGTACTGACCCTAAACTTTTAAACAGTAGTGCGTGTCTGGAAAAATATCTTGATTCATTATCACTATTGCAAGATGTCTTTATCTACAGAGATCCTTGCTTTACAACATTGCTTGTTTCTCTTAATACATATAAAATATTATTCTAAGAGCAAATCGCAACAAAAAAGCAGACCAAACTGCATCGCTGGCATTTGCTCGAGTAACACTGGTCAGTTTGGTTGTGTGGTTCAGCTGCAGCGTTTGACTTCCCTTACAGGTTAAACAAGCTATGTGCTTTCGCACCGGAGGAACCTTTTCATAATTCCTAGAACTATTGGCGGAAGTACCCGGATTTTGGCGTGTTCACACAGCAAGAACTAGGAACGACATTAGTTCTAGGAGCTCCTTTTGGGAGAACTAATTTAGCTCCTGCTTCAGAGTAAGGTCTAACCCAGCACAATAGGAACTACCAGTGATGTAAGTGTACGCTGACTGGCCGAACGCACGGCATTTTTAAAAAAGCCGTCTACACACACAGATTATAGCCTATATATTTACTCCAGAAACTAACTCTACGAACATGGAAAACTGCGATAGATGGACCTCTCAACCTTTACACTAAAGAGAAAATCCAACGCAACTTTGAGGGGACCAAGCGAAACATGATTATGCATTTCTGCTCAGCTAGCGACATTGGACATCAACCACACGGCAAACGCTAATACTTTTTCATATACTGTTTACTTTTTTTGTATAACAGTTCTATCTAATAACGTATTAGACAGGACTGTTAAACAGACCATAAGCTTATGAAGAAGGAGAATGTGAGACCTGTGTGCTCAGGCTCTGGCGTTCTCAGTGCCATCAAAGTAAAGGTCTGCCAAGCTGTCACAACAAAGTCACAACAAGCGCAGCTTACGTCACTTCAGAGTTCCTACTGGAGGTGCAAATGCAACCAGGAAAAATGTTCCTAGGGGAACTGGTGGTTAGTTCCTAGAACTACTCGGTGCGAAAGCAGGAAAAAAATAGCTGACCCAAAATAAATAGCATAAAACATAAAACATCATGTCACACAATACAGAGATATAATGAAACCAGTTATTTGCCAAACAGTAAATTGCAAAAGTCAATACTAGTTAAGCATAATGCAGTTATGTCTGTTAATGTTATTAATGGAATATATCATGCAATGTTACTGAATAAAAGGGGACCGTTCCCAGCAAGCAATAGCCATCATTTCACCGTCTCGGCTAACCCGATATGGTCTGGCTATGAGTAACCCACTTCTAGCCAAAATAACCTTGAATTTGGTCATGTCGTTTTTGCCAAAATAACTTGCAAAATGTATGATATTCCATCATGTAAGCAAAGTCAACAGTGATTACAAGGTGTTTGGTTTCATTTCTTTGGTTATACGTCTATTCAATTTTCACTGACAGCCCAAATTTTGTCTTGTTTTAGCCTAGACATCAGGACTGTGTTTAGACAGCTATAAGACGTCTTTTAAATGCAAAATTGCTTGCTGGATTAGCTTGGGAAAGGTTGACAACCTTTGATCTAAATGCATCTCTGTTCTCTTTTAAACAGGAGAGAAAAAATGTAGTACCTCACTACGACACACTTCAGTCTAATGGAGGTCTGGAACAATAATATAGATAGACGGAAGGTGGATGGATGAACAGATGGGTGAATAGAGGAGGTGGACGTACCCCTGGAGTGTGGAAGCAGACCGTTGGGAATAAACACCGGAGACCTTTTTAAACATCTTGACCTACAAGAATTGCATTGCATTTTGCATTGAAGCATTTTGCAGATGCAAAGAAGACATAACAGAAAATAAGATAAACGCACCTGCATTCCTAGTGTTTCTCTACAAATAAAACCGAAGGAAATCACACATCTTGACCTAGAAAAATTGCATTGCAGTTGGCAGATGCAAATATGTTCATTCCCTGGAATCAAATGCACCAACCTAGAGTCTACCAAGTGTTTCTCTACCGATAAAACACTGAAGAAATAACGCAACTAAACAAAGAATGACATCTCAGATAGCACTAGCTGTAACGCTCTCCACTCTTATCCTTCTCACTGTCAGTGGGAATATTTTGGTTTGTCTGGCTGTGTACTCTACGAGACGCCTGCGTAACGTCACCAACTGCTTCATCGTCTCGCTAGCAATTACAGACTTTCTACTGGGTGTCCTAGTGCTGCCATTTTCCACCCTTTACCAAGTTACGGGCGACTGGCCACTAGGGGCGCACTTCTGCAACATCTACATTTCGTTGGATGTCATGCTATGCACTGCCTCCATACTCAATCTCTTTGCTATCAGCTTGGATCGTTACTTTTCGGTCACCGCCCCACTGCACTACCCAATGCTTTTATTTCCGTGGCACGTCGGCGCCATTTTAGCGACAATCTGGCTGGTTTCGGTGGGCGTTTCGTTTGTCCCCATCCACCTGGGCTGGAATACACAAGACTTGAACGTGCAAAATATTCGCGAGGGCGACCCTGCGCGAGACTGCCGATTCGAGTTAAATCCAACATACGTATTGGTTGACGCCTTTGCGACGTTTTATCTCCCCCTGGTGGCCATGTGTTGGAGCTACCACAGAGTTTTTCGCATTGCAAGGATGCAGGCGAAACGGATCATTTCTACTCAGCGGGGTTCTTCGTCACCACCAGGGGTGACGATTCTTGCACTGCGCGAACACAAAGCCACAGTGACGCTTGCGGTTGTGCTTGGTGCGTTCGTGGTGTGCTGGTTCCCGTATTTCACGTTTTTCACGATAATGGGGATACGCAACGAAGATAATCCGCCACGCACGGTGCAGTCGGTGGTTCTTTGGCTAGGATATGCAAACTCTGCGCTAAATCCTGTACTTTACGCCGCGCTCAACAGAGACTTCAGGTCCGCTTACGCCAAGCTGCTCTGTGGAGGACGAGGATGTAAAACACGGACAAGAATACCGATATCAGCAATGGAGGAGGGGCTAATGAGTAGACACGCCCCTCCTCCACAAAGGGCGGGGCTTCAGACTAGAACTTGTGTGCTGCTGCAAGAGATTGAAAACGGGAAGAAGGTCGATAGCAACACAACGACTGGTGCTACTGTTACCATTGTATCTAATGGGAATAAAAGCTAGTATAAATATTGTAAAAATAACTTGTTTTTTGGCTGTCAACAGCCCACAGGGAACTTAATATTAAGATTGTATAACTTAAAAGTACACATGGGAAGGAAAGCACAAATGCAATTAATCGGTAACTTTTTCTACAACAAAAGCCGCGTTTCCACCGCAGGAACTTTCCCCAGGAACTAGGGACTTTGGGGTGGTACACTGTGTGTTTCGACCGCAGGGATCAGGGTCTAAATGAAGTTCAGGGTAAAAATTACCCCCTCAGAAAGTCCCTGCTCACGAGGTAGTACTTTTTCAAAGTTCAGGAACTTTCGGGGGTGGGACTTGGGCACTGAACATGCTGATTGGTTGAGTTCACGCAGCATTTTGATTGGTTGACTCCACTTAGCATTTTATTTCAACCACCATTTTTAAAAGTCTGTTGCGGTGCGTGCAGTAAGAGTTGTTTGATATTAAAATCAACAATGGAGTTTAAAAAATACGACCGATGGGCCGACGGCGAGGTTCAGGCTTTATTAAGCTTATATGCGGAGGACGAAATCCAGAACTGGAAAGTCGCGCGCAGTCCTACGTCACCGGACTAATTTGCCTAATCTTCACGGTACTTTCGACTGCGATGGAAACGCAGACAGCAACAGGTCTGGGAAAAAAAGTTCCTAGGACAAATTGTTCCGGGTAATTTCGGTGGAAACACGACTAAAATGCTGGTGGCCATGAGAGGTAACATGAGAATGTAGTAGCACTTATAAATCTGTTCAGTTGCTGGGTGAACCTCATAAAACTTGCCTACGTCACATTTCAATAACAAACAAACAAACAATAAAATAATTAGACTTATTTAAGGGCGAAATTTGACACACACAGGAATATATATTAAAATAAATAAATAAAACATCTGGATGCATTAGAGTCATGAGCATTGTCATGAAAATAACCTCACAATACCAAAGAAATCTAGCCCTAAGGCTTAATTTTAATTTTAATGAAGGTTTAAATGGAGATTCACCTAATAGGGTGGTAAATTAATTTCTTAGTATTACTTTTACTCACCCTCATGCCGTTCCCAAATGGTGTTTTTATTTCATAAACATTTCATAAAAGCATAACAGTTGTCCATACTCATGTTCTACACTCCAAGTCTGCAGAAGCCATATGACAGCTTTGTGTGAAAAGACTGAAATTTAAGTTATTTGCTAAACATCATTTTCAATCATATCATGAAAATGATTAACAACATAACATTTGAGTGTTCATGAGGGTCAGTTAATAATGACCGCATTTCCATGTTTGGATGAACTATTCCTTTAAAATTGTAAGAAAAAGGTCAGTTGTTTTTTAATCTCTTTCGTTCTCCCAGCAGGCCATAACTTTTTATATACCTTCATAAAAATAAAGTGACCAGCCATCCAAAAGTGACTGACAATTGACATACATACAGGTTACAATCAGAATCTAATATAAAGTACTTGAGATCTAAAAACAGAGCAATTACAGGACAGATAGTCTCTATAGCAGGTCAAGGACATTCATGCAGCCTTCTTTTATGTAAGGTATTTTTTACATTACACAAAACCTAGACTCATATTCCCTGCCCTGACGTGTGATGATCTCGATATCTGTCCAGTTTGGATGAAGGGGATGAGCTTCTGGGTTTATCAGCAAACAAAACCTGATGATGCAACTGTAAACAAACCTGAGGAAGCCAGACTGAAGCCATATTGTCTTTATATCTGCTCATTTATTGACTGTCTGTCGGCGGCCCACAGAGGGCTCAAGTAGAAAGTGCAAATGCAATTTGTAATTTGCAAACTGTAACATTTTCTATAACCAAAGTGCTTTCTTTTGATGCCCTCTGGTGGCCATGAGAGGTAACAAGATAATGTAGAAGCACTAAGAACAAGCACTAATAAACCTTGTCTAGGTCACATTTCACTCCAATATATGAATGTTAAACTGTTACAACAAAGATAAAATGTCATTTTTACTCACCTTATCTTTGTTCATACTCAAACGCTGTATTTTTTATTATCATCATGGAACATGGAGCTCTTTTTGATACAACAAAAAAAGTCTAAAAAAAACAAAGAGATGCATTATCATTTAGTGTATACACACTAAATAAAGTACACAGTAAAAATCTCATCAAAAAGGTCACATAATTACTAAATCAATAAATGAACAAAATATATATGAAGAAAACAAAGGCTATTTTTTGACCCCTGTACTGTGACAGTAATGAGAAAAGAAAAAAAATCTACAAAATTGTCATGAGATTATTGTCACAAACTCAAAGCAATGACAAATAATGTATTTTTCCTTCTGTGGAAAAATGTGACCTGGACATGTTTTCATGAGATTCACTGTAGAGAGATTCACCTGGACTAGTGAATTAATGTCTTTGTATTATTATTTTTTTCTCTGCGTAGAAGTTTAAGAATTCTGTCCTGTTTTCTCTGAGAAAAATATTGTTGCATGGTCATATTCAAACAATTATCTAATCTAATCTAATTACAGTATCACTGTAAAGACGATAAACAGTCGTGAGATAAGCATGTGCATGAGTCTAAAATCTAGTGTAAAGAACGCAAATTGGAAGTGAATTCAAAAATACACAATGAAATGAGATATGAAATCAAATGTGCTCTTCAGGATTTTCAAAAATCTTATTTATATCATGTATGTCATATTGATTTCTACCTCAACATTCCTTCATATCTTTCTTTTGGATGATTCAGTCTGACCAACTGCTCATTAAAGACATTCATCATTCGCCAATTAACACAGATCAAACAGCAGAACTTGTGTGCACGCAGACACACACACACACACAATCAGCACAGACACTTTCAGTAGGTCATACTGATTTGTCATCAAACCGGTTAAAAAAAACGAATTCATCAGTTCCTTACGTCATAATCCAATGATGTCACTACGCACTTCTTTTCTAACAACTCAGTGCCATGTTATATCAATGAAATATTCAAATAAAGTCATTTGTGTCAACACATATTGAAACATTCAAATAAAAAGTTATTTATGTGAACGCATATTGCTGATTATTGCCTTTCATTCACTTAAGTTAATGGTGTTTGTGGTCAGTTTCATTGGTGCATTTCGCGGATCCTTTATGTCGGATATGACTGACCAATATTGAGTAGCCTACATCTTGGATAAGATTCCTAAAAGTTTCGCACCTACAGCACACATGACAGACATTGATGCACAAACAAGGATATGATCTACATGTCTAAAGTAGCCTATATACAGTGCCGAAACTTTGTTTTAAAAAGTGGGTGGGACAGGTGTGTGTGGGGGGAGGGGTATATACAATGCTATATCAGATAAAATATACACCGATCAGGCATAACATTATGACAGGTGAAGTGAATAACACTGATTATCTCAGCACCTGTTAGTGGGTGGGATATATTAGGCAGCAAGTGAACATTTTGCCCTCAAAGTTGATGTGTTAGAAGCCGGAAAAACGGGCAAGCGTAAGGATTTGAGCGAGTTTGACAAGGGCCAAATTGTGATGGCTAGACGACTGGGTCAGAGCATCTCCAAAACTGCAGCTCTTGTGTGGTGTTCCCGGTCTGCAGTGGTCAGTATCTATCAAAAGTGGTCCAAGGAAGGAACAGTGGTGAACCAGCGACAGGGTCATGGGCGGCCAAGGCTCATTGATGCACGTGGGGAGCGAAGGCTGTGGTCTAATTGCTCAAGAAGTTAATGCTGGTCCTGATGGAAAGGCGTCAGAATACACAGTGCATCGCAGTTTGTTGTGTATGGGGCTGCATAGCCGCAGACCAGTCAGGGTGCCCATGCTGACCCCTGTCCACTGCCGAAAGCGGCAACAGTGAGCACGTGAGCATCAGAACTGGACCACGGAGCAATGGAAGAAGGTGGCCTGGTCTGATGAATAGGGATGGGTATCGAGAACCGGTTTCATTTTAAAACCGGTTCCAAATTTCCAAGAACCGGTAATTCGATAAGAAACGTGCATTTCGATTCAGCTTATCGATTCCTGACTTTTTCAGTCATGTTTGCGCGGTGAATGGCAGTGAGCATTTTACAGTTGTATTGATCTGCCAGGACCTGGCTGCTACAAGGACCTAATTTCTTGTGCTGTGCACATGCGCTGTGCGTTACATTCACCATGGCTGAGCGTGGCAGCCTCTCAAATTCAGGTACAAAACACAAATGAGTAGACATTCACCTTTGAATTACAGCTACATAATTCTGGATAAATTGAGAATCAGTTTTATTTAAAATGTAGTTTTTGTTGAATTGTTTTGTCTAAAATAGCGATACGAATCACGATTAAATACATCAGACAACTGTTCGAGTCTATTTAAAAAATATTCATTTGAATCATTCATTCAAACTGTTTTTAAAAATTAATTAATTCAGTGTCTCATTCATAAATACTTATTCAGCTAATGGATGATTCTCAGTTTTTGAACAAATCTCTTGAATAAATGATTCAATGAAAAAATGCATTATTTAACAGTCGCTTGCTGCCACCTACTGGAGTAATAATGTAATTAACACAATCTTCATTTGAAGAGACTCCTTTCACTTTAGCCATGAAGGGGAAGATGAGCAAGGAGAAAGTGGATGAATGTCAAGATTTGTGGTGAAGGGGTTACATCCTTTTGCTACGGTTGAGTTGCCTTCGTTTAGGTACACAAAAAGCATTCATGATTAGTTTCTCACAGCAATATCAATGGACTTAAGCCTTCTTCGATATTCTTCTATGTCTCAAAGCACATTAGAAACAGAGCTAACAGGACATTATATTGTACAGTAAACTATGATTAGGTAGGCGAAGCATTATAAGTGTACATTTTTTCTGCAGGGAGATGACCAAGGCCCTAAATCCCAAATACAACCCACCCTCCAGGGATAGTCTGTCCAATCACTTGATACCAGCCTGGTACAACATAGAAAAAGAAAAAACAAAAACTGAGCTGGAAAAGGTCAGCAGAATCGCAGTTACCAGTGACTGCTGGACAAGCATTTGCCAGGACCTTTACATTACTGTTACAGCACATTATGTCACCGAGGGAAAGATGAATCAGAAAATCCTTAAAAACAAAGGCTGTGTACAAAGCACAAACAGGGGCAGTGGTAGCAAAAAAAATGGGGACATTTTAGATGAGTTTGGGGTAAGATATCCCAGCTATCACAGTGGATAATGTATCCAACATGAATGTGGCAGTACAAAAGCTTCACCTCACTAAAATAGGCTGCTTTGCACACACACTTAATCTTAGGGCCCAAGTGTGTACACAATTACCTCAGTGGCAAAATGGACAGCAAAGGTTCAGGACGTGATTGTGTGGATGAAGAGGTCAACCATGGCCAAGACTGTGCTCTGAGAGAAACGGCACATTCTGAGTAAGAATTATTGCTCTCATCATCGTCATTAAGTTAATAACAATTAATTAATTAACATTAGATATTATATTGTGTATGTGCTAGACTAGTATGATAAAGTTATAACTGTTTGTTTGTGTTGTAGACCTGCCCCAGAACTCTCTCCTTCTCGATGTCAGAATTCGCTGGAACTCTCTTTACCTCATGTTTGAGAGGTTCCTTGAACAGTATCCAGCAATTCAGGCAGCCTCTTTTGATCAACGACTACGAAAACCAATTGAGAGGGACAGGTAGTATGACAGCTTTTGAGCACAGTGATGTATTGTGGTCCATGTTACATAATGGGATGTGATTAATGATGACGACTGTTTTGTCCAAAACAGACTTGCAAGAGTAACAGATGAGGACTTAAAAACAGCAGAGGACATTGCCCAACTCATGCGAGTTATGTACACATCCACGCTCTGTATCTCAACTCAAGAAAAGTCCAACCTGTAGCCAGATCCTTCCCATACTGCAGAAGTTAAGAGAACATTTCACTGAGCATGAAGGAGATACAGTGTTTGTGTCCACTCTTCAGACAACAATCTGGTCTGATCTGTCCCAGCGTCATCAGGTAATTAAATTGTATATTACTTATAACAAGTATTGTGTTATGTTTTATTATTCTAATTAGATATCTACATTTCATAGAGTGTCAATGTCAGAGCCTTCCTTGATGAGGCAACCGCATTGGATCCTCGGTTTAAGAATAAAGTGGAGGATGACACAGTCTGGGACCGTATAAAGGACAAAGTACTGGCAGCATCACATCCTATGGAAATAGAGCAGGTATTCATTATGAACATGAATGTGATGTGAAATTAATTTAGACCTTAAATTATCAAATACTTATTTCCTGCATCATGTCCTATGTACTGTATGTTAGTCCATTGTTTTGTCAAATTCCTTATTACACTTTCAGCTGACAGAGCATGGTGATGGAGAGAGGGACATGGGGACAGTCCAGCTGGATGAAGAGGAGAGAGGGGAAGAAATCAAAACTGAGACTATACCGGTGGTGAGTACAGCATGATAAAAATTGCAGGGATAAACTTTGCAAATGGCAAAACTTTTTAAATGTTCTTCTTTTGTACCTTCAAAAGCACAAGAAGACCAAGATGACTCCCTTGGAGGAGCTTTTTGCCAAAGATGATGACCTTAAGGAGAACCTAATTCAGAGCACCTTGTCCATCCAGGAAAAAACCTACAAAGAACTGGAGACATATAGGGACATTCTGCCTCTAATGACCTTTGAAGACCCTGCACTCTGGTGGTAGAACAGGAGAGACACGTATCCTTTCCTGTCTGACCTAGCTCTCTCATACCTTTGTGTACAGGCCTCCTCTACCCCCAGTGAAAGGATTTTCTCTACTGCTGGGGATACCATTAGCCCAGAGAGATCACGCATCCTTCCAGAGAAGGCAGACATGCTGATTTTTCTTCAAAAGAATTGCTGACTTTGCATTGCAATCTCCCTTTTTCAATCTGTCCGTTTCTGCCAGGTCCTCCTCGAAACCGGGTCTCCGTTAGGTCCTCAAGCGATCCTATTGGCTCAAATAACTTTTAATAGGTACTCTCTTTAGCACCTGATTAAAATTCCTACAAAATCATGTTATGATAAATGCTGTTTACACTTGCATAGCTACGGGTGGGCCTGTTAGTCAAGCCCATCCAGTCAGTTGCCTCAAAAGGTAGTCTAATGCGTCAATTCTGTTGCAATTATCACAATACTTGACCTATAAAAATAAATCGTATTGTTTCTTGATTGCCATATAATGATGAAGATAAGTTAGTTTTGTGAGTAGTAGTGCCGTAGCGCATTTCACAGTCAGATTGCGAACAGCCCCTTAAGAGACACCGAAGTTTAGCTAGCTATGTTAAACTAAAATGAAACAGCAACAGCAACAAATGTGCAATAATGAAAAAGAATGAATCATAATTTACTATAGAAGCGTTATGTGCATTCATTGTTTCAGACTCGGCCAGCACTGAGGACGTAACAGCCCCATCCGACTTGTCCACCATTGATGACCCTGCTACCCAGCCCAAACTCAGTTCATTTCCAGTCACCACTATAGCAAGCAATGGAAGAAGTTTTAATGTCCGGTGATATAAAAGGTTCCCATGGCTAGAGTACAGTACTTCGAGAGACGCTGTGTTTTTTAAGCCATGTCGCATTTTTCCTGAAGCAGCCACTGAGAGCCAATTCATAAAAACTGGCTTTAGAGACTGAGAGCATCTCTTCCAGTGTTGTGTTAAACACAAGGCTAGCAGGGCATATGCTACAGCGCTGGGCAGGTCTGAAGGATACAGACAAAGCCATAAACCAGGACGGAGAAATATAATTAACCAGCTGCACAAAGATGCTGTCAACAGTTTGTTTGTGGAAAGGAATAGAGAACACATTAGAGTTGTAATAGACCTCATTTTATTCTGTGCAAAACAAGACATTCCGTTGCGTGGGCTTCGTGGAAACGAAAAGACACCACAGAACAAAGGCAACTTCTTAGAATTATTTCAACAGGGGCTGTTTTCACAAAACATTTTATCTTACCACTAAGAGTTCTCCTAAATAGCAGTAAAAGTTCTTAGTTAAGAGTTTTCTCTTAAAACCCATTCACAAAGCTGCCGAGACCAACTTTTACTAAGGAATAGAGAGAAGTCTTAAACTAAGAGTAAGGGCGGGATTGAACTCGTTGCTATGGATGATGTCAGCACGCTTACTAACTACACTCACAGTGATTGGCTGATAGGGGAGGGGTCTCCGTCAGTGATTTAATCATAGAAATATAACAAGGTCATGATAAGAAATATAACAAGGTCATGAAGGTCAAGATCATGTTGCCATATTCAAATAAAGATTTTAAAAAATAGGCTAAGTGTCATTAATTAAACAAGTATACACTCACCTAAAGGATTATTAGGAACACCATACTAATACTGTGTTTGACCCCCTTTCGCCTTCAGAACTGCCTTAATTCTACGTGGCATTGATTCAACAAGGTGCTGAAAGCATTCTTTAGAAATGTTGGCCCATATTGATAGGATAGCATCTTGCAGTTGATGGAGATTTGTGGGATGCACATCCAGGGCACGAAGCTCCCGTTCCACCACATCCCAAAGATGCTCTATTGGGTTGAGATCTGGTGACTGTGGGGGCCATTTTAGTACAGTGAACTCATTGTCATGTTCAAGAAACCAATTTGAAATGATTCGAGCTTTGTGACATGGTGCATTATCCTGCTGGAAGTAGCCATCAGAGGATGGGTACATGGTGGTCATAAAGGGATGGACATGGTCAGAAACAATGCTCAGGTAGGCCGTGGCATTTAAACGATGCCCAATTGGCACTAAGGGGCCTAAAGTGTGCCAAGAAAACATCCCCCACACCATTACACTACCACCACCAGCCTGCACAGTGGTAACAAGGCATGATGGATCCATGTTCTCATTCTGTTTACGCCAAATTCTGACTCTACCATCTGAATGTCTCAACAGAAATCGAGACTCATCAGACCAGGCAACATTTTTCCAGTCTTCAACTGTCCAATTTTGGTGAGCTCGTGCAAATTGTAGCCTCTTTTTCCTATTTGTAGTGGAGATGAGTGGTACCCGGTGGGGTCTTCTGCTGTTGTAGCCCATCCGCCTCAAGGTTGTGCGTGTTGTGGCTTCACAAATGCTTTGCTGCATACCTCGGTTGTAACGAGTGGTTATTTCAGTCAAAGTTGCTCTTCTATCAGCTTGAATCAGTCGGCCCATTCTCCTCTGACCTCTAGCATCAACAAGGCATTTTCGCCCACAGGACTGCCGCATACTGGATGTTTTTCCCTTTTCACACCATTCTTTGTAAACTCTAGAAAAATGCGTGAAAATCCCAGTAACTGAGCAGATTGTGAAATACTCAGACCGGCCCGTCTGGCACCAACAACCATGCCACGCTCAAAATTGCTTAAATCACCTTTCTTTCCCATTCTGACATTCAGTTTGGAGTTCAGGAGATTGTCTTGACCAGGACCACACCCCTAAATGCATTGAAGCAACTGCCATGTGATTGGTTGATTAGATAATTGCATTAATGAGAAATTGAACAGGTGTTCCTAATAATCCTTTAGGTGAGTGTATGTTCAGCTAATTGTCAGCCTCTTACATGTCCGCATCTCGAGAGACTGCAGAATTCAAGCGTCAAATTATGTTTTATAAAGAAAGTTCGGGAGGAGCACCATCTAATCAGTACAAGAGGAGGCATATACAGTATATCACTGTATATATCACCTAGTTACCGCAACAGTTTTCTGCATCCCTCCGCCACCCCGACTCCTCACTCTTGGCCCAGCCGGGGATATGGGGGAATACTCTGGGTTTAGGCTAAATTTCGAGCTCAGAGCCTTTGATCCCCTCGGACAGCGAGCCAAATAGGTTTATTTTACTCTAGCCGATGATTTGTAAGTGTGAACTTGTGAAACAACTGCCAAAGGTAATCAGACATTATTTTCTTATTTATTTGTTTATTTATTAAAGATTTATTTTTGCCTTTTTATTATGATAGGACAGTGAGTAGACAGGTAGTGAAGTGGGAGAGAGAAAGAGGAGAAAGGGTCCACAAGCCGAAACTCAAACTCAACTCACCCGAGCTGCTCACAAGGCTATCAGCGCAGACGATGGGACATTATTTTCAACTTGACTGCAATGTTTTATTCTCCATCATTCAATGCATATTGCCTATACATAAATTAACCTTTATGTTATGTCATCACAGATTCAAATCTATAAATCCAAATATTTATTGCATTTATGAAGAAAAAGCTCAGCAAGACTCTATCGCCTATTGCCTCAATGGTGTCTTTGGGTGGATTGCTGAGGCGGATTGTTTGTGATTTGGTCTTAGTGATTTAGGAGTCCTCTTGACCACCCCTAACTTTTCACAGATTTAGGAGCTGGTTTTAACTCTAAAAAAATTTAGAGTCCTAAAATTAGGACTGATACAATCATTATTTTCAAGAGTTTCTCCTAAATTGGCAAGTTAGGAGCTACATTTAGCCTTAAGATGTTTTGTGAATACGGCCCCTGATCTCCAGCTATCACCCAGAAATAAAAAGGCAACTGGACAAATTGCTTAGAAAGGCGAAACTCACTAGCCCTGATATCCAAAATTAAATACTGGAAATCGCAGCATCATAAATTATCCACAAAATAAAGGGGGATTTGCACAATGAGACAGACAGATTATGGCAGTCTGTATCTGATACATACATAAAGGCCTGTTGAAGGAAAGGGCTGTGGGGTTTGTAGAGACAGGGGACATGAGCACAAGTGCTATATCAGCAAAGATCCTGAAAGCATTGGAGCTGTTGCAGGATTTGGGTTCGCTGAGGCATCGGTTATGTCCGGGTGATTTCATGTGGTTTATGTGGCCTCTGAGCCAGACTATGACCAAGCATTGTTTTTACATACTGTCCACTACTGTACTATCCACTACTGTCCTGCTGATTTGATGATAGTGTTGTGTTGCATCTGGCAGATGCGTTTGTGTGTGTGGTGTGGCTACCGTGCTAATGCTGTTCTTATCGTTATGTTCTTAACACTGCTTATGATGACATACAGGCTTATGCTCTGATTCAAGCAGGTGTAGTTGTGTTTGCCTATTTTGATAACAGATGCATTTTAGGCTAGGCCCACTTGATTTTCTCTGGACCCACCTACATTGTGATTCCTGGTTACGCTAGTGGCTGTTTAATGTCTGCATTAGTTAGCTTATGTACTAGCATAGCATACAGATACCCGAATCAGCCTGATAGCTTAGTTTATACCCTCATTTGCACTTGCCCTAGATCTACATGTATTCACAATCATCTTTAATGTTGGCTAATTACATTTTAAAGTGCCCCTATTATGGATTTTTGAAAATGACCTTTCATGTAGTGTGTAACTTAGTTCTAAGTGAATGAAAACATCCTGCAAAGTTTTAAATCTGAAAGTGCAGCGTATATAAAGTTATTGTCTCTCCAAAGTAAGAGTCGACTCTGAGTCAATTAAACGAATCGTTTTTCAAACAAATCGCAAGCCGTTTTGTTGTGACGTCAAGACGAAACATTAGCATATTGCCCGTCCACTTATTGCACGCGCAGACACCAGGGAGAACTTGAACCCCCTCAAACACTGCAGCGGAGACTGGATAGCATCATGTCGAGAAGACGCTGTGCTCTACAATGTGTTTATTGTGTTTCATATTGTGTAGGTCTCTGGCTAACTCATGTTATTACTGTCTTACTGAAATACTTCTGCTGATCAGCTGTGGGCCACTATCACCTAAAACTGTGTCTATTAATGCAGATTGTCTGTCGTTCTTACTGCTTTGAGTAAAGATAAAGGATTGAGCAAGATTTGTTTTGCAAACTTTAATGTTACATCAGTCATTCACGTTAGTGCTGGGCTAACGTATGCGCTGTTATTGATACAGTTCCCACATGTGCACCGCAATAAATTAGAAACTCATACACACACACACACCCACACGGGTTTGTTGATGGACGCGCACTTGTTAATGCTGATGGTGAGGAATTAAGCTTGGTACATACTCTGCAAGAACAAATACATTTGTTCGTTTTCTCGAGGTGGCAAGAACAAGACCAAGTTCGTTCTGGCCAGGACATTCTATACCTCACGAGAAAAGCAGGTGCCGAACAGGTGCCGTTTCTCCGCATTAACCCCGCCCACTTTAAATTTCTGACCGATCACACAATAGTTCTCGGACACCAACAAGAAATGTATATTATGAGAAAATGAAACTGTTTTTTGACCTTTGATGCATGTAAACCTGTTGTTGGAGACCTCCAAAACTAAATTAGGAAACTTTAAAATAGCATAATAGGGGCACTTTAAATTAAGTGTTAAATGTCCAAATATTTCAGTTATAAAAATAATATAATGACGTTCAATTATTCACTTATTATTATTATGCTAATTAATGAACAGTTTTTTTTTAATCTTTCAAGTGAAAGATTTTTTTTTTAGTATGCACTATATAGTAACCTATACTGTACATATTTTACATATAGTATATAGTTCGCAGAGATGGCAAAAGTACACACATCCTTCACTCAAGTAGAAGTATAGGTACTCATGTTTAAAGAGACTCTGGTAAAAGTTGAAGTACTGACTACAATTTTTTACTCAAGTTAAAGTAAAAAAAGTATGGGCTCTGACATAAGTAATAAGTAGTACTATTACTTGTTTTAGTGTCACGTTGGTAACTGGACCTCACATCATATTAATACATTAATACAAAAGAACTTACATTTGAAATTTTGTTAGCTAAATGTTGTTTGTTAAATGTATCCAGGCTGAACAACCACCATGTAGAACAGGACCAGACTGGGACAAATTTTCAGGCCGGGAAATCTCACACAAATTCTGAAATTTTTTTGTATGGCCATCACATAAAAAAGGTTTAAATCCTTAGGCTGAGGCCATGCAAAATAATTAAAAGTTCTCTCTTGAACTTCACTTCCATTTTCCTTTTCAGTCTCTTAATTTTCCCTGATATCTCTCTATCTCTCACTTTGTTAAAAGTAAAGTATTAGATTACGACCATGTGTTATTGTTTTATCTTAAAATGACTTAAATACACTAGATTTAACAAAACTACATTTTCTAAATTGCCTAAATGTCAAAATTAGTACAATAATAACAACATCATGACAATATCTATAGAAAAATCCTAATACTTAACATGTTACTGCATTATCATGAGTCGTGTTTTTCCCGAAAATTAACCATGGTTAATTTGTGGTTACCATGGTTTAACAATAGTAACCATGTTTCTTTGTTTTATATGTAGTAAAACCATTGCTCATTTTCTTAAGGGTTGTGTTGTTGTTTGCCCTAGCGCCCTCTAAACCTATTATAAAACCATATGAGTATTTATCTGCTAAATTACTACTGCAACTTTACAATAGATAATAATGATGTTCTTTAGCATACAGTATTTTGAGTGATGATAGTAATGGGGTGCTACTGCTAACAGTTGCTTATGCTAGCAGTTTAATGCTTAAGACCAGTGGTGTAAAGTATTTGAGTAAATGTAATTAGTTACTGTACTTAAGTATCTTTTTGGCTACTTTGTAGTTGTACTGAGTATCAAAGATATTAGCAACTTTTACTCTCTACTTGACTACATTTTTGAACAAGTAAATGTACTTTTTACTCCAATACATTTGTGTTGAGTAATGCAATTACACATTGCATTTTGCATGGCACCTAACTTTTTCTGCAGCAGTTTGTTTCTGCTATAAAGAAGCGATATCGCCATCTAAGGGCACTGAAGGTACTATATCTTGTGAGTTTTGTCTTTACTCACCCAAACATGTCAACAAGGCTACATGACATGAATGCGAGTGCATTAGCAGGTGGTTGATGAATCGCAGGTGTCTGATTTATGAGATGAGTTCATGACTGCAGCCGGTGATGAGGCTGAAACCAGCACATCCAGTGCAAGAAGGCTTTTACTATTTAATTTTACTTAATATTATTTTATTTATCCGCTATATTGACGAGACCTTTTTGAAGGATATTGGTTTACTTATGGCCTTTTTGTGCACTTGAGCTTAACTGAGACTTGATAGTTTGTAGATGTTTAAGAGGCTGTTGTGTCGATCTTGATTTATTGCAATAATGAGGTGTTCATTATTGTTTGATTTTAGAAAATAAACATGATTTCTCATCTTACAAATCAATTGTTTCTTATTTTCACTGGTATGTCTCTCAGGTGTCAAGGACTAGTGCATCGTTGAGCCTAACTTTTATTTAGTATGAGTAAAATACTTAAGTACTGTTAAAATCAGATACTTTAAGACTTTTACTCAAGTATTGGAATTGGTGACTTGTAACTTGTAATGGAGTCATTTTTGCTGTAAGGAACCTGTACTTTTACTCAAGTATGGTTTTCTGGTACTCTTTACACCTCTGACAAAGACAAAACTACAATAGCCTATTTTACCATTACAGATGAAACTGACCTGCACTTGAAGTCCTGAACAGGTCAGTAGTTTCGTCTCTCTGCTCCACCAGGGCGCTTGCACTCCACTCTCGAGTCTCTTGCATTGATCTGATCGAAACCGTTGGCGGAGGCGCGGAGCTCGCGCACGAACCGAGTCGTAGCGTTTGCCAGTCAAGACTAGCCGATTCATGATTTATTAGAGATGCCTCCAAATACAAATTAAAAACTAAAGTAACGAGTCTGGTTTGAAAAATTAAGAAGTAGAAAGTACAGATATTTGTGTAAAAATGTAAGGAGTAAAGGTAAAAATATACTTAAGTGCAGTAAAGTTACTTCCCATCTCTGATCTTTCGTGTACTTAGTATAGGCCTACTTGATGGAGACCCGATTTCACTGGCTCATTGGGTTCTGTCGAAGTTTTCAGAGGTTATCCTCATTCGGTTCTTTCTGATGCATTCATTTCAAGGGCCAGATTTACTAACAGCTTGCTCCAGCGCAAACTTTTGATGTTAAAAAACTACTGTCATGATTTACTAAAGACACGCAGTGAGAAATTAGCGCAAAAAAAAGGCATGGACAGGGTTATTTTTGCGGGAGTTTCCCTTTCAGAAGCAAAATTTATGGGAGGAGAGTATTTAAATGAATCACGCAAGGTGATTTACTAAGGTTTGCGCTTGTCAATTTACTGGTATTTGCGCCATTATTTACCACCCAAAAAAAGCATGTCTTAAACCAGACTCTAATTTGCGCTGCTCTTGATAGATTGCGTTGGTCATTATGGAAATGATCCGTCTGCGTCTGTGTTCTTTAATTCAAAGACTTTATTTATAGGAAGGGTGCACTCCGATTACTTATGAATGGGAGAAAGTGCAACGCCCAATATGGCGAATAAGCCCCGCCTTCTAAATGAAAGAGCCAATCGTTGATTAGTAAAGTCATCGCATCACTGCAGCTGTTAGAAGCGCCGGTTGCTATAGAAGCAGTGTTGAGCACATTAGCTTTGTCCAGGCTGAAAAATACAGTTTTTTGTCATGATTCAAGCATTTAGAAACAAAATTTATGAGACAGTTGTCAGATTTCATTGGTGATTTCAAATATGAAATTTAATCGTAAGCTTAGCGAACAGTTTTGTAGAATTTGATGTTTCCCCATTCAAAGAGATAGGAGCATGCCTGTTGCCCGAGAGGCGTTTCAAAGATGGCCGCCGAGTGAAATTACTTGTGTTAAAGGGACTTGTGTTTTTGCGCTCTCATGCTAATTTGCCCTGTTTAGTAAATCTTCGGTTCTGGCTCAATAACCCGCCTGGACATGCTTATTGAGCGTGTGGGCTACATTGGATGTGCATCTTGCATCATCAACCCCAAACTAAAGTTCGATTCAGTTCGATTCTGTGAATCTGCTCGACCATCTTAAAAGAACAATTCATTCAAGAATCGAACATCGCTAATAAGCCTATACATGTCTCATATAGCTATCGTGAGAACAGACTGAAAACAGTCTTAGAAATTATAACTCATTATAATTATAATTAATTTGACTGTATGATCAGATGAGTTACTTATAAAAAGTGGATTTATTACAGTTAGGCCTAGCCTACTGCATTCCTGACATGGGTCAGACCCTCAGTCAATTCTCAGACACAAAATACAGACATTGCCTGTAACATGATAGGCTGCACTATATTTAAGAAAACTATGATTCTCAAATTGTTATATAAAAGAGGGGATTGTAAATCCACCCCTTCAGAATATTTTGTGAATGAACTTAATTAAATTAAAAGCATGACATTCTTCAACTGCTTTTTCTTTTGATTATGGATTCAAAATAGATAGATATGTTTCAATACCTAAAAAGGTAGTAGGGAGTGTCATGGAAGGAATTGGTGAACAGGTATGACTGTCAGTGCTAATATTTTGTGGCATGAAAGCAAAACACCAACGTGATTCCTTGTGTTTTGCACACAAAATGCAATTCAAATCATTATGGTAAGACAGACTGAAGATTGCTACCTTGGCTTAACAAAGTCCAAATAGAGAATCAAATATGAAGAGGTGTTCAAGAGTGGGGTTAGTATCAACATCAAATTTAACATCCAATAAAATAATTTTCCACACTGTTGGAGATTAAGCGCTTTACACATTATCTTTTTACTTTTGAATTTCTTTTTTATTTTGAATTTGAGTATTTTTGCCTTTCATTAAAAAGTCTTTAAAAGCAAATCCCTGTCAAATTAAACACATTCACATTCAATTTAATTGTGTTCCTCTGTCATTTGCGTATCTGTCTGTAAAATATAGTAGTTTAAACTGAAGTGTCAATATCAAAATGTACACTATAATGCCAAAAGTATTGGGACATCCCTCCAAATCATTGAATTCAGGTGTTCCAATCACTTCCATGGCCACAGGTGTATAAAATCAAGCACTAGGCATGCAGACGCTTCTACAAACATTTGTGAAAAAATGGGTTGCTCTCAGGAGCTCAGTGAATTCAAGCGTGGTACCGTGATAGGTTGCCACCTGTGCAACAAGTCCATTCGTGAAATTTCCTCACTACTAAATATTCCACGCTCAACTGTTAGTGGTATTATAACAAAGTGGAAGCAATTGGGAACAACAGCAACTCAGCCACGAAGTGATAGGCCACGTAAAATCACAGAGTGGAGTCAGCGCATGCTGAGGTGCACAGTGCGCAGAAGTCACCAACTTTCTGCAGAGTCAATAGCTACAGACCTCCAAACTTTGTGTGGCGTTCAGATTAGCTCAAGAACAGTGCGTAGAGAGCTTCATGGAATGGCCGAGCAACTGCATCCAAGCCTTACATCACCAAGTGCAATGCAAAGCGTGGGATGCAGTGGTGTAAAGCAGGCCGCCACTGGACTCTAGAGCAGTGGAGACGTGTTCTCTGGAGTGACGAATCACGCTTCTCTGTCTGGCAAGCCGATGGACGAGTCTAGTTTGGCATTTAGACAGGAGAACGGTACTTGCCTGTCTTCATTGTGCCAAGTGTAAAGTTTGGTGGAGGGGGGATTATGGTGTGGGGTTGTTTTTCAGGGGTTGGGTTTGGCCCCTTAGTTCCAGTGAAAGGAACTCTTAATGCTTCAGCATACCAAGACATTTTGGACAATTTCATGCTCCCAACTTTGTGGGAACAGTTTGGGGATGGCCCCTTCCTGTTTCAACATGACTGCGCACCAGTGCACAAAGCAAGGTTCATAAAGACATGGATGAGTGAGTTTGGTGTGGAGGAACTTGACTGGCCTGCACAGAGTCCTGACCTCAACCCGATAGAACACCTTTGGGATGAATTAGAGCGGAGACTGTGAGCCAGGCCTTCTCGTCCAACATCAGTGTCTGACCTCACAAATGCGCTTCTAGAAGAATGGTCAAAAATTCCTATAAACACACTCCTAAACCTTGTGGAAAGCCTTCCCAGAAGAGTTGAAGCTGTTATAGCTGCAAAGGGTGGGCCAACTCCATATTAAACCCTACGGACTAAGAATGGGATGTCATTCAAGTTCATGTGCATGTAAAGGCAGGCGTCCCAACACTTTTGGCAATATAGTGTATTTCATAAGGTATTTCAGTTAAAATGATAAGTAAGATGAGAGATACATCCAGGCAATCAGATTCAGTCATCCGTTTACAGTTTAAAACATTTATTTTTGTATGTTATGTATTGTACCATATACATGTTTTACTATATTTGTATTCAGTATTCTGTGTATACATTAGTCTGCAATTATAAAGACAACTAACTGAAAATAGCAAAACCATTCTTATTTGTTTTCACTGACACTGATGTTTTACATTTTTGTAATCGCTTTGGTACTATTTTCACAATTATGTTACAAAGTCACAAAGTATCCTTTACACTGCAGATAATAAGTGGTTCATCTATATTACTTTTCATTCACAGTAACTGCCTTTCATAATACTACAGTAATTCTATCAAACATTTTATCTATTCTCATTCAGTTTCATACATTTGTCCATCATTTAATCCCACTGATCTTACAGGTTAATCAATCAATCAATCATTTGGCACATCTATAGATTATAGAAGTACAGCTTCGATAGATGTATATGTACCAACAGATTACAGTTATCAATTTTGCTTTTTACAGTAAGCCATGTGAGGAACACTGCAGTTGAAGTTTTATTGTACTTCAGTACAAAATAGTAATAATAATTAATTACTTTTTTCTTTGATTCAAGGAAATGGAACATACACTGTAAAAAAAAAAAAAAGTTGGATGTTTATGCCATTTCAACTTAAATTACATAAAACTGACTTTAAAAAAATAGTTGGATCTTGTACAACTTAGAAAAAAAGTTGAAAATTGCTTAACTTATTTTGATGAGACAAAAACATATGTTGTCATAACTTATCAAATATTTTTTTACAGTGTATGTTGTGGTTTGTTTGTATTTCATCAATACTGTAATATTCTCTCTAGTTATTTTACAGTGTTGTATTTGTAGTACCAGTATGAAATATCTATCACATATATTGTACAACAATATTTAATGATTGTACAAACAACTACACAGTGAAACTATCAGTATCTTGTGTGTGGGTAATCTGAATTATAGTTTTTCTCCATTGCTAACACACTATAACTGATTCAGTTGGCACAATTTCCCAAACCATTCATTTCTCAAAACAAAGACACATTTCTCAAAACGTTTAACACATTTTTTACATGTCCTGTATTTTTTTTGCATAACTGAGAGACGACAAGGTTTAAACAATGCAATGTTGTGAACATTGTATAGCCTGTTACAGCTGAAGACTGAGTTTTGAGAATTATGTGTCTAGAGTTTTGAAAAATGACATCAAAATTCTGAAATTAGTGCCAAAGTGATGGTATAAACTGAAATCAGACATGCATCAGATGGAGAGAGACAGATGGCAGGTAACTGTTATAAAATACAGGCATTGTACAATACAGTATGCCATGTAATAATGTAAACAAAGGCCTTACCGTGGTAGAGACTGCCAAATTACTGTAGCTCTAAGAAGATTCACTACAGTATACATTCATATCAAATGTTCTTATTACATGTTACAATGATCTTGGAAAAGAAAATATGTACAACTGTAATGAAAGCATGAGATCAGAATTTGGAAGAATGACTAGCGGTGTTACAAATGGGAGGCCTGTTGTATTTCTCTCTTGTTTTAAACCTTAAAAATAGAAAAAAGTACTCTATTAAGACATGAAGGATACTTGCGGCAAAACCTGCGGTATGAAATATACACATAAATCAATTATTTAAAAAAAATGTAAAAGATATATTTTGCTAAAAATACTAGATACTAAAAATAATATTTAAACATACAAAGAAAGCAAACTATCATTGCAATATATGGGCATTGATTGAATGTAACTCGAACCACATAAATAATCAAGAACATTCAAGTATAAACTTGCTTAAACATTAGAGGAATAATTAATTGTCAAATCTTTGCTCGTATCTATTTGGACTGCTAGAGAAATTCCTTTCAACTTGAATAGCCAGATAACAGTGAATTAATAAAAATGGGCTTTTGAGCGGACAAATAATTCCATCTCATCACATACGTTCAGGTGCAAGAAATGAACCAATAAGAAAAGGAAAAGAAAAGAAAATCATCCGAAATCAGAAAGTGCAGGAGTTCAGCAGCTGTGCTGGAGCAGGTTCTCTAGATTACATCTGCATTTTCTTGGCTAGAGCTTCTGCTTCCTGTGAAGAAACACATAGAAAGCCTTCAGATTAGTTCAAATCAGCAGTGAGAACCTGTTCTGTAGTGAAAGAAAGAGCAGAGCATGTCTATGAAGCAAAGGCCATCAGACGGGACACTGTGTCCCTGGGGCTAAACATTAGCACTCAAATACATTCCTAAGAGTGGACACATACAGAGGTGGGAATAAAGGACCCTTTATGTCTGTCAGAACACCTACCTTTGAACCAGGGGGCGCAGTCAAGCCAAGAAACGCGTACACAGCATTGTCTTCACGGGCATCGAAAAATGCCTCATAGTTCTGGAGCACAGAAGAATCATTTAGGGAGCAGATGGCAAAAAGAAAGCACTGCTCAATTCTTACAGTCTGCGCTGCACAGCAAAATCCCCAGTGTTAAATCAACACTGCTCAGAGTACATATGGTCCCACTCTACAGAGACATCAACATCTAAAGCTCTGTTAAATCTCAATAAGAACCGTAGAGCACTAGTACTCCAGATTTGGTCATCTGAAAAAGTGTGTATCTAAGTCAGGGTGATCTAATCCAATTTTGCTTTGAAAAACCGGCACAAAAGTAAAATGGATTACCTGATCCTGGATAGCAAATCCAGATCATTCTGATCCAGATTAAATTTTTTGAACAACTGGCCCCTGATGTTTTCTTTTATCTTCAGTGGATTTCATCTAATGCTGGGTACACACTACAAGATAATCAGTGCGATTTTGGGCCGATTTCTCCTCTTCCAACAATCCTAGGAAAAGTCCCGATTATCTTGATTGTTCTACAGATTATGTTATCAGATTTTGCTGTGGTGTGAGGTTTGTTAAGAGTGACTGAATATGCTCGGAAGAATGTCAGAGCCGCCCCGATCTCAAATTGTAAATATCCAACATGTTGAATATTTTTACGATCAGAAGTCCTGTTGTGTGGGGGGAACCCCGAGGACAAACGTGTGCACACTCTGGAGATTATAACGTGAAACGAAACAATAGGCTCACAGTAGGCTCACCTCCAGCTTGCGCTGTAACACGTAAAGTACAAGTTCACGCTGTCTCCACGACTATATCCAAACATTTTCCTTTTTCCCCCCGCAAATTTTCTGTAAAATGCAGTCCATACACTATAACACTTTGTCTACACCAGACGCGAGCAGTGTTATGTGATACGGTGGATGATCTGGATGCGGTGCAACGCGAGCGACAAATCTCCGACAGCAAACTGATGCCTTGTTCTATTTATGACGTACTGACATGAAGGACAAATGCTTTGCAATGGGTGCTTTGTCACCTCCAGTGTAGACATCCTTTAGCTGTTGCGGCGTGACGCGACAATAGTCGCGTCCGGTGTAGACACGTTGTAAGTGCCATTTCTTCTTGCAGGTCGTCTGCCATGTTTGTTTACTTTAAAGTCACATTCGATGCAAGAGATTTCGCGAGATTTTCCATGTTCACAAGCAGGACTCTGGTTGTTTGTGAATGTGGTGTGCTTTCCTGGTCACATCGTGACACTCCACACACTAGAGGAACAAAAAAACGGTTAAATCTATGATTTCTTATTGTCATGTTTGTGGTCTCTCACATTTTGAAAATCTTATACGATTTAAAAAATCTTTTAGTATGGCCCTAGCTTAAGAGTGTGGCTGGAAGTCAGTTGTAGTTCTTGTGTTTCTCTTTTCTTCAGTGATTCTGCTTGTTAACAGCAGGTGTTCATCACTAATGCTTAATCATCGCTTAATTTATCACTTAATTATTTCATTAACTTTAACACTGGCTATGTTTACATGCACACCTTTTGTTTCAATCGGAATTAATTCATTCCGGGAAACAATGAATTCATTCCGATTGATGAATCTGAACATAGTGTTTACATGAACAATAAATAAAGTGATCAGGTTGATGTACGCGTTTATATGTCAAAAGCTTCTAATTGGAATTGATTTTTTGACATGCGCCCACATGAGTTTCCCGCTGTTTGTGCATTCTCCTACATTGTATCTTTTGTTTGTTTTAAAGAGCAGACTTAATATTTATCTATTTTGGGTCCTGATTAGGAGACGACGAGCACATGAACCGTTATGCCGTGCTGCATATATTTATCAAACAGTAAAAATGCCCCTTCCCGCACCCAAAATAAAGAGTCTGTGGATGAGAGTATGAAGTGAGGACTGATAGGACGTTGTTCTGCTCCACTTCACAGACGATGAGTGGTAGGAGAATTTTAGAATAACATGAGTCATTTATGACATTTTATTTAACAACAACTGCAGCTCGTTCCGCACGTCATGCGTCATTACGCCATTTTTTACGTCATTGCACATGCACAGTCCTTTCGGTTTTCAATCCGATCAAGTGTTTACATGTCCCTCGATCAGATTAGAAAAGGAATAAACCACCCCTTTTAATCCAATCGAAATTTAATTTGGATCGAGCTCAGTCGGATCGATTAAGGTGTTTATATGAAGGCTTTTAAGTCTGATTGAGCCGTACTAATGGATTATTTGGTGGCATGAAAACATAGCCACTGATTCAGTGTTACTTTACCACCCTGTAGAGTGGGACCATATGTACTCTGAGCAGTGTTGGATTTTGCTGTGTGGAGTCAGTTTAAACCAGTCAAAACACAGAAATGTGTCCAACACTGAAACATACTGAAATAGATTCATTTTCAAAGCTTATACTCTGTGTGAAAGGCATCTGTACAGTTCGGGTATTTTCTCTTAAAGGAATATTCTGGGTTAAATCTGTGATATGTTGTTAAAGGAATAGTTCAACCCAAAAATGTAATTCTGTCATAATTTATTCAGCCTCATGTTGTTCCAAATACATATGGCTTTCTTTCTACTGGGAAATACAAAAGAAGATATTATGAAAAATGTTTCAATTGTTTGTTGCTGTTATAGTATTAAAGCCCAAAACTTTCATGATTCAAATTAGGGGTAAGTGATTTGATCAAAATCTTAACATTTTGATATTGATAATGATATGTCATGATAACTATATCTTATTTTTGTTATTGAACAAAGAAGCAAGTTATAAACAATGAGCTAAATAAGATAAATGTAATAAACAGTGCTTTTCAGGTAGTGCATCTAACAGTAGTATTCAGGTACAAAAATTGTACTACAGAAATTGATTAATAAAATGTAAAACTGAAACTGCATAAGGGCACCTATTATGCTTTTTTCTAAATTTTACCTTTTCTTTAGTATCTAATATAACTGTTTATGCATGTAAATGATACTCTAAGTCACAAAGCACAAAGTCCACGCCAAAGTTAATCTCTATAACAGAAAACACTTGCCTGAATCGCCTCGTTTGTAGTTCTGCCATTATTTCCATGATTAGCTACGTCACCGTGTTTGCATAAGGGGTGTTACATTTCCAACACACACTCTAAGCAGTTGACCAATCACAACATACTGGTCTAGTAGACCAATCAGAGCAGACTGGACTTTTCGGAAAGGCAGGTTTTAAAGAGACTAAAACAGAGCATTTCAGGCAGAGGGTGAAAAGAGGTGCTGCAGCAATGTACAGTATGAGAAAAAAAACAACCTTTAAATTATGTAGAAGCAGAACATATTATATGCACTTTAACATTATATAGTGCAATGACATATAGTGCAATAGGTATGTATTAGGTTGCTGTCATTTTAGGACCTAATGCACGGATCCAATTCGCTTGTTAAATGCGTCAAATAGTGTGAGAGTACATTTTGAAGGCTGCATCCTCCGTTTCACTTCGTCAGACAATATACCAGTCCAGGGGCCGTATTCACAAAACATTTTATCTTACCACTAAGAGTTCTCCGAAATGGCAGTAAAAGTTCTTAGTTAAGAGTTTTCTCTTAAAACCCATTCACAAAGCTGCCGAGACCAACTTTTACTAAGGAATAGAGAGAAGTCTTAAGCTAAGAGTAAGGGCGGGGTTGAACTCGTTGCTATGGATGATGTCAACACGCTTACTAACTACACTCATAGTGATTGGCTGATAGGGGAGGGGTCTCCGTCAGTGATTTAATCATAGAAATATTGTAGAACAAGGTTTCATGTTGCCATAATCAAATAAAGTTTTTAAAATCCGAATGTTGCCATATTCAAATAAAGATTTTAAAATAAAAATGTTGCCATATTCAAATAAAGATTTTTAAAAGTAGGCCAAGTGTCACTAATTAAACTAGTATATGTTCAGCTAATTGTCAGCCTCTTACATGTCTGCATCTCGAGAGACTGCAGAATTCAAGCTAAAATTTTGTTTTAAAAAACAAAGTTCGTGAGGAGCACGTTCAAATGGTTTATCTAATCAGCGTGAGAGGAGGTATATCAGCCGAGAGCCGACTCACCTAGTTACCTCGACAGTTTTCTGCATCCCTCCGCCACCCCGACTCCTCACTCACGGTCTCCGATGAGGAGCAGAACTCTGGGTTTGGGCTAAATTCCAAGCTCGAAGCCCTCGATCCCCTCGGACAGCATGCCAAATACGCTTATATTCTTTTACTCTGTTCGATCATTTTTAAGTGTGAACTCGTGGAAACAACTGCCACAGGTAATCGGGCATTATTTATTTATTTATTAAAGATTTATTTTTGGCGTTTTATCGTAGATTAAAATCTATAAATCAAAATATGTATTGCATTTATGAAGAAAAGGTTCAGCACCCAAGGCTCTATCGCCTACTTCCTCAACAGTGTACACTGTACAGTGTCTTTGGGCGGATTGCTGAGGCAGATTGTTTGTGATTTGGTCTTAGTGATTTAGGAGTCCTCTTGACTACTCCTAACGTTTCACAGATTTAGGAGCTAGTTTTAACTCTAAAATGCTTTGTGAAATACTCTTAGAGTCCTAAAATTAGGACTGATACAATCATTATTTTCAAGAGTTTCTCCTAAATCGGCAAGTTAGGAGCTACATTTAGCCTTAAAATGTTTTGTGAATACAGCCCCTGATGTATAAATTTAATTTTAACGCTACTTATGTATTTTTTGGAGCTTGAACATTTTGCGTCCCATTGACTTAATATGGACCAAAAACAGCTGACATTCTTCAAAATATATTCAATCTGTTCTGCAGAAGAAATCAAATCGTACAAGTTTTGGCCTTGATTTACTTAGTATAGTCAGAGCGGTGACAGGTAGTAAAGGATAAAAGAAAGACAGTAGGATGGGTTCAGAAAGGACCACGAGCCAGGATTCAAACTCGGGTCTCAATAGCTTATTGTCTGATGTCTTCTCATTGGCCATTTTGGAGAACTTGAGAAAGAGTTAAAGGTGCACTATGTAGGATGATCAGGGTGAAAAAATAGCATAGACTCATACAAAAATAATGCCTCGCAATCATAACTTATGGTCCACTAGAAGTAAAACAAAACTTTCGCTGATGTTGCTATTGCCTTGTTGACTACTACTGTGCTACATGTAACTCGACAGATAGGCATTGTAACTACGTTTTCATCACAATTATGTTTATTAGCAAGCTAGACTGAAGATGGCTAAACTTGCTTGCAAGTTACAGCCAGTCATCTAACTATTGTTCATATACACGAAAAATACTATTTATTCATGATAAAGACCATATTTGAAACAATATTTGCAAAATAGCTTAATTACTAATCTTCACACTGGTATTTTCTAGAGTTGGTTGCAGGGTTGCCAGGCCTGCGTAACAAAACTAGCCCAATGATCAGATATCCCAAATATCAAAAATATGCTATTCCCATACCTAAAATATTTTACACTCACTGTTATGCAAATTGAAAACCACTATATAGTGATCATAAACACAGATCAATAATGGGCACTTTAACATTAAGGACATATACAGCAATAATGGGCAACTCCTCACATCCACTACACGCTCTTGGGATGATTAACAACAGCACCTTCAGTCATAGACTGATTGCACCAAAGTGCAAGTTTGAGCGTAGCAGGAAGTCCTTTCTATCAACGGCTATCAGATTGTTTAATGTGCCATGAATATAACATGACTCATTACTGGTACTGCATATATAGATGAGACCTAGCACAGTCTATTTTTTGTACTCATATCATCATTCGCACATTTGTCATCCTAGTACGTTAGCGCTCATTTCTTATTCATGTCAATTTTTATTATTTTTATATTGTAGATCGTACAGAGTCAGAAAAAAAACTTAAGAGTGATGTTCTTTGTGTGTTGAAGCTGCTGTGACAATGTAATTTCCTGTAAAGGATCAATAAACTATCCACAACAACAACAAGACTCCCTACCAGTGACCATCCTTCACTAAACTTAACATCTAGCAAAGTATTGTAATTGGTAGAATAAAAAATATTTCAATACAAGCATTTCAGTCAAATATAATTTATGCAATATGTCAGAACCTTTAACTCGCGATGGAAAAATCAAGCCACGGTTTAAAAGTAGCCTAATTCCGTGGGAAAACCGCAGACTTGTCAACTCTGGCTGCATGTGAAACTGATATATCGCATCAGGGGAGAGGGTGTGACTTCTGGCGATGTTACGCCTGTGAGGAGAGGCCAAGTTTGAATCTTGTGTTTGAAAACCGTAACTGAAAAGCCTGCATAGTGCACGTTTAAAGGGCTTTTGCATGTTTTTACAAAGGAATGAGCTGAAAATATTTTCTGTGGTTACTGAGATTGTGTCACAGATATTGTCCAAAGAGTTTAGGTTATTTTTAACCCAGAATATTCCATAATGTTTGACTAGTGTTGAGAGCTACTGTACCCCAACATGTGATATTTCTTATGTGTACACACCCCACAATATCTCTCTCCGTTGAAGATCTGAGGAGGTAAAGGGTTCCCTGTGGCTGGTCGGAAGTCCTCTGGAACATTTTCCCGCATCCATTTTCTGTTGTCTTCATCAGCTGCAATGTCACATTCCTCAAACTCAATCTTATTGGCTGCCAAGAAGCCCATGACATCCTGTTGCTGCTTCTTGATCTGAGGAAAACAGAAGATTAAATCAAACATTAAAATTGATTGACACTAATTCTGATGCCCTCAAAAACAGAGGGCATTTCATGTGTGAAATGTATTGATGATAACTGACCTATGGACTCTTATTTGGAAAACATCCAAGTCCAAAAGTCATTTTTCATGTTTTTGCTTGTTATGGCCAAGCCCTATCAAAGTTATGTGTACTCAGACTAAGCCCTTACATGCGTATACCAAATTTTGTGAAAATACCTCTTTGTGTTCAAAAGCTTTAGCCATTTAAAGGCATGAAAAGAACACTTACCCTGATTATTTTCTAAATGCATGTTACAGATCTTATACATAGATTAATCTGTAATGAGTGGCAGTATAAAGCGCACAATGCCGTTTTTATTAGCACTTTACTAATAAAAAAACATGCAGGAGATCGCAGGATTAATCACAGTAAAACACAACCATAAACGAGACCTAACACTGAACAAAGAAAACTAAGGGCTAAAACACACACAGAGTAATTAAAGGAGGGGGGTCTAATGCTATTTCATGCATAGACTTATTTACACTGTTAAAAAGTTGGATTCTCATGATAAACATGGCCAAAATTTCAAAAATTATGATGTGTGTGTGTGTGTGTGTGTGTGTGTGTGTGTGTGTGTGTGTGTGTGTGTGTGTGTGTGTGTGTGTGTGTGTGTGTGTGTGTGTGTGTGTGACTCCGCCCACTGCACGCCTGCACAAGCTCGGCTGTTTTCGGAAAGAGTCGGTACAGCGTATCTGTCTTTTATAAATGTGATAAAAACTAAAGACTCTTCGGAGCTATGAAAGATGCAATACTACTCTATAGGTACTCAAGATTAACATGAGACTGACAGAAACTGTGTGTGTTATGTACCCTTTAACAGAACTAAGAACAGGTGTGGAACTAATGAGTGACTATGGAAACTAACAATGACCGGGAACACAGCCAAAATGAGAACAGAGAAAAACGAAACCAAAATACAATGAAACTAAACAGAACTAAACATAATCGTTCAGTCAGTGTTTAGTTTTTTTTTATATTTTTTTTTACCTTATAATTTTTCATCAAAATGTCCTAACTGGGTCTTACGGTGAAAACAACAGACTTCTCTCTGGAGATATATACAGGACTTATTAGTGTGCTTAAACCCCGCCCTTGCAAGCTTGCATTCATCTACCTCCAAAAATGAATGTGTGTGATCAAAATGTGATCACTGTGTGTAATCATATTTATTTGGATTAATCTGTACTCAATATGTGGGGCCAAAAAATTATGGGGTGAAAACTTTTTAAACAGGATAACTGGGGTAAAAATAAGAATTTATTTATAGAATATTAATCCATTTCAAAGGTTTACACCCCTGGCTCTTAATGCATTGTGTTGCCATCTGGAGCATCAGTGAATGTCTGCACCTTTTTTAAAATTTGTCCTCAGTGTGAAAAGACACATATAGACGCTGCTGGAAAGCATTCAAATATGCAGAGGATGCTGGAAAAGCAAAGAATGTGCAGGAGCTGGAGGATTTTTCTCAAGAACAGTGGACAGTTTAACTGCTCAGGACAAACAAGGGTCTCATAAACTATCACAAAAATGCAAAAACAGCCGTGGATCATCCACATACAGCAACAGACAGACACATGTTAGTTTCCATTGCAATATGATTTGCTTATCACACTTATTACGCTTCACAAACCAGCCTGAATGTCAACCACTGTTTCCTAACCCTGTTCCAGGAAACACACCAAGTGTACATATTTTGGATGTCTCCCTTATCTGACCCATCCATGTCAGGTCTTGGAATCTCACCTGATGAGCTGATGTGTGGATTCAAATACAGTATCATCGCTGTCTTTCTGGTCTTAATTAAAATAAGCTTAAAATTACTTGAAATGATGATCTGAAAGTAAGGCACTCAGAGTCCCTTGGTGATGTTTAAGATGCATGTCATGCTTCATTTGTGGCTATTTGTGACCAAAAAAATAACTATTAAAAAATAGCTAAACAACATTTCAGAAATAAAATATACATGGAATGTGTTACTGTAACCTAGTATTGTAGTTATTTTTGAAAGAAATGTAAAAACTGTTTAAACATGTTTGCAGTGTTGGGAAGGTTACTTTGGAAATGTAATAGGTTACAGATTACAAGTTACCCTATTTAAAATGTAATAAGTAGTGTAACTATTTCAATTACTTTATTTAAGTAATGTAACTGATTACATTTGATTACTTTTTGATGACTTTTCAAATTTCCAGCATTGAAACGCCTTTTTATCACTTGCCATGGTGGCAACTCTCAGACAGGTTGTAGCCTAAAGCTTTCAGCGGCAATGTGGATTGATGTAATTGGCAGCTCTGCAAATTCAAACGAGAACCAATCAAAAGCATCAGAATAGCACTGCTTTACTTAACAGCCTTTAAAGGTGCACTGTGTAAATTTTAGCGGCATCTAGTGGTGAGGTCGTGAATTGCAACCGCCCACCGCTCACCCCTCCCTTTCGAAGCACATAGAGAAGCTACGAGGGCCGACACAGGATAAAGATGTTGTCATTGGAGAGAGCAGAAAGTGACTAGCGCTCTATAGAGCAGTTTGTCCGTTTAGGGCTACTGTAGAAACATGACGGCGCAAAATGGCGATTTCACTGTAAGAGGACCTGCGATGTATGTAGATAGAAATGCTCATTCTAAGGTAATAAAAACATAACGGTTCATTATGTAAGGTATTTATACACCACTGAAAACACAGTTATGTATATTATATTGCATTTCTGTCAATATATCCTCATAAATATCACACACTGCACCTTTAAATGGCAGGAGGCATCGTGCACATCAAAAACAGGCAAAGCAATATTATTCAACATATCCTAGCTTTTTACAGAAAATATTCAGATGTAACCCCCTTTGTAATCATTAACATTTTCATAACTGTAATTTAATTACACATTTTTCTCAGTAACCGATTACAGTTACATTTATTTTGTAATTAAATTACGTAATCTAGTTACATGTAACTAGTTACTCCCCAACACTGCATATCTGATGAGATTTATACTTGGTTTAAACATAAGAAATAGATTATTAGTTGCTTGCTGATAGTTAAGATAAATAACACTTAAACTGTGTCAACATCAAAAGAAATTGGAATAGCCTATTAATTTGCAATTGACTAAAGAATAAACACAAAAAGAGTGAGGCATTTGCCTCATTTCAGAAGGAAACCACATGCCACTGGTGTCTGGGGCATGGGCTAGTCAAGACCGTGAGATGTGCCACTGTCATTCCAATGTTACATAACTCAGAGTATCTAGAGCACGAGTTTTCGCTAACTCACCAAATTAGGAAGTGCTAGAGCCAAATCACCTGCTGGAGGAGTAGCTCCCTCTACCGCAGTCATTTTACACACTGTGCACAGTTATTTAACTTTTCGACAGTTAAGATGCAAATAAAACACTCAATGAAACTGGTAGGAAACATTCTGATGCAGTCTCTAGATATGCACCTTATTTTTTTGATGAATCGAGCAGACATTACCAGCACACTAATGAGGAAGTGGTTAACTGTCAACTTCCAACACCATATTTAGACTTTGTGGTGTTTTTCTCTGTTAAATTTGCTTGAGAACAAAAGACTAGTATCTAGCAGTATTTTTATGTTAATGTTTCAGTAGTCAATAAACATGTTTCCAGTCTGACTAATAATAATAAGGTTACAATAAGGTTTACAATAAGGTTTCATTAGTTAACAACTTTAGTTAACATTAACTAATAATGAACTGCACTTATACAGCATTTATTAATCTTAGTTAATGTTAATTTCAACATTATTAAAATCAAATGTTGTATTTGTTAACATTAGTTAATGCACTATGAACTAACATGAACAAACAATGAACAACTGGATTTTTATTAACTAACATCAACAAAGATTAATAAATACTGTAACAAATGTATCGCTCATGGTTAGTTCATGTTAGTTAATACATTAATGTTAACAAATGAGATCTTATTGTAAAGTGTTACCATAATAATAATAATAACAACAATAAAAACAATAATACTTAATAAAAATAATTTCAGTGGTAAACATAATTTACGCCAAAATGTAGTATTCGTGTCACAATTGTTGTTACTATAGAATAACTATGGTAATTTGATGCGTCATCAACGACATCATAAAAAAAAATGAAATAAATAAATAAATATGACAAAGACTGTGGACTCTTCTTACTCTGTTTGATCCCACATTGATTTATTATAACTTCACTGTGGTAAATGTATTTTGACTTGTAATCTGTTGTGGTAACATAATGTCGCATATCTCATGTTCTCAAACAATCTTAAGGTGTCTGAAGTTCTTACCGATGTTGATCCGGAGGAGGATGCGATGTAAACTTTAATCACCATAATCACAAATTCCTTAAATCTATCAGGGATGCAAACAAATCATCAATGTGTTACGGCACAACAGCGTTGTTAAGATCCACATTCACTCCGTCTGTCTCGGTGAGAATCTGTGCATTCCGGTCAAGATCTGTGCTCATTATTGCCCTTCTCTCTTTCTTTTACCCCTCCTCGTTCTCCGCCTCTACAGCAAAACATGGCTTGCAAAACTCTTTCTGCTTTATCAGAAATAGTCGATCTAAGAACTAGAGGATGTGAAAACAAGACTGGTGTTAAATGTGCAGCTTTCTTAAAACGACTTGTAGCAATAAATGTGATAAAGTTATAGCAGCCATGGATGACTATACACAAAGCTTTCGCCGTGCTGCCTGTTTCCGCTATTTCAGAGCTAATGTTATAAATCGTGTTGTCATGCACACATTTAATTGAAGAGTTCTATCACATTGGTGCTTGGTGCGAAATGCACGTTATTCTGATTTCATGTAGTACGTGCTGCAATTTCTGTAGCGGTGACACGTATGATGGGCGATTTCGAAACACTGCTTCATGAAGCTTCGAAACCTTTACGAATCTTTTGTTTCGAATCAGTGATTCGGAGCGTGAATCAAACTGCCCAAGTCACGTGATTTCAGAGGCTTCTGTTTCGAAATGGTTAACCGAGGGGCGATGATCTCTCTGAACCCATGAATCATACGGATTCACTAATAAACCATTGGACAAGTATAGGTTTTAACTGATCTTTGATCAGTTTTATACATTTGTAGACGTTTTAAATAGACATTAGTATAATTAAAAGGAATAATAGTAGTTAAAAGTCTCTTATTGGCCTGTTTAGTTGAGCCATCCATGGTATAAACAAAACAAGCCCTGAAAATTGATAAAAGAACACATATTATACACACACTTGATATTTAATCTTATTAGATGATTAGTTAATTGCATTTTATAGATTTTACTTTCAATAAAACATTTACAATTGGTTGTAAAAGGTGTTTTTATGCATGTTTGGCCTGGGTTGTTGTTGCATTTACACTGTTCTCACCAGCGCGTGGCGTTTCGAACGCTTCGAAACAGTGACTCATTTTGCGAAGCATTTGGTTCAATTGATTCGAAGCTTTGAAAAGCTTCGGTTCTCCCATCACTACACGTATGTGTATAAATTGTGCAGTTTCCACCGAATAAAAGTTCTATGTTGCTTGTTTCGCAGTTTGTCACCGTGCGACAGAGCAAACTAAACGACCTGTTAACCAAATAAACTGTACACTAATCGCGAACGATTAGAGCGCAGATTTTTTTTTACAGGCTTGAGAAACAAACCCTAACCCGACACAATTCCAAGGCGCCATTTTGAACTACCTAAATGACAAACCCGCTATGGAATTGCAAAAACACAAAGGGTCGCCTATTGTTTTTTCTTGTTTAAAAGTAAACTGATGAAGAGGCATATTTAAGTCTTAGAGGAATTAATATTCTCAGTCGACCTTTCTGTACTGTCGACATTTGTTAGAGATACCGGCTCGGATCTTTGTCATGTTTGACTCTCAGTTCTCAGCGCTGATTGGTGTAACTACACATCAATCAAGCTTAAGCTCCTCCCCTTATCCCATTCAGTCTCTTGCTGTATGTTCCTCTCTGTGTTTACTATTGTGTTTAGTGTTAGTGCGCTGAGCTGAGCACGTATATGCCGAGTTCTCCTCCAAAGCAGCTGTTTTCCTTGTGTTTTGCTGAATCTCTTTAGGAATCCAACATGCCTAAAAGAAAGGTACGTATCCCTTTGCTCGCGCGCGCGCGCACACAGACACACACACGCATCTACATCAGGGAGGCGTTGTTCGGTATTAATATAGCCATATTCATATGGTTTACTTGTTCTTTGTTTTGCTAAATATATATCTGCATACTTTTTAAACACTGAAATCCGCGCTGCAGATATCTTTCATTGTGCACAGTAAGTGCGATTTCGTGTTCAAGTGTGTGTTTTGCTGGTTTCCTGTGGCGTCAGCCATGCTGTGCAAGAAGAAACTATGATAAAAAACCCATCACGAAACATCTACTTACACTAAAAATGACTTGTGCAATATTAAAGATTGAGAACGCATTGATATGGACAATAACACAGTGTGATTATTTTATAGTCTTTGTTCTTGTGAGCAGATGGCTGTAATGGCGCTCAAGTACCGAAAGATGGCGCTGTCGTCAGCTCCTCCTCTCACATATAGGGGTTGGTTGTGCTATTAATAAGGGATGGTTGAGCTGAACTATTGAGTTTACTTATACAGGCCACTGGATATTGGTCTTACATTTGGATGTGTGCAAATGTAAAATTATAATAAGTAATGCAAGTTTTTTTTTAATATTATTTATGGTTTTATATTCATGTAATTCTAAATAAAGGTTTTGTTGAGCTCATGCTTTTTTTTTCATCCACAGAGAGCAGATGGGGATGCAAAGGATGAGGTGAAATATTTTATACCACTTGGATTATGTGATTGTTTATTGAAATGTTTTCCTTTATTAATTGTATGTGTATATTTTGCTTACCTTTGTACTCTTTTCAGCCTCAGAGGAGATCTGCACGGTTATCGACAGTAAGTATGTTGCCATTATCAGATTTTTTTTTTTGATATGTTTATCGTAAGGGTACGAAACTTGGTAAAGGTTTTGGCACTTGCTATGTGAACACACAAAAATCATAAATCATGGACATGATTCGAAAAGATTAAATGGTCCTGAAAAAAATAGTCACACTTATGTACCTCGTTGTCAACAACCACATTGGAAATGAATGGGAGATGAATTTCATCTAGTGGAAACGTTTGGTACTGCGCCCAAACAAAGTCTTCCAAACTTCAAATTTGGACCACAACTTGTTTAGATTTATGGCTTTGATTTTCTTGCAGTTTTAGAGTAAAATGTGTTTCTGAAAATATATATTTCATATAAAAATTGAAAATAACAGTGCATTTTCCATAACAATGGGCCTCATTCATTAAACTTTAGTAAATATATGAGTACATTTGGAGTAACTTGCGTGCAAAACGGACCTTCCCGAAAACTCTCCTCCGGATTCACAAACGCTTCGTAAACATCCGTTTTGATAGTTAAACGTGTGTATGTTAGTGAATTCCAATGGCGTGCGTGCACGCTCATCCACAATTATCATAATCCCTACCCATGAATTATAACTACGTAAATTACGTGCCCAAGAACGCTGTGGAATCTTCTGGACTCCCTTCTCATGTTTGGCTCCATTATATTGGATAAATGCTAAAGAGACTAATTGGCCATATGCCTAACAATAAATATTCAATCAAAATTGTCCACCAAAGCATTTTTAGCCCGCTAAAAAAAAATGTAAGGCGCTCTTCTTTGAATGGCCAGCTGGTGGCACTTGAGAGCACTTTGGAGGCGCAGCGGTTTTCCCGCTAAAATGCTTTGGTTGCTAGGATGATAGGGAATATGCCAGGCAGTATGTGCTATCTCTTTTTGAAGAATATTACTGAATATAAAAATGCATTAATAAGCAATATTAACTTTCTTCATTGTTGTATTAGTGGGATGGTTGGTCGGTGTTGTATTTGTCCCGCCCAAAGTTGAAAAGTTTTAAAGTAAAAATAATTTTAGTAGTAAGTAAAAATAAAAAGATCAATATCAAAATTCAGTGTCATCAGTTTGCTTAAAAGAACACAGAACGTTAAAATGTTTTACGCACTATTTACACGTGGTAGGGAGCAGGTGTAAATTTATTTCGTACCAACTAACATTTTGAAGATATGAGAATTTTCATGAATCCGAAAACTTACATCAGAACGGCTTTACGAACGATTTACACAAATTCATTCAGCTCGTGTTTCATTAATGAGCCCCATTAAACGTAAAATTGTTACTTTTTTCACTTCAGCAGTAATTTGCCAAGTTTTGCCAGACTTTTTCTGTGCTCTGATTTACGACAGTTTAAGTTGGATCATTGTCACGTCTATGCAGTGTGAATAAATGTATTATAAATACAGCGTAAATATAATTTAGTACCTTAAAATCCCCTAAAAATACAAAATATTAAATAAAAAAACATTATTGAAATAAAATATAGTACATTGATTTCATTGAAATAAAAAAAAAATCGATTTTTGATCGACACAAGCGAAGAGCACCAGAGGGTTTAAAAAATGCCTACTAAATACACTGGTTAAAGGTGCACTCCTGAGTTTTGACCTCTCTGTGGTCATTGGCTGATATATCAGTGGTTGTCTATGATCAGAGCAGATTTGTCATTCATTCTCCACTAATGGCAATAAACTAAAAGATGTACAAGGCATTTTATGTAATCTGAGAAAATAAGTAGCATAATTTATTACCTTAGTAGCCAGACCTTCTTTTCTCTGTTTTGTGAATGATGTAAATGTAAAATTTCCTGCCAAATCCAATATAAATATATACATCATTAATCAAAACATTACTCTAAATTTAAATACAAAATCGTGTTAAGGCAAGGACACATTATTAACACTGATTTTTATTTTTGTACTTAATAATGGAATTTGGTTTCACAAATTAAACAAATAAAAAACTTTTTTTTACATTTTGTGACATGTATACATTTTTACTTTTTAAATTAAATTTGTTTTATAGTTTGTTGAACAATGCCTAAAATATTGTGAATGTGCCTGTTTTTATATTTTATACACGAGCACTTCTCAGCTGTATTTTTCATTCATAGAAACCAGGTCCTGCGAAGGCTGAACCCAAATCAAAGAGGACAGCTAAGGTAAATATGGCAGATACCTAACAAACCAACAATAAAACTGTAACATTAGAACAATGTTTCAGTGCTACAGCATTCACGTAAGTGAGTGAGTTTACACATGTGCAAATGTTCTGTGGAAAAGTTCTGTTTATGGATTCAGATAACAAAATGTGCTGCCAATCGTTCACTTCCTCTGCAGAAAGACAAAGCTGTCAATGCCAAGAAGGAGGACAAAAAGACCAAGATGAAGGCCAAGGAGTCTTCAGAGTCTGCAGCCAACGAGGAGAACCACTCGGAAAATGGTGATGCGAAGGTCAGTGTGTTATAAGCATTTTTTTAATAAACCTATTTTACTTGGATTTTGTGTAATGAAATGGAATGCTGTTACTCTGGGATATTTTATGGCTATCCTGTGACATGCTAAATTCATTGTTCTTTTATTTTTCTCAACCTATCCTCAGGTCGCAAAGACTCACAAAGAAACAAAGGAAGCAAAGTCTGAGTAGCACTATTGCCTCCCATCAACACTGTCGTTGCAACTCCTCATCATCACTCCGTGTTGTCATTGTCCAACCTCCAAGGCATATTGTTAACAAAGAAATATTTTTATCAATGGTTTTATAAGTATCAGTACCAATTTTTAGCACAAACTGAAGCTAAATACTGAGCACCTTGTAGATTTGCAGTGATTGTTTCTGCGAGAATGCCACACTAAAATATTTTTAAATGCCATTTATTGTTGTTGATAGATTATTTGGTCTAGAAAAATCTTACCCGAATCTAGAGTTCTGAATGTTTTCTTAAATTGTTTCCACATGCTCTTCATTCTCGTTTTTAAAGTTTTCCAAGCGATTATACATGGCTGGGGGATATTGACTTTTTAACCTCATGTATTTTTTCCTTGCTGTTTATCCATTTGCCCTAGATTGTGATGTATTATTCATAAGAGGAATAATAATTAAACAAAAACACAGAGCTGATGTATTTCACTCTACCCTGCAAAATCAACAACAACAAAGTGATAATTAAAAATGGCAGCTTATTAAAGATCATAATGTTTTCATGCAAATTGTAATTTTTTTACTATGTGATTCCAACATTTATTGAAGTCCGCAGGTTGTTATTTACTCTCTGATGTTGCAGTGTCTGCTAATAAAAAATGGTGGAATTTTCCTCACTTTTGCCTCTTACTTTTTTCTTCAAAAATGATAAACCGCATTTGACACCAAACTGAAGTGCACGACAATAGAATACTCAAAGGAGCTGGAAGCGTTATTGATCAAGCTAGACATGCTATACACCCAGAGAAAAAGGGTGTCAAAATTGTACCTTTAGGGGTACAACAGCTTGTCGCTGGGGCAGTATCCTTAAAAGGACATATTTTTACCACAAAAAGGTTCATAGCTGTACCATAAGGTATGTATTTGTACTCTAAGGTACTAATATGCACCTTTTAGGAGTAAAAAAGGTACAGATATATCCTTTTAAAGGAACACTCCACTTATTTTGAAAATAGGCTAATTTTCCAACTCCCCTAGAGTTAAACAGTTGAGTTTTACCACTTTCAAATCCATTCAGCCGCTCTCCGGATCTGGCGGTAGAACTTTTAGCATAGCTTAGCATAGATCATTGAATCTGATTAGACCGTTAGCATCTCGCTCAAAAATGACCAAAGATTTTCGATATTTTTCCTATTTAAAACTTGACTCTTCTGTAGTTACATTGTGTACTAAGACCGACGGAAAATGAAAGTTGTGATTTTCTAGACCGATACGAACCGATATGAACGGTTATGAACTATACTCCGATATGAACTATACTCTCATTACTGCGTAATAATCAAGGAACTTTGCTGCCGTACCATAAGTGCAGCAGGCGCAATGACATTATGCAGCGCCTGAAAATAGGCTAACTTCTGTCATCATAACCAACCTGACAACCTGCTTACACAGGGAGCGTGCTGGGGACGCTAATTCTGAGTGTCTGAATTTTTATGTAGGCTTGTGTGAAGCTAGAATAAGATGTTTTTGAAATGGAAAGAGTTAAAGTACAGTTAAAGGTATTTCAAGTATAAAAAAACAATACTTAGTTGTGCACTTTTTCCCTCAGAATTCCGATTCTATATCTCACAATTCAGACTTTGTCCCTCAGAATTCCGATTCTATATCTCACGATTCAGACTTTTTTCCTCAGAATTCCGATTCTATATCTCACGATTCAGACCTTTTCCCTCAGAATTCCGATTCTATATCTCACGATTCAGACCTTTTCCCTCAGAATTCCGATTCTATATCTCACGATTCAGACCTTTTCCCTCAGAATTCCGATTCTATATCTCACGATTCAGACCTTTTTCCTCAGAATTCCGATTCTATATCTCACGATTCAGACCTTTTTCCTCAGAATTCCGATTCTATATCTCGCAATTTAGACTTTTTTCCTCAGAATTCCTATTCTATATCTCGCTATTCAGACTTTTTTCCCCTCAGAATTCCAATTCTATATCTTGCAATTCAGACTTTGTCCCTCAGAATTCCGATTCTATATCTCACGATTCAGACTTTTTCCCTCAGAATTCCGATTCTATATCTCACGATTTTTTTTTCCCTCAGAATTCCGATTCTATATCTCACGATTCAGACCTTTTCCCTCAGAATTCCGATTCTATATCTCACGATTCAGACCTTTTCCCTCAGAATTCCGATTCTATATCTCACGATTCAGACCTTTTTCCTCAGAATTCCGATTCTATATCTCGCAATTTAGACTTTTTTCCTCAGAATTCCTATTCTATATCTCGCTATTCAGACTTTTTTTCCCTCAGAATTCCGATTCTATATCTCACAATTCAGACTTTGTCCCTCAGAATTCCGATTCTATATCTCACGATTCAGACTTTTTCCCTCAGAATTCCGATTCTATATCTCACGATTCAGACCTTTTCCCTCAGAATTCCAAATCTATATCTCACGATTCAGACCTTTTCCCTCAGAATTCCGATTCTATATCTCACGATTCAGACCTTTTCCCTCAGAATTCCGATTCTATATCTCACGATTCAGACCTTTTCCCTCAGAATTCCAAATCTATATCTCACGATTCAGACCTTTTCCCTCAGAATTCCGATTCTATATCTCACGATTCAGACGTTTTCCCTCAGAATTCCGATTCTGTCTTGCGATTCAGACTTTTTTCCTCAGAATTCCGATTCTATATCTCACGATTCAGACCTTTTCCCTCAGAATTCCGATTCTATATCTCACGATTCAGACCTTTTTCCTCAGAATTCCGATTCTATATCTCGCTATTCAGACTTTTTTCCCCTCAGAATTCCAATTCTATATCTTGCAATTCAGACTTTTTTCCTCAAAATTCTGATTCTATATCTCGCAATTCAGACTTTTTTCCTCAGAATTCCGATTCTATATCTGTGAAAAAGTAATATATAAATAGTAAACTAAGTATGATGTTATGTTCATTAAAAAAAAAAACGTACAAGTAGGCTATACTTGCAGTATAAAACTATTAAACTAATAGTTTACTGAGCGTATACTTCAAAGTGTACTTTCATAAACTAAAAAATGTGCAACAGGTGTTTGACTAGTAAACTATCAGTAGCTATACCTATAAGTTCACTTGTAGTATAGTTGCAGTGCAAATGTAAAACTTAGTTGTAATAACTAGTTGTGTACTCAAAGTTTACTAATGTTAAATTTAAAGTATACTTAATACTTGAACTTTACTTTAAAATTAACTTTTCAACAGTACTTCGTCCTTCAAAGAGACAGAATTGCTGCATCCATATATTGCATTCTCTTAAGCATGTAAAGAGGCATTTATTGGTGATGTATGCACAGAGTGTAAATCTTTGTGTTCAGTCAAGTACATCGCAGATTGGGAAATGCTCACTAGAGGGAGTTGTTGTAGTATGTGGGGGAATAAACATGTATGCAAGGAGGAGAGAGAAAGGTTTGTATACCATGCATGAGTAAAATGAGCACTGCATCACCTGTGTGTGATATCCTGATTTATGTTGAATACACAGAAAACTGGTATTTTAGCTCTGCAGTTCATCTTCCTCCTACATGGCGAATGTCATTTTCCGCTCCCGTGAGTGGAAGACTATTGACCAGGTAGGTTCTGCCAAGTTTGAAACCAAACTTGATTTATTGAGAGGCTATTGGCAGGTGCCTTTGAGTCAGAGAGCTCAAGAAATTTCCTCATTTGTTACTCCATCAGGCCTCCAACAACGTTATGAGTTTCGGGCTGAGAAACGCGTCCGCCACTTTTTTCAACGCCTGATGAACTGGGTGGTTTCAGGCCTTGAAGGCTGTGCGGTGTATTTAGACGATCTTGTAGTGTCCAGCGATAGCTGGGACTTGCATTTAAAACGTGCAGTTCTGATGCGTTTGTCAGAGGCAGAACTGACAGTGTGACTTTGCTTCAACCTTGATAACTGGTGGGCAATGGTGAGGTTCGCCCAGTAAATGTCAAAATTCAGGCCATTCATGATTATCCTGCACCTACTACGCATTTTTTTAGGGATAGTGGGTTAGTATCGTTCTTTTTGCCGTAACTTCTCCTCCGTTGTTGCACCACTTACTGATATTTTGAAAGCCAAGGTAAAATTTGTTTGGTCGTCAAGTTGTGTGCTGGCTTTTGACAATGTTAAGTCTCCTTGCTGCCCCTTGCTTTGAAAGACCCTTCTCTCTACAGGTGGATGCGAGTCAAGTTGGGGCTGGGGCTGTCCTCCAACAGGCTGATGAGGAAGGGGTGGTTCGTCCTGTCAGTTTCTTCGATATTTGCATTGAATATTGCATATTTGCGGTATCAGTGTCATTGATTGGATGAACGCAGCACGTAACCTGTTTACATAAATGCTCTAGCATTGCGCGTCCTCGTATTGACGACTGTACTAACGAGTTTAAACTGAATGGACATTTCGAACTATAAAGGTAAGAATGAAATGGCCTTTTCTTCACTCAAATTGTCGCGGTTTCTGGCAGAATTTGACATTTTTCCTCTCAAACGCTGAATTTACTGTTTATATCCCAGTCAAAATTTGGACCTTACAATGAGCTCCCAGGATACTCATGATCTGGTCACAATGTGAGGTCACAGCAAGCTAAAAGCGTAACCTCACAGCGAGCTTACCATGTGAGTTGTGAGCTTACCATGTGAGACCACTGTGATATCACTGTGTTAAATTCTCATTCTGTTAGTTTAGTGTGAGTTCACTGCAGTGGCGTAGCGTCAGGGCATGCAGGGTATGCATGTGCAAATGCATGGGCCCGGGCCGATTGGGGGCCTGCCCAGGAGAACCTTTTAATTAAAACGTGGGAATTAATTTGAAATTTGTGGCCACAATAAATATATTTTTGTATGCATGTCATGTGCAGTGATTTCTTGTTTCTCCATAATTTCTTGTGTGTATTTGTTATTTTTTGCACCCCGCGGCTGCCATAGTACTATGCCGTTGTTTTTTTTTTATTACGCTGCAATACGTGCAAACGCTGCATCGCCGCGCCAAATTAAAGAAGAAAACACTGTGTGAGAGAGGTTAGTGGCTAGCTAGTCGAACATTAAAGGGTGGACAAATAAGAGGAAGGAGAGAGTGGAGAAGTTAGTCGCGACTCTCGCGACACAAAAACTACCCAAAATAAACTTTAGAGTAATTTAGAGCAATAGAGTTTTTTTCTGCCGACCTAGTGCGAAAGACACTGATGTTGAAGGTGAGAGGGAAGTTTTGTCTGTCTTTGGATGAGAACAACCATATAGCCTAGATGACAGTTTGACATGTGCACAGTTTTAGTTCTCTTTCTTACCATCCCTGTTACTGTTGCTTCAGCGGAGCGCTCATTTTCAAAACTGAAGCTAATAAAAATCATTTGCAGAGCATGTCACAGAACAGACTGTCGGGACTGGCAATTCTTTCCATTGAGAATGCACAAAGCCGTGAATTAAACACCAAAGACGTTGTGGATGAATTTGCAGAAAGAAAGGCCCGGAGAATAGTGAGTTGGTTTATGGTTTTACATTTTGGGCCGCCGTGCCAAGATCGTTTGTGTTTGCATGCAGTAGTTTATTATTGACATTGGCTGACCCTGGGTTATTTTAGAATTTTTTTTTTGTTCTGTTCTGGTTGTGATAAGTTGTTGAGTAGAGTGTGTTTTTTGTTTGTTATGGTATTTTCTTTATGCTACAGTGAACGTCTATAAATCTCTTCGGTGTACTTGGGGGCTTTACAGTTTTTTTGCATATGGGCCCGGGACTGACTTGCTACACCACTGGTTCACTGTGATCTAAAATTTCTCTAATATTGGTCAGTTATATCACAAACATCATGTAGAAGTTCATATTTTAATTTTTCAAAAATGTATTTTGTATTCTTTTCAGCCTGGTGTTTGCATTTGACAAATATTTCTATTTGACGGATGCATTCAGATTCTGGTGTTGTTTTGGTGACTCCTTTTCACTTTTGAACCTCTATTTCTTTTTCCCCGTGAAATAACTTCACATCCTGAAGCAAAATGTCAATGCAATCAGTTGTAACACTAGCCAGCAGTGATTACTGAAGTCAGGTGATTCTACACCTGAGCAGGCAAGATGGCTGGTTCACATGTACCTGGCCATGTGACAGCTAACGCAGGGCCAGGCCACAGTGCATATTAGCATTATATTATCATATGAGCGCATGTGCATAGCAATTAAAGAGACCACTCACCATTTCTCCAGTGTAACAATTCCATGCTGAGTCCAGAACACAACTGTACAGCACAAATGGTTTTCTAACAAATCCTGCAGTATCCACGTTTTTCCAATGTTGAGAAACAGGAAGTATAATGCACCCCCGGTGACCGACATTTAAACTGTCTCCTCTCAACCTGCTCAACATTTTTAATTCACAGTGAGCTCATATTATGAGTATCACAGTATGAGAATGGTGTGATGTCACTGTGATCATCGCATGATCTCACATGTTGACTGGGATACAACCATGCAGAGTGTTTCCGTGACTGCAAAGCACACAAAATATTAGGCTTTTCACACTTGAAATAGTTAACTCTGGGTCATTCTAAACCCCGGGTAAACAGAATCCTGGGTTATCTTCCTTCACGTTTCACACTGCTCATAATTTACCTGGAGTTAACAATTAATCCTGGGTATTCATAAGGTGATGTTTCACACTGTACATTCCTAAACCCTTGGTTAACTTCCTTATTTGCATATTCGAACGTAGCACATGACCTGTTTACAAAAAGGCTCTAGTCTCTATTGCGCGCCTTCATATTACACATTGTAACTGGAAAATTTTCTGAATTACTATATTATGACTACATTTTCTCAAGTAAGAATGAACTCCAATTGTCGTGTTTCCCATTGCCATTTGACATTTTTCCTATCAAACGCAGACACGACTGTTTATATACACCACACGGTTTTTCTGTGACTGCCCAAAGCATATAAATATAAGGCTATAAGTATCTAGTTGTAACATACTAACACCACATCATTTCACACTGTACAAGTTTGGCACCGCAAAAGCTCCAGAGCAGGGTTTCATAACTAAATTACAAGTGTGAAACGTTCCTTTACCCAGGGTTAAAAGCAGTGTTTAGAACGACAATAACTCTGGGTTAAGCAGAGTGTGAAAAGCCCCGTTGTTACAGCCCCTGCCATTCTTGATAGAAGATGTTAGGGGGAAAAGGTTTTTTTCCCTCATGTTTGCTTCCAAAATGAGGAAAAAATAAAAAGAATATTACATTGCCACATTCAGATCACCTGGATAAAATGAAATTCAGACAAAACACTAAGTTAAGCTGATGTAAATTAATGTTAAAAATTCAAAAAGGTATGACCCTGAGTTCTACAGAGGGCTTAAAGTAGCAGCAGTTTCCTGAAAAGAAAATACTTAAGCCCAACCCTTTTAAATGAATATTATCTCTACCAATGTCCAAGGTCCACTGTGATAAGAACACCTCCCCTGACGTAAAAGCCATCTTATATTACCACCTAGAAGGCATCTGATTTCTACGGATGGCCTCAGAGTAAAGACACTGGAGTGTTTACCTGACACAATGAAAGCGATGCTTGGAGCAATGCATGGACATGGCCATTCATGTATCTGGTTGACAGTATTGGTTTTCCAGTACTGTTTCCAACAAAGTGCTTCCTTGATCTACTGGACTGCCTATGTGGAAGTTAAATATTTTGACAGAGGATCTAATGAAACTGTACGCAGTGTATGTGAGTGTGGTGTGTTTGGAGTGCACTCACCCTTGGAATCGGCTTCTGGACTAATAGTGCTTCCAAATCAGGATCCTCTGGGATGCTCAGGGAACACTACTTTCACAGCAAGTCACCAGCCATGGATTGCCCTGATAAAAAAAGGAAACTGTACCTATTCACAGAAGATACAGGCTGCCCAGCGAGAAGGAGCCTCTGCTGTGGTTATTTACAATATAGATGGGACAGGCAATGACACAAACCTTATGTCCCATTCAGGTATGATAGTTTCTCTAATTGGCAAACCAAGACAAGTAAATTTGTTTTAAAGCAGCTTTACAGAAAATACACAGTGAGCAAGGCAAAGGTAACTCCACAAAGGGAAAAACCTTGAGTTTGTATTGCCTAAAAAATCAACTTTGTAGAATGTCTTAGGAGATATAAAATAAAATGATATATATATATTTTTTTTTAAATGACCGTTTACATACAATAAGAAAAAATTGATAAATGTTTGAGTTCATGTTAAAATCTACGTCAAGATTTTGGTCTGTTACAGAGCCATTGAGAGAGACGGCTCTGGGCTGTGTTTCCCAAAAGGAAACGCTTTTGGGAAACACAGCCCTGGTCTGTTATTGTCATGTAGCATAATGTGGGCAGCCATGCCATCATTTTCAAAAGTCTCTGTTTTGGTCCGTTTACACTGAAATGCAACCCCGGATTTTTCTATATAAAACGGGGCGTAACCGTAGCAAACGTAGTTATACGTTTTAAAACCAAAAACACACTAGTGTAAATGGAACAAAAGTCGCTATTCCTTGTCTGGAATATGTAAAGGCACGTTTACATGACAACAATGTAAAAAAATGGAAAAGTTTTCAATGGTTTTTGATCAAAAAGGTTTTTTGGTTGTTTTTTTGTGAATGGAATATTGCTGTATTTATTATAAATCATTCATCTGTGCACATGTTTTTTTTATATTTTTTTTATTTTTTTATTCATGTTCCTCGTAATCTTTAATCAAAATAACTTCTCCTCCCTCTTGCAAGTCCCGCCCTTCATTTGTTCTTGTTCCAGAAGCTGTTTCACTCGGAAATACGTCACAATAGGGAAGAAAAGACTATTGCAACCTCAGTTTCATGACTTTAAAGTGCATAAAGAACAACAATGCTAACGCTAGCTACAAAACAATTGAATGCCCCTTTAATAATAACAAAGAAAGCAAGGTGTTTTAACATGCTTTATTACACGGCTCTGTGGAATACTTGTGGAATACGCAGGATAATGTACATCTAGCCGGATCACCGAATAAACCCCTTCTGGCTGATGCAAGACCTCTGCTTCGCGTCAGGTCCTGATCACCCTGTCGGGGTTTATTCTGCAATAACAATCGGCTGGATGTACATTATCCCTTACTCAGTTTTTGATGCCTTCGGAGAGATTTTTATAATCATTGCATGACTAAAACCTTTTATGGTGATCATAACCTGACCATATACAGTCATGTGAACCCTTTGGAAGCATTTACTTTAAATACAGTCATTGTGTTATAGGTCATATACAGTATTTGTAAGTATTAGGGCAAAAAGAAAAAAACAGAGCGTCAGACCTTGATCATTTTGATATGCTGTTACATGACCTGAATCAGATCACTCGCACACAACTTGTCAAAAATTAATTAACTAAAAGGGTTGTGTATACATATATTTTAAAATACAACCCAACTGTTGCTCAGGTCTTGCAGTTGTCGCTGACTTAACTGTTTATTTGTTCAGTACACATATGGCATTGTAAAATTTTATGTTGAGTTGAATTGTACCTGAGACCGTCAGAATGTGTTTATGACTATTTCTAAAGTTCATGGGTTCATAAATTCCAGTTCCTTCCCTGAACTGTAAAATCCCATTGTTATATGATTTTCCAGACTTTACGTCCGACTTGACAGTTATCTGACAGCAAGATATTTGAATAACAAGTGGTTTTGTAACTAGCTGACATATCTCAATGGCCCTGCTTACATATTACGTATTAAGATGTGTTTACTCGTCTTGAACGAGTTCCGGGCAGCAGTGTGATTCCATCCAAACTTGTGAATTTAAAAGGTACACTATGTAACTTTTGGCCCTCTAGCAGTTAAAAAACAAAATTATGGTTTTATGAATAGTGGAAGACTAGCAGAGACGGTTAAACATAGTGGAAAAGGGTCATGTGCTGGCATATGAAACAAGAATCTTGTAATGATTCAGTCACATGTGACCTTGACCAATGATGTATCGGAGTCCATATACAGTAGGCTTCCATTTACTTCATGGTCTGTCTCTGCAGTCATTCTTGTCCGTCTGAGTGACTGGAGATTCTGGCGGTCTTCCGCTATTCATGGAACCACGTTTAGATCAGTAACCAGCGTTCTATTTCATAGTTCCAGTCCGCCAGAGGCGGTTAAACATAGTGGAAGATGTACACCACCAAGTCACAAGGACTGAACTCTAAACACTGTCAGTAAACACAGCAGAGCTAACTGAAGTGGTAACAGTACAAGTAGAATGGCATTTCACAAATATTGGAACTGGAATACCAACCAAGTGGTAAGCATTGGAAATGGTGTCTACCACCCAGTGAGATAGCCGTTGCTTAGACACGGACGCATCCCTCGTATCTCAATGGTGCACCACAATGCCATTGTTGACAAATATTGCTGACACAGTGCTGGATTAGGAGTGTCGTCCGAAACACCAAAAGTAGAATAGGATGGTTAGCAAACTGTGTCGATAACACCTTAGGCCAGGGTTCCTCAGACTCGGTCCTGGAGGGCCACTGTCCTGCAGAGTTTAGCTCAAACCCTGATCAAACTCACCCACCTGCAATTTTCTTGTAACTCTGAAGACCTTGATTAGCTTGTTCAGATGTGTTTGATTAGGGTTGTAACAAAACTCTGCAGGGCAGTGGCCTCCTAAAACCGGATTTGAGGAACCCTGCCTTAGGCTGAAAAGCTGGGTCTGGCCAAAGCATAACGTGATTATCCTCAGGTCCCCGGCTAAGGCATTGAGAACTCACTGAGAGGGCCTGCAACTCACTGACCCTCTGTGCTGATGTTATGGCCAAAAGGAAGGCAGTCTTCAAAGAGAGATATTTAATATGAGCTTGTTCAAGGGGCTCATGAGGCACTGAACACAAGCTATTAAGTACCACCTAAAGATCCCACTGAGTGTGTTTTACCCATGCTGAGAAATGGCCCGTCACAGACCCTGGGCCGTCAACGGTGGTGAGGGACGGTTCCCTTATCACGGTGGTGGGGGGGCAGCAATGATATGTATTAGAAGGATGTCCCGGAAACGAGAATGAGCCCCTCCAGCACTTGATAGGGGGGCACTGGGATGCATCGGCTGATGTGGTGATCTATAAGATTGCCCTTGTATGTGCTGCAGTGAAGCTGTCTGATAGGCAGCCAACCGGTGAGCCGGGTGATCAGAATAACCTCCCCTGTGCTCAAGGTGTTGGGAGTAATACTCTACTGCATACGCTCTTCATTCCAGAGCCTCCTGAGCAGCTGGACCAAAGACCTTACCAGGCATCAGTGGCAGTTGACGAATGCCATTGCGACATGCCTCCGGTAATCTGGATTGCGCCAACCATACCTGACCTCTAGCCTGCAGCATTAGTCATAGACTAATTAAATGCAAACATCAAGTAGACTAAAGAGTTCTCAACCCTGAAACTGTATTATAAACCCTGGCCAACAGGTCATCAGTACGTCTGCATTCTGGGTTAAGACATCAACGATTCTGTTTGAGGGCCTCATTAGGAGACACTACCAAGGAAGACATACATCTCTCCACTGAAGGCATGTTACTAAGACCCATCCCCTGTGAATCAGCCATCGCCACCAACATACATGCCACCCGGTCCGGTTTAGCTGCTGGGGCTGAACGAAAAGCAAGAGCAGTGTGGTGAACATCAGTTAGGATGGCATTCCAGAGACCAGTTTATGGCAAGGCCCCTCACTAACTACCGGTGTGGAAGAAGATGCGCCACACTGTGATTGGACCCTTGGTGAATGAACATAAACAAATGCTCAGCAACATCAGATAAGATGCCAAGACAACTGCCAGACACCTCTTACAGGGCAGGAAGGGGGACCTTCTGCACCCACCACCTCCAAGGAGAGGACTTCTCATTGGTCTAAAAGTTGACTTTAACCACCAAACTCATTCCTAAGGTTTAGGCAAGAGCTGCCATAAAAATTCCTTCAGGACTTCCTGGATGCAGCAGCAAAAGAGAAGCCACAGAGATCTATCTAAATCCATTCATACACATGTTTGGAGGCCTTAAATTTATATAAACTGCAACACATCCACTTCATCTTCATACAAAGCACAGTTTGTGTTAATGGTTATTGACTGTTAACACAACAGTCCACGGGACAGATCCAGTAACAGATAAAAGAATGCGTGGACGATGACTTAACCGTTTCTTATCATGTTTGGTCTCTATCTGTTCCATATGATGCCTTTTATATTTTAAAAGAGGTTTGGTAAAGAAATAATGCATGGGTAAAACATTAAAGACACTGTTTTAACATGCCACTTTATGCTATGCAAATGAGTTCCACACTAGGGTGTTCAACATTGTGGCTACTTCGGACACCAGTGGCCAGTCACACTCCAGGATTGGAAAGGCGCCGGATTTCAATCTCCTCCTCATCAGAAAGGGATAAATATGTCCCCCAGGTAGACACACCCTTGTTCTGCGTTTCCAACTCGACGGGGAAGGAGACACTAATAGACACACCACGTCCTGAGCTTCTGACCTGACGAGGAAAGAGGCTACAAGACAGTTGAGGTTAAGCTTTTGCGAGCAAAACCTTTTATATTGCTTTCGGCTGCACTCTAGCTCCAAAAGAGATCTCTCATTGAGAGACCTTATCTGAACCTTACGACTCCTCCAGCAGCACAGCCCAGTCCACCAAGGACCTCTGCATCGGCAGACATTGCCTGTCCCACATGGCTCCTCAGTGACCCTGTGAAGATTCGACTGACCCAGCTGCCTTGTCCACTTTTTAAGGACCCTCTTGGCGCAACCAAGTTCCGCATCCTCCAGCCCAGTGTGGCAACGACTACTGGATCGCAACTCTGCGCTCTTCCCACTGCACGCTACCTGCATAACCAGTGGAAGACGTTTCTACTGCCGGACCGATCACCCGACTGTGTGGAACGTAATTATAAACTTACCAAACCTCTTTCTAGAGACCTTGGCATTAGTTTATACATGCAGCATATGTTTTCTAACCTGCTTGAGGTCAGCTTGTCACAAATAATAGGTTTATTATTTGTTTAAGGAAAAATAAGCATTTATTTATCACCATTTGCCAGAACCATTAGGTGGTTTCCATAAGATCCATTCTGTGTTCGCATCATTTATTGGTTTTATTGTTTCATTCAGTATTTTTCTTTTTGGTTATTAGTTTACTATCCTTTAGAAGTGCATATTCATTACTAGCATTATTAATCGTTGAAGTATTTACTCTTTCATATCTATTGTTAATAAATTTCATTCGTTTTATTACACTGTGTCTTCATTGTGTTGAGGATCAAAGACTCTACTAGTTGTCCAGACTCACAAATCCTTCAGATAAATCAGCTGACCAACTCCCTCTAATTTACATTAATTCTGAATTACTGAACAGCTCTTTTGGGAGTGTTCTTATATTGTTAAGACAGTATTCTTAGCTGGTGCCCCGTATCAAAAGGGGGGAGGGGGTCACCTGATACACTCATAAACACACCTTAAGTGACACGTGATCTAAAAATCACTACGTCATCTGTGAATTGAGTAAAAATCACTACAGCAGCTACATCTATAAAGTCGGGACAAACCGGCATCGAGAAATTCTCTGGCCAAGAAACTAGATGGAGCAGAAGTTTTGAAGGACCCAGATCCGGGGAAGGTGGGTCCATGTTCAATCTGGCTACTGCCATCTTCAGCGTATCTTTAACTACTGATTGCTCAGGACCATGGAGGTCCAAGCCCTCATTACTATGGGACAGCTGAGACTGGGAAAATGGAGATGATGTATCCTCCAATAAGGAATAGTGACCTTGTTCATTATTTACAGACATAAGTATGCAATTTCCTGCGTAAACAGCCATGTCAAGTCTAAAATATAAACACTTATAATAGACTTATCATAGTGAATCAGGGTAAGACAAATCACGTTTTGGAAGAAGGATTGATGATGTATTGACTCGTTATTTAAATTTTGTTAATTTTGAACAAAAAAAATGAATATAGTGTACCTTTTAACAAATGTGCACAATTGAAATTTCACACAAATCATTTGCGAATAAAGCAGCGTTTCCATCCGATGTGTTCAAGAGAACATTGGTTGCAACAAAATTGGTGCAAAATATCTGTAATAAAAATGAAAGTTGCTGCAATCGGGGAAGTCACTGTGCCCATTTTTTTTTCTCACATCATAAATGACTTGCGTCTCAGAGCGCGCAGACGAAACACTATAAACGCTGTCATGTTATCTTGCATTCGGATACCTGGTGATCGCAATCATGTGAGACACTTCTGGGTGGAAAAATCAAATCATTCTGATGACAGATTTTGGCTCAGGGATTTGAGAATGATGAAACCAACATTTGAGATGATGTGCAATGAAATTGGTCCGCTGGTTAATCCAGTTATCCAATCACATCTACTGTTGAGGCAAAGTCATGTGAGTTTGTTGCACATTGAGGGATTTATTCGGTGAATGTGATTCCATTATAGTTTATGCGTTTATGTCTTCTTATTGGATAAAAAAGTTATTGACCATGTTTTTTTATGCATTTCTATCCAGCATTTGCATTATGCAATATCCCAAAATGTGCATAAAAATAGGTGGATGGAAACACTGCCATATACATACACTATATTGCCAAAAGTATTGGGACACCCCTCCAAATCATTGAATTCAGGTGTTCTAATCACTTCCATGGCCACAGGTATATAAAATCAAGCACCTAGGCATGCAGACGCTTCTACAAACATTTGTGAAAGAATGGGTTGCTCTCAGGAGCTCAGTGAATTCAAGCGTGGTACCGTGATAGGTTGCCACCTGTGCAATAAGTCCATTCGTGAAATTTCCTCACTACTAAATATTCTATGGTCAACTGTTAGTGGTATTATAACAAAGTGGAAGCAGTTGGGAACAACAGCAACTCAGCCACGAAGTGGTAGGCCACGTAAAATCACAGAGTGGGGTCAGCGCATGCTGAGGTGCACAGTGTGCAGAAGTCGCCAACTTTCTGCAGAGTCAATAGCTACAGACCCTTCAAACTTCGTGTGGCCTTCAGATTAGCTCAAGAACAGTGTGTAGAGAGCTTCATGGATGGGTTTCCATGGCCGAGCAGCTGCATCCAAGCCTTACATCACCAAGTGCAATGCAAAGCGTCGGATGCAGTGGTGTAAAGCACGCCGCCACTGGACTCTAGAGCAGTGGAGATGTGTTCTCTGGAGTGACCAATCACGCTTCTCTGTCTGCCAATCCAATGGACGAGTCTGGGATTGGTAGTTGCCAGGAGAACGGTACTTGCCTGACTGCATTGTGCCAAGTGTAAAGTTTGGTGGAGGGGGGATTATGGTGTGGGGTTGTTTTTCAGGGGTTGGGCTTGGCCCCTTAGTTCAAGTGAAAAGAACTCTTAATGCTTCAGCATACCAAGACATTTTGGACAATTTCATGCCTCCAACTTTGTGGGAACAGTTTGGGGATGGCCTCTTCCTGTTTCAACATGACTGCGCACCAGTGCACAAAGCAAGGTCCATAAAGACATGGATGAGCGAGTTTGGTGTGGAGGAACTTGACTGGCCTGCACAGAGTCCTGACCTCAACCCGATAGAACACCTTTGGGATGAATTAGAGCGGAGACTGCGAGCCAGGCCTTCTCGTCCAACATCAGTGCCTGACCTCACAAATGCGCTTCTAGAAGAATGGTCAAAAATTCCCATAAACACACTCCTAAACCTTGTGGAAAGCCTTCACAGAAGAGTTGAAGCTGTTATAGCTGCAAAGGGTGGGCCAACTCCATATTAAACCCTACGCATTAAGAATGGGATGTCATTAAAGTTCATGTGCATCTAAAGGCAGGCGTTCCAACACTTTTGGCAATATAGTGTATCTACAGTACTGTGAATATATTGTAGGAATAGTACTTTTTCACTAAAAAATTGTTTTAAGGCTATATTTATATCTTTCGTTTAATGCCATTCATTGTAATGATCCCAGGAATTTAAAAAAATCTTCTGTCTGACATTTTTTAAGGCTATTCGCATTCCTTTAACTGACACTATTCAAATACTCTAGACCAATAGCATTTTAAGGGAAGATGTTTTATAACAGCCTACACTTGATTTCAAAGATGATTTTAAACTATGATACTTTTTGCTATGCTTGACACGGTTTTTAGTCATGCAAGTGATCAACATGGCATATATTCCCTGCAATAATATTTTTGTATGCTATGCTGTTGATCTCAAAAATAGCTAACCAGTCATGGTTAATGTTAGTATTTTATTTTTACAGATGCTGGTGACATAGTTGCCATCATGCTTGGCAATATTCTAGGCACAGAAATCACTAAACTGACCAAGAATGGCTCAGATGTCTATATGGCGATTGCCATAGCCAATGCACATGGCCTGTGGTTCAGTGCTACTTGGGCATATGCACTGTCTTTCACCTTCATTGGAATAACAGCCATCACTTTGTTCTACTTCGCTTTCCTGCTTATCAAACGAATGTACATAAACCGACAACTTCGTATGCAACAGGTAAAGTATTCAGCCACTCAAAGGTTATTCTAGTTATCTAATCAAATCTGCTGAAATATGCAGTATATTCAATATCAAATAATCTGTTATATTTCAGGCATCCCGAAATCTCCCGAAATAAGGGATGCTAATTCTGTTCTGTCATTAATTTCTGTGCAGAGGGAGATGAAAAAAGTGACTGGAAATGCAATAGCAAAGTTACAAGTGCGGACTTTGCGGACAGGTGACCCGGTATTGTACCATTGCTACATTATAAAATAAATAACTGTAAATAACAGTATAATAAATTCAGCAAGCATTTAAAGGGGTAAAAGCATCATGCCTGTGTGTCTGTAGGAGGTTGGATCAGAGGACGTGAGCTGTGTGGTGTGCACCGACTCATTCACACATGGTGAAAAGGTCACGGTTCTACCATGCAGGTGCAGTATGAGGAAATCCACATATGATTTTAGTGCAACATTACAGACGTTTCCTAACTTCAGAAAAGTGTCAGTATAGCATATTAATTCAGATGCATTGGCTCAGACTATTTTGAATGGTTTTATTCATCCTCATTTATTTTACTCTATTGTAACTTGCTTACGTTAGTGCCTTGAATATTATATCAAGCAGAGATTCTGCTGAATAAAAGGTCTGAGTTTTGTGCCATGCACACATAAAGCATATTATTTAGAGAAGACATAAAATGTAAATACACTCTAAAAAGTAATTCAGTTACCACAACTTAAATAAATGCATGGTTGAAAGTTAAAAATTCTAATTTATTGTTTTAATTAAACCTTTTAAGTTGCAAACATTATTTTGTAGAGTTCTGTTGATATAATAATGTTGATCATTACATCAACTTAATATCGTCTGTAATTTAAACTCAAATGTCTGTGTTAATTGGCTTTGTTTTTTATTAGGTTGTAGTAACTTAATGAAATTAAATTAGGCAGTGGATTTCTAGTTCCCAGCATGCTTTGCATAGGACTGGATAAGGAGAATAAATGTTGAAATTAAGTGTTAATTTATTTGTTTTTAGTGAAGGGAAAGTTATGTTAGCATGTGCTATGATAGCTGTTGATTTGAACTGAAATAGATATGATTAATTGGTTCCAGGGTTATAAATCTGGTAGCTGGAGCGACTTAATTTTTTTATGAAATCAACTTAAAATTTGTGTTTATGCCACAAGTTCCTCTAACTCAATGTAGCTTGTTGGTTGAACATAAATTCACTCATAACTCATAATAAAAGTTGTCATAACTCAAAAAAATTGATGCAAACTTTTTTTTTGAGCCAACACTATTTTTTAGAGTGTATATGTTGTTATATTATATATACAGTATATTTTCATTTTTTGAGGTACTGAAGTAGAACAAAACATTAAGAAATACACACTTCACTTTTAACACACAGTAGTTGCTTTCATTTTCCTGTAAATATGAAAGAAATGGATAATATGAGGTACATTCTGTTTTTACAGACATCTATACCATAAGAAATGCATTGAGCCATGGCTCCTGGAACACCCCACCTGTCCCATGTGTAAATTTAATATCCTTAAATCCAAGGTCAGTTTGCCAGCACCCACAGGACCATCTTTATTCAGACATAGATGATGTTGCATTTACTAACATGAGATTCTTTGTTGCCATATGTGTTTAGATTGATGAGGAGAGCGATGAGCAGCCCTCATCATCACCATCAAACGACTTATTCTGTTTAGCTGCAGTAATGACAGTGACATCAGCAGACCAACACAACACATTAGGCTCAAACATTCAAACAGCAGAAAGTGAGTAAAGGCTACCAAAAAACATTTGCTGTCCTTTAAATTGTGTTCTTCCATTATGTAGGTGTTAGAAATGAACAACAAACCACTTTTCATTGCATTGCTGATGTTTTATCAGATTGCAGCTCTGCTCTTATAGACCGCATACTCCTAAAAGTTTTTTTTTTCATATGCACATTAAAATGTTAAGCTTATTTTCATAGCAAATATTTAGTTTTGAGTGATTATGAAAGTGATTGTCAATTGATATATTTAAATACATTTTTATTATTTATAGATTTTATACAAAAATATTTTACATATTTAATTAACAGGAAAAATTACAATACATAATGGTGTTTCATTGGTCTCTTTTATATTATTACCTGCTGATTGGTAATTCAAAATCATCGTTGTTAATAGCCTTTCACGACTTGCTGGTTAAAAAAGGACAGTTTGTGTTAAAGCATTTTCTTATTACTTAATTATTACTTATTACTTAAGAAGCAATGCAAAAGGTTCATTTACTCAGTTTATAATAAGTCAAGTCATTTTTATTTTTTATAGCGCTTTATACAATTAAGATTGTTTCAAATCAGTTTTTCAGTCATGAACAGGAAGACACTGGACACTGTGACAACAAGACACTGTGTCATGGTGTTGACGCTATGGGAACGCTCCTTGTGAACCGGTGTCTGAAGCATGTGTGCTAAACGCCAATCTTGATTGGCTACTGCTGTCAGGTGACATCACAGGCATGCTGGCTGGCTATATAAGGGTCGCCTAGAGAACATGTTATCAGCTTCATATTGTCTGAAGGAAGACTAGTAGGCAAGCCAGAAGTATGGCAACTCAACGCGGTGTCTCATTCCCCTTCTCAGGGAACTGTGGTTACAGTCGTAACTCAAGACATTCCCTTTCGAAGTGGACCTCATCATGGTGTTGACGCTATGGGAACAAAATACCCACTGCGCCATACTGACAAAACGCTTCTCAGCGAGCTCTTAGCAGTAGCCGAGACGTTGCCACACAATGCACCTGCTGACCAGAGAGCTTAGCACCCCTGGTGCACTCAAGTCGACCCCTCCAATATTACCTGAACCAACCTTAGTGGGGGAAGAGGGGGAGCACTGATGGCTCACAACTAGTGAACCTGAGCCGCCAGCCCCAGAAGGGTAATTTTGTCCATGAAGCTTGGTGAAAATATTCAGCTTCCTGTGGTGAGACCAGGAGAATCCCCAGAAGAGAGTGGTACTCGCTCAACGGAATAACTTACAAGAGAACTTGCAAGTACTTTCCGAAATATATGATGAGAGACTAGTGAGGATGGAGCGCCTACATAGCTTCACATAATGCCCTTCCGACCATGTGAAGGGTTAACTCGACCTTACCCTAATAAGGGAGCTCAACCTGGAGAGACAAACGATGAGGTGGCGATAGGTGGAGAAGCGGGTCGCGAGAAGTGGTACCAACTTCTTACTCAGCCTACCAGCATACCTTCTGTAACAGCGGCCAGTGGAGAAGTGGGATGAGAGAGGCGGAATAGCTCATCTTCCCCACTAAGTCCATCAAAGATATAGAATTTTATAAATTCCAAACGCGAGAAGTGGAATAGCCCATCCTCTTTCAGCTATGTCTGCCGACCCTTTCTATGCGAATATGAAAGGAGCATACACTTTTATCTGTCATATTTGTTAAGGAGAAGTGGCACGTGAGAAAGTGGAAAGCAAAAGAACTTCTACTTCCGATTGGCCCCAATGAGGAGACAATGGCTAGAGAAGTGGGTCACAGGAAGCAGAATAGCCCATCTTCTTTCAGCTGTGTCTGGCAACCTTACATATGTGAACCTGAAAGGAGCATACACTTTCATCTCCGTGATATAAAAGGTAAGGTGACGTGAGGAAGTGGGACGCGAGAAGCGGAATAGCCCATCTTCCACAACTACTGTATGCCCTAGAACATAATACTTCTACTTCCAATTACATATATGAATGCAGAAGGATATCATTCTGTGTTCATCCCTAACAAGCGGTAGGAACAGAGGTGGGACGTGAGACAGCATTGCCCATCATTCTGATCCCAACCACGGATAATACAGAGAGAGCATGTTACTTCTATCTCCGTATTCACAGAACTACGGAGATGACGGGGGACTCTAGAAGCAAAATAGCCCATATTCATCGTCTGCACACGTAAACTGAGCATGTTGTGCAATAAGAGCTGCATGCAAGGCAATCTCGTCCGCTCTTGTCAATGCCATTACATAAGCATATCACTTTCACTTCCGCACGCACAGTTCCAGAAGGCAGTAAATTAATAAGTGGAACGCGAGAAGTGGTATTGCCCATCTTCTCATCTCATGTTATTTAAGCCTATGCAAGTGCAGAATGAGTGAACATGCTTCTTATCACCATATAATCTCATATCTCTTCCTCTATCATTGCAGGGTCATTAGTGCCACGGAGTGAGATGCTGTTAGCGATTGTCACGGCATCATAAGCATGATCGGATGTCTATTATATATGAAATAGCATCCAACCCCCTACTGGGGAGTGACAGCTAAAATATTACAATCACCAATAACCTTGTATCATTCCCCCGAACATACTGCGATGGCTGGGGATGGATGCAAAATAAACCTGTATATGTACTCTTTATTTGTGAAGAGACAGCGGTCCATCATTCATTTTAAAAGAAAACTTTTTAACTGTACCCAGCACTAACGCAGGCACACCCCTCTATTTATCACTTTCCTTTTAAAGGAAAGACATGCTTTCCCTTACACTCTTTTTTTTAACAACCTCTTGAACCCCAACACCCAGAAAGGGATGGGGAGGGGAAAAAGAAAAAGGGGGTTAAAAAAAAGAGGGAGAGAAAAAGACTTCTCTTGCTTTTTGGAGTCGATTATCTCCCTGAGGTCCTTTCTTGGTCTTGAGCAAGGTCGCCCTCTGTTGGAGCCCTAGCGGCCACACTTACTTTCTGCTCCTGTCGTCAGCTGGGCCCAGCAACAGGCTCAGAATGGGGGACTGAAGGACATTGTCTGTAGCGCTCGAACGCCATGGACTTAACCCTTGCCTCCCTAAACTTCCAGACCACCATCTCGACGGCAGTGCCGAAAGGTCTGGAAGGCTAAACCGGGGTGTCAGACAGGTTAAGCCATAAATGCCACTCTGTTGCAACCAAAGCAGCAAGCGAGCGACCAGTGGCACAAGCCGCCTGCTTAGACACATGGAGGGCAAGGTCGGTGGTACAATGGAGCTCCTTAATTGCATCTGGAGCCACACCCACTGCAGCGTCAACGTACTTCAGGAGGTCGGCTTGGTATACCTGCAACACCGCCATGGTGTGCAGGGAACCGCCAACTTGACCTGTCTCTGTGTAAGTTATGCCCACAGGTTGGATGTAAATTGGCAGGGCTTAGAGGGCAAAGCAGGAGGCTTCCACGAAGATGCCGCGCCAGATGAGAGGTAACCTGCCAGTGATTCCTCCATCCGGGGCATCTTTGTATACCCGTGTTCCTCCAACCCTTTTACATTAGCATAGTTGGACTTGCTGGGAGGGAACACACAGGCTAAGAAAGGATTTCACCAAGATCTTCATCAGCACTTCACTGTGGAGATCTGGGAGAAATGGAAGGCTTGCTGGGGACACATGTTTACGACCGACATCGTCTAGCCTGCCTGGAGCGCATTCATGTTTGTCCACCGTCCAGTCTAAACTCAATTTGGCGTTGGCGCGGGTCATCACGTCCAGTAATTCCCCATATGCAGGTGACGATGAGGGGGGTTGGGCAGTTCTCCTCTGTGGATTGGTATCATTCAAAATATTGATTAATAACATCAATCCTACATTTCTAATCTCAACAATAGACTAAAGTTACCAATCCAATATCTGTCACGATCTCCAGTCACCAGCCCAGTCTCCAGCACTACATTTCCCAGAATCCTTCTTGGCTTTCACCTGCCCACTTCATCACCCGCACCTGCTACCAACTACTCACTTCATCAGCTCCACATAAAAGCAAACACCTCAGCCTCAGTATTTGTTTGGCCTTGAACAAGGAAAGACTCTATTACCTGTTCACCATTGGGCCTATCGATTATTTGCCTGAAGTTATTCCTTGTGTTTTCCCCTGGTGTTTCCCTCTTTGTTCTGTGAGTATCTACCTGCAATACTCACCTGTTGTGCCAGCAATCTGCTAAGGTGTGTGTTCTGCTGTTCCTGTCATCATCCAACAAATCTGTAAGAGAAAGAGACTGTTATTATCGTCTCCATGCATTTCAACTCACCAGTTTTCCCTGTGTGTGCCGGACCAGAGGACAAGTATTGTCTGGATTCACTTTACATCTGCTAGTGTGACAATATCCACATCTTATCTGCTCAGCTGGAGACTCAGCAACACTTACTATTGAGTACTGATGCTTGGAACCAAGGACTGTGCTCGATCCCAAACAGTAACCAAATATAGTAAAAAAGAAAAATTCTAATATAATTCCAGAAAAACATAAAATTCTGCAGTAATACTAAAAATAGATTCGTAAAGGTAATATACTGTATCAGAATAACAAATAAATTAAACACAATATATAAATACATAAATCCAGCAGTAACCTGATAAGCCTTTGTCATTATCATTGTCATACTGGATTAATTTGTATATGGTGTATACTCATGGTTATTGATTTTCCTTTATGACAGCAGCTCTTGGACATTCATCAGACTGTGTGCACTGTGACCCGGATATCCAGACACAACACGTTTATGAGAACCAAGCATTTGAAGAAGAACCAGAGATAATGGTGCAGCAGGACATCAACAGCCAAGATTAATATACTACTGTAACATATTTCAAATCTTTCTACAGTTTGAATATCACAAACAGCCAAAAAAAAAAAATGACATAAAAAAAAAGAAGAAACCTAAAATTGGATTTTTAAAGTGTGACAGACTATTTATTAATAATTGAGCATTGTTTAATGAATGTAGATTTTAATGATTTTTAAGAAGAGACTGGTAAGAGAGTATAAAAACAAAAATGATTCTTTACTGTGACAGCTTGCATACCTGTCATGAGGTCAATAAAGCTTGTACTGTAAGTGAATCTGTTTTAATGCCATAACAAGAGCTAGCTGGTTTTACACTGATAACTCAATTTATATTAAGTCGCCAATAATTGCTGCTAAAAGTAGTTCCAGCCAGTTCTTGATTACATTACAATTCCATATCACTTCGCCAAATTAAGGTATTTCAAAGACGCTTGCAGCCCATCACTGCAACAGAACCACAAAGACACACACACTGGCTAAAGAAATTTGACAACAGGATAAAAATGACAAACAAGTCCACCCCCCCCCCCCCCTTAAAAATACATTATCTTTATCCTGCTCTCTTTCTCCCACACACATACAGATATACAGAGACAACTTATCTTTTGATGTTTTCAGTAATGTTTACTAGTAAGAATTCCAATTAGAGATCTCAGTAATTAAATTTTTACTATAGCAAAAAACAGTGTTGGTGGTAACGCATTACAAGCAATGCGAGTAATCGGATTACTTTTTCAAGTAAACAAGTAACATATTACTATTAAATTTACAACAAAATATCTGAGTTACTTTTTCAAATAAGTATCACAAGTTACTTGGATTTCCCATTTATTGACTGACAGCTCTCCTGTCCCCATGTCGAGAGAAATCGTAAGTGTGCGCTGTGTAAACATGATTGTAGTTCTAGACATTTACATGCACAAAAACCGATTCAGTATTTCTCAACATGAATAAAAAGAGTGAAATGCAAACTAGTTTGCTATTTAAATATTAAATAACAAGAATATACATTATGTATTTAATCTCAGTTTATTAACCAATGTCTTTGCTGCTGCCTTCCGATGAGCCAATTCAATCATACTAAGCAAAGATGTTTTTAAGATAAACATCACATTTGTGTTTCTTTATTATTGTTATTGCTGAAGTAAGAGTGTTAAACTTTCTTCTGCAATCCAGAATGGCAGCAAAGCTGAAAGATTAGTTTGAGCTGCGCCGCCTTCTGTACAAATGTGAATTTGCATTTCCTTCAGCATGAGGCTTATTCATTTCACTTTTGGTGTGAATTTGAAAGGGCTTTTGCATTTGCCAAAAATAGAACTTTTAAAATATTTTTTTATTATTATAAAACAAAACAAGCAAGCCCAGCCCATGTGAGAAAAAGTAACGCAAAAGTAACTTAATGCATTACCTTTCATTAAAAGTAACTAAGTAACACAATATTGTAACGCAATAAAGTAACTTTCCCCAACACTGGTAGGAACTGCAGTTACAGAGCTCTCTAAATAAATGTTTACTTGCAACACTTCCAATTAGAGAGATCTACAATTGCATTTTTACTAATTACTTTGATATAATCTTTACTAGTCATATTTCTCACCATTGTATGGCAAACTGATTTAGCTTTTAATGGTCCCAGAGTACTCGTTGTAATTGAATTTCAATTGTAGATCTGGAATTTTACTAGTAAGAATTAAGATTAGAGAGATCTACAATTGCATTTTTACTAGTCATATGTTCTCTGCATTGTGCAGGTTGTTTTTTGTTGTTGTGAACGTCTTCCATTGAGTTGAGTTAATCTTGGATGATCGAACAGATTTACACAGGTACATTATCCTGTGGCATCTATTTCAATGTCTTGATGCATCATCAGTTTATGGATACAGATAAGAAAACTGAAACCAGACACTGAAAACTTTGGAAAGTTTGGGTGAATCAGTACTAAACTCAATTGATTGCTGATTGTATTCTTTCTGTTGCTGATTGTATATTTGCATACCCTGATTTTATTTTGATGGTACAATTTTTTTTCATCATATGTATGGTGTAGGTTGCTGTCTGAAACCTAGATGATGCCATTCATTAATAAAAAACCTAATAAATAAAACCTCATAAATATGACCATAGAGAGGAGATGTATTATTTTTACTGAAAGTCTGTCTGTTACATGTTGTAATATAACCTGATAATAGGTTAGGCCATTTAGTGGAATTAAGAAAGGGAAGAATAAGGCATAATGTAAAATATGAAAACAATATCCAACTGCAGAGCCACATGTCACAGCAGTTTCTGTGTCTCAGCTTGCTCCTGTCCTATTCTTCTTAATGCAGTCCTAGGACACACATTTCTACCTTTATTTTTTTGTATATATTTTAGAGCACTTACTATTCAGTTTTGTATTTGTATTATTTATTTTAAGGAATAACATACTGTTTTAATTATTTAAATATAACTGGTATTTTCTCCTACCCAACCCCTAACCCTAAACATGACCGTTGGTAACCATGTTGAAATAACCTAATTTGGCTTACGTTCGACGTTATGTCGGACTGACGAATTGGGATCTTGCCTAAGAGCCCAATTACCTTCGAGTGGTAACAGAACAAGCCAATACCCACTCTTATGTTAAAAAATAATGTAAAAAGATAATAAAAATGTAAAATCTAATCTTCTTTACCTGTATGTATTCCAGAAAGCAGGTTATGCAGGTAAGTTTATATATAAGTAAACAGATAACCTCAACGTTTGCTTTCAAAAACTGAAGCGTGGAGGTGCACAGTATTTAGGTACTCTTCTTTCTTTCTTTTTTTTTTATCTTTGTTAATTCATTATTGACGTTGTTTTTCTGTTTGTTTTTTCCATGCTGCAGAACAAATTGTCCCTAAGCAGAACAATAAAAGGTTAAAGTCTAAGGTCTAAAAAGTCTAAAGTCTAAAGCATTTCACCAGAAATCATTTCACTTTTAAGGAAACATTACTGCGCAGTATAAACTCTGAATGTTCTATCAATTGCAAAGGATTACATGCCAAATCTAATAAAGCATTTTGATGCTTGTTTTCTCAGCATTGCATATCAACTCCATCATCACCAATTTAACCATATGTATTACTACAGGGGTCGGTAAACTACAGCAGGCATGCAAGCATTGGTACAGGGAGGGGTACTCAGGTATTTATTTCTTATGCCTGTTTTATTATGTTAGGAGATAATTAATCTGCACCAATAAACTGGCCAGGCAGGAACTCAAAGTACCTCAGCCTAAACACTCAGGTATCTAGGGCACTACACCGGTCTTGCTGCTAGGCAGAGAGAATAAGCGGCCAGGAAAGCTCAGCTTGCAGGACAGGACTAGAACAAACAAGAGACACAACAAACACAAGACAAGACAACAAGGCAGAGACTAAAGCTAACCAATAGCTAGAAAGGAACTACAACTAAAGAAGGGAGCTAATAAGGAGAGGAGAACTAATGCTATGAATAAAGAGAAAGAACTAATATAAATAAAGGTTAAAGGCAGACTACTATGGATAAGGGAAAACTAAATACTAAAGTAACTAACAGGGTGGGAGTGGATCTAAAGGATTCCTAGGACTGAGTTCAGAGGCTCGGACAAGGTTGGGAACTGGCACCGCTGTGAAATTGATGCGCCAGCCAGTCGAGGACTGCCCCTACAGTTTGGTCTCCGGGATGGACCTGGCAGTGGGCTCAGGCCTCGGGATGGAGGTGGCTTCCCGCTCTAGCTCTGGGATGGACGCGTTGGCAGGCTCTGGCTCCGTGGGTGGAGGTGGCTCAGGCATTGAGGTCAGGTCCACGTCGGAAGATCTCTTGTGCATTCTGGGACAGTCCAGGGCTGGAACGACGGATCCTGTCTGGAGTGGGCAGAGAGATTGGAGTGAAGCTAACACTGGATTTAGACGTGCATTGATGCATCAATGTAACGCTTTCCAATTCAACTTTCAGACGATAAAGTGCAAATGCAAATATTAAAAAATGAAACCAAATGTTATTTTTTCATTTCATTACTTCATCAGTGGATTGCCATTTTCTGTCCTTTTTTCAGTTTTACTTTTTGCTAAAATTGTGACTCCAGAAATGATCATTTGAATAATGAAATCTAACTGATTTTCTGTTTTTCCTTTTTTTATGCAGACTAACTTTTATACCGTGTGGACACTGAGAAGTAGTTTAAAAGGCTAGCACAGAATGTTAATAACTGTGCAAAATTTAAGGCAGGCTCGTACTGGCCATCAGGAGCAGTGGGCAAAATGGAAAAACCCAGTAGCCTGGCTACTGATTTTCCACGCTGCCCTGCTCGTTCGCATCTATTTATTTCTTTTTACTATTACTTATAGCATGAAATAAACATGAATTAACATCCGAGGGTAAGCTTGATAACAGCTTGCAATATCGCATGTCTCAGGCTACAGGGCCTTGTGGCATCAGCTGTCCAGGTCCTGCCTCTCGGCCTTTTGAGAATGAGGGCGTTGATTAAGTGGGTTTTTTGCTGCTCTGTCACAGTGATGTGCTTGTGCACAGCAGCGCTGCGCCACTGGAGGAATGCAGAATTTTACGCACATGGGACCCCCCTCGGGGCGATCATGTTGCGGAAAGTGGTCACGACAGATGCGTCCTTAACAGGGTCGAGGGCCACCCAGGAGGGCAGAACAGTGAATGGTGTGTGACCAAGCACACTAAATTATAAATATAAATTATATAATTATATATAAGCCCATATAAATTATTTGGAGCTACTCACCCTTCCTGTGTGGAAGGCTCTGAATCATTTTTTGCCCCGCTTGCAGGGGCATCATGTGCTGGTGCGCTGCAACAATACCACAGCTATAGCACATATCAACCGCCAAGGGGGGATGCGCTCCTCCAAGCTTCATGCTATAGATCACAAGCTGTTAATATGGAGCAGACAGCACTTTCTGTCGTTACGGGCGACCTATGTCCCGGGCTTACTGAACAGGGGGCAGACCTCTTGTCAAGGGGGAACCCACTCTATGTAGACTGGCGCCTCCATCCTTAGATAGTGAGTCTACCGTAGGAGAGATTTGGCCAGGCTACCGTCAATCTCATCATCTTGTGTGAAAACGGCCATTGTCCTATGTTCTTCTCGCTATGGTGCATTCTCGCTAATGGCCTGATTTTGATAGCACCCAGGTGGCCCAAAGTACCATGGCTCACAGAGATTATTCCTCTGCCGTGGCCCCCATTACGCACAGACCTCTTGTCCCAAGCGAACAGGGAAATTTACCACCCTCATCCAGACAGGCATGCCCTTAAGCTCCTGTCTTTCAAGACAGCTCTGTTCCTGGACTTGGCGTCAGCCAAACGTGTCAGTGATTTGCTTGTTCAGTCCTCGAGTGAAGATAAGGTTTTTCTCAGGCCCAAGCCAGCCTTTATGCCAAAATGCTTCCCAGAGTTCACATGCAAGGTGATTGATCTTTCAGCCTTTCACTCACCTCCTTTCTAGGATTAGAGATTAGAGGTTTGCACACAGACAGGACCAGCTCTTTCAGGAGGAGCAACTAGCTTTTTCTCTTGGGCCCCCCCACACACAGGGAACCCCATTTCCAAGCAACGCCTCTCTCATTGGCTTGTGGAAGCTATATTGCTGGCATATGAATCTAAGGGAGTGCAGCCTCCAGGGGGCCTCAGAGCACACTCTAGCAGGGGTATGGCTGCCTCTTGGGCTCTGTTTAAGGGAGTTTCCTTGCTTGACATATGTGCCGCTGCAGGCTGGGCCTATGCCCATACGTTTGTCAGATACTACCGGCTCAATGTCACCAGAATCCCGGTAGCTTATTCTGTCCTGGGTGTGGGCTCTTCGTAGCCTCGTGCTCTTAGGCGCTCTACCCCACTTTAAGCCTGGGCTGCCTATCCCAGCTTATGTTACTAGCATGTTATTTGTACCCTCACCTGGCACCATATCATTTCATCATTATATGTGTTGTTAGGTTTATTCATAAATGCATGTTACCACATGTAATTTCTTTCATTGCTGGTGTTGCATCCTCACTTTTTGTGTGGTCTGCAACTTTGTGACGTGTCATGCAATGCCTTTATAGGTGACCATCCTTTCAGGGCCTCGCTGTGAGTGTATTGGGCAACCGGGGAGCTGTCCATATCTCCCATAGGTGAATCTCGAACACGAGATGATGAAAGAGAACAATAGATTATTGTCATAACCTGAAACATCGAGTGGAGCGATCCACCAAGCTTGCCCCGCTAGCTGCATGAGAAATGAAAATGCTCACTGAGGAAAGGTAGAGTGTGCAGGTTCTTAATGCATTTTGGTAAGGGGCGGTCCCATACCTGGCATTGGGCACACGCTCCTGTCTGTCAAACCAGACTTGGTGCAATTGGACGCTTTTGGTCAGGTACAGATGCCTTTCCCATAGGTGGATCTCTCCACTCGATGTTTCAGGGAACCAGAGTTATGAACAGTAACCTGTTGACTTTGATTTCATACACTGATCGGTTTGTGCAGCGTTGCATCAAGCCGAACACACCTATTAGACGAGGCGAATGATAGGCTTTATTATATAACTATTAGGGATGCTAACGATTAATCGGCGATCGATTAAGCAAGGTCATGCACGTGCGTGCTGCTCAACCACAAAACACGTAAGGCAGACACGAGGAAAAATGAAGCGAGCGCACCGGAGTTATATTTGCCCATAGGAAAAATGTATTGCTCAGTGATTGCTTTTCCTAAGCTCATGAGACTTAGTTGTGATTCTCATATATCTCTCATTTCAGTATCAACAGAGTTTCAGACGTTTCTCCTAAAATTCCTTAGGAGAAATAAGAGTAGACGCAACTGAAACATGAGAAATATTTGAGAGAAAAGGAGTTAAAACTGAGAATGTGGTGGAAGAAATATAGAACATCTCTTTATCGTCTTGCTGCCATCTCTTTCAAGACTCCATTATAGGAATATTTTATTGCTCAGAGGTTGCTCTTTCTAAGCTCATGAGACTTAGTTGTGATTCTCATTTATCTCTCATTGTAGAATCAACAGTGTCTCAGATGTTTCTCTTCAAATTCCTTAGGAGAAATAAAAGTAGACATGAGAAATATCTGAGAGAAAGGAGTCCAAAATGAGAAACATGGGAGATCTCTTTATTGTCTTGCTGTAATCTCTTTCAAAGGGTTTTGTTTTCTTTTTTATGACATTTGGATTTTTCACCTTTAATGGACAGGACCATAGGATGAGAGACCGGAAACAATGGGAGAGGCGAGAAGGGAACAGGAGCAGGAAAGTACTTTTAGCTGGGACTTGAACTCGTGCTGTCTGAGGTGCTGCTGTGCCTCATTGTTGATGTGCTGTCCACAAGGCTATGGCTCTGACAGATACTAAGGGCTGATTATCTCTTATAGGTCTCATTTAGGTCTCAACTTTGCCTTCTGGTGCCAGTTGCATAAACTTAGCATAGTTGCATAGTTAACTTAAGAACTGTAACTTAAGAACTACTTTGACTAAGTAGTAGTTAACCAAAGGGTAATCAGTCTTACTTTTCCCAATTAAAATGAAACAGATCTACCTTTTTATGTAACTGACTTAAATAAGTTATTACCAGGTTTGGGGGGAAAAATAATTCATGACTAACTTTTAAGACTAGTCTAAGAAGTTTTTGCAACCAACCCCAGATGTCTTAAATTTTATTTTAGGAGAAACATGTTACATTTTACATTTTTACTAATATTGTGAATACTGAAACTTTGAACTACTGAAAGCATTATGCGTTTCAGAATATCAAGGGTTACTCATTTAAATGTATCTTCAATGCCCTGCATTGCATGCCCTACAACTCATTTTGCATGCATGTAAACATAGGTTATGATTGTTTTGTTCATTGTGCAACAAAACAATGCATGTATTGCGCTTGATTGAAATTGTGTGGATGAATGACATAGAAGCTACCCACAGGGAAGAAAAAAAACCCTTTAACAATTCAAATGTTTCTGCGAGGCATAAATGAGGTTACATTAACATCAAATGGAGACTTTTCTTGAGTCTCCTGTTTCTCACACTTGTCTCCTGAGACAAAAACTCTAACATTCTCACATTTGTCTCCTTTAAAGTTTTAGAAGAGATCTCAACAACATCACACACTGTGCTCAGACTTTTCTCCTCAGCTAGAAACACTGGGGCTCTTACACTTGTCTTCTCTGAAGTTTCATAAGAGATCTCAACATCACACACTGTGCTCAGACTTTTCTCCTTAAACTAAAGACTCTGAACCTCTCACATTTATCTCCTCTAAAGTTTAGAAGAGACCTCAGTAACATTCCATACTGTGCTCAGATTTTTCTCCTTAGTTAAAGACTCCAATGGTCTAACACTTCTCTCCTCTAAAGTTTTAGAAGAGACCTCAGTAACATCGCATACTTTGCTCAGACTTTTCTCCTTAGCTAAAGACTCTGAAGCTCTCACATTTGTCTCCTCTTAAAGTTTAGATGAGATCTCAACAACTTTACAAAGTGTGCACCAATAAGAAACAGTCCATAATTTCAGGGTTTAAGCCTATATTAAGAGTGAAAATATGCAGAAATAAAGTTAACGTTACTCTTAATTGTTGATACAATAAGAAAGCTGTACAGTTTATGCGCATAGGGCACATCATTTGTTTGACAAATGTGAGAGTCTTTAGCTAAGGAAAAAAATCTGAGCACAATGTGTGATGTTATTGAGATCTTTTATGAAACTTTAGAGGAGACAAGTGTGAGACCATTGGAGTCTTTAGTTTAGGAGAAAAGTCTGAGCACAGTGTGTGTTGTTGTTGAGATCTCTTCTGAATCTTTAGAGGAGACAAATATGAGCAATCTCTCTAGCAATCTCTCCAGTCTCTCTAGCTAAGGAGAAAAATCTGAGCACAATGTATGATGTTGTTGAGATCTCTTCTAAAACTTTAAAGGAGACCATTGTGAGAGTGTTAGAGTTTTTGTCTCAGGAGACAAGTGTGAGAAACAGGAGACTCAAGCAAAAGTCTCCATTTGATCTTAAACTAACCTCATTTTTCTCTAGGAGAAACATTTGAGATGTTAAAGAGATCTCACTTTGGATTTTTCTTTCCTATGGGTGGGACCATTTTACAGCTAGAGTTAAACCTTCACCGTGACTATACGTTTGCGGGTGCATTCGCAGACTTTTGTTTTGTGTAAATGTAAGTTGTAATATTGTGTTTATTTTATGTAAGCCTATATATATATATATATATACACCGATCAGGCATAACATTGTGACCTAATATTGTGTTGGTCCCCCTTTTGCTGTCAAAACAGCCCTGACCCATCGAGGCATGGACTCCACTAGACCCCTGAAGGTGTGCTGTGGTATCTGGCACCAAGATGTTAGCAGCAGATCCTTTAAGTCCTGTAAGTTGCGAGGTGGGGCCTCCATGGATCGGACTTGTTTGTTCAGCACATCCCACAGATGCTCGATTGGATTGAGATCTGGGGAATTTGGAGGCCAAGTCAACACCTCAAACTCATTGTTGTGCTCCTCAAACCATTCCTGAACCATTTTTGCTTTGTGGCAGGGCGCATTATCCTGCTGAAAGAGGCCACAGCCACCAGGGAATACCGTTTCCATGAAAGGTAGGTGGTACGTGTCAAAGTAACATCCACATGGATGGCAGGACCCAAGGTTTCCCAGCAGAACATTGCCCAAAGCATCACACTGCCTCCACCGGCTTGCCTTCTTCCCATAGTGCATCCTGGTGCCATGTGTTCCCCAGGTAAGCGCCCGGCCATCCACGTGATGTAAAAGAAAATGTGATTCATCAGACCAGGCCACCTTCTTCCATTGCTCCGTGGTCCAGTTCTGATGCTCTTGTGCCCACTGTTGGCGCTTTCGACGGTGGACAGGGGTCAGCATGGGCACCCTGACTGGTCTGCGGCTATGCAGCCCCATATGCAACAAACTGCGATGCATTGTGTATTCTGACACCTTTCTATCAGAACCAGCATTAACTTCTTGAGCAATTTGAGCTATAGTAGCTCGACTGTTTGATCGGACCACACAGACCAGCCTTTGCTCCCCACGTGCATCAATGAGCCTAGGCCGCCCATGACCCTGTCGCCGGTTCACCACTGTTCTTTCCTTGGACCACTTTTGATAGATACTGACCACTGCAGACCGGGAACACCCCACAAGAGCTGCAGTTTTGGAGATGCTCTGACCCAGTCGTCTAGCCATCACAATTTGGCCCTTGTCAAACTCGTTCAAATCCTTATGCTTGCCCATTTTTCCTGCTTGTAACACATCAACTTTTAGGACAAAATGTTCACTTGCTGCCTAATATATCCCACCCACTAACGGGTGCCGTGATGAAGAGATAATCAGTGTTATTCACTTCATAATGTTATGCCTGATCGGTGTATATATATATATATGATTTATCTCATATAGAATGCGTTTGGTTAAGAATTAACGTGGTATAAAGTGTGCCGGTGATCAGCTTCAGCGCATGCAGCTCAAACAACAATGCACGACAAATAATGACTATGATTGGGACTGTCATATTACATAACATTATAAAGAGAACACTATTGTAATAAACTGTTGTTAATTCTTTGGGTTTAGTTGCCATGTTTCAGCGCTTTTGTTACGGGAAGATCACATCCACAATAGGAGTTACACATTCTGACTAGCATGTAACTTAGTTCAAGTTCACTTGTGCATTTGCGTCATTTTGACACCATGGTACAATGGTACAGCCCACTGAGTGGCAAAAAGACTGAGTGGAAGCATTGGTTTTCTGGATGAATGCCACAAAAAACACACAAAACACAACAAAAATGAGAAAGAGCTTTGAGATTGAATGTACAAATAGATTTGAAAAGATATCTGAGGTATATTTTTACAGACTGCCGAAAGCTACAGAAAAGAGAAGCAGATGGATCGCTGCAATTAACAGAAACAACTGGACTCCAAACGTGTCAATATGTTGTATTGTTATATTGTATTGACAAGTCATCAATTAAATATTTACCATCTTATATTCTGCGCAATGGGATGTTTTCAAATAACACTGACAAAAACTATACAAGTTTTAGGGCTGGACAATATGATGATATATAGGTATAACATTGATATAAGTGATCACCCGGATTTAGACCAGCCCATATTGTATTTATATATATAATTTAATTTATGTATTTCCCCGGAACCGAAATCAGGCACATATAAATGTTAGGAAACACAATTCATGACTGAATGTCAATATCCATGGGTCACTGGATCTTTGGTCAGTTGTATATCGAGTCCAACCTTTAGTTTAAACTGATAATCGTTCGTTTTACTCGCGTTTACTCGCAGTTTCCCCTATTAAATCCAGTTATACAGCAGCTCTTTTGCCACGCAGTCAGGCTGAGGGGGGCGTGTTCCGGCGGGAAAGTGACGTCAATGCATACCCTTTATTGGGAGTATGGGGTCTCTGTGGAACAAAAGTGGTTTTCAATCTGGTGGGTGTTTATAAATCATGCAATGAAAATGATGCCCTTCACTCGACCCCACCCCTAAACCCTACACTCACTGTGACGTGGGCAAATCAGGTACCGCGGTCGAAAACGCCCCTCTGTTTATGGCCTCGCCTACTGATATGGTAACTCCTATTACTGTCCTGCAGAGACCTATACTTGCAAATTGGCGGCAAAAAAAAGGAAAAATAGAAAATTGTTTAGATTTTATTCATTAAAATTATCATTTCTGAAGTCACGGTTTAGCAAAAGCAAAACTGAAAAAAAGGACAGAAAATGGCAAAAATACAGTGGTGGCCAAAATTATTAGAACACCACAATATCTGGGAGTCATCTTATTGGGCCTGGATTTGTTTTCCAAGGTTTTTGGGACAATGACCCGAAACATTCTATTAACTATTGCCGGAACTACCTACGACGGAAGGAATCTGCTGGAACATTGAAAATGATGGACTAGCCCCCTCAAAGTCCGGACCTCAACCCCATCAAGCACATTTGGGCGAGTTGGAAAATAAACTGGACAGATCTATTGTACATTCAAAGGAAAGCCTTTGGCTTCAGTGGCAGAAGGCATGGGATAACATTAGTGTTGAAGTTCTCAGAGGAAATATATTGACACTACGCCAGAGAGATGTGCTGCTGTAATTGATGCAAAAGGTGGACATACCAAATATTAAAGTTAAAAGTGGATAAAAACAGTACGACTCACTTCATCTGATATTTGATGGTCAGAGCAACCATCTGCATGTTTCATGAACATTATGAAATTAAATCATGTTTTGGAGGCAAAAAGGTCAATATTTTAAGATCTGTCAGGTGTTCTAATAATTTTGGCCACCACTGTAACTATTTTAATTAATGAGATAGTCGGAAAAAATAAAAAATGGTCTGAAAACATTTTTTCAGCTTTCGACGCAGCCATGGACTCACAGAGATTGACTATTTTCTAAAAAAATATATTTGTGTTCACCTGAAGAAATAAAGTCATATATCTGGGCCGGCATGAGGGTAAGAAAATTATGAGAGAATTTTATTTTTTGGGTCGAGTATCCCTTTAATATATTTACCCCTTTCAAAAGTTAAAGACCTGCTCTAGAGAGCTGAATCCACTATAGAGAGCTTTTCACGTGTCGTCTGCCTTTAAATATGTAGCGGGCTGCAGCTCTTGAGTCCAGCTTCTGCTGTTTCAGCTTCAGTGTCATGCGGAAAGCATCATAAGCATCCCTTGGTGGTTAAAAGCTCTGGTGAGTACCTGAGAATAATGCGATTATTGATGTTTTTGTTTTGAACTGTAGCAGTAGCTATCTGTTTTGTGTCATGTGGTCTAATTTGAAAGATTATTAGGAATGTAGCATAGGCCTAATAGTAACAATATTTATTGACACATTGAATTCACGTCACAGTAATCTGTGCAAATAATCAGGAAGCAAATAAATTAAAAACACCGCACTGGTGTCAGCATCAGTCTCTTGTGTTTACATCTAATAGACGAAGACAACAGAAGACAGCAGAACTCAAAGCTCACGAGACTCTTCTCTGAACTATTTTTAACTTGGCACGCATCTTCGAAAATGCGCGTAGACCAGCAAAAAAGATGCAAAAACGTGGGAACTATTAATAATAACAATGCTCAAAATAATAATAAACAGAATGGTTGTGACAATGACGCATTTGACAGCCTTTGTCGGTATATTTACTACTTGCAGTGAATAGAGTAACCCATTTGTTTTTATCGCTATTTCTTGATTAGTGAAAGTATGACATGTGAGATCCTCCTATGCGCATCTATAAAGCATAGCACTCAAGGTGAGACAATGTTAAACATTGTTTCCTTAAAGTATTGGCTGAGTGAATATTATGCATGAGAATGTTCATCTGGACATACAAGTTTAGTTCAGACTCTTCTCTTACATACAGTGTTTGACATTTTCAGTCTTCAGTTGAATTCTTCGTGTATGCAGGTCTATAGAGTGCCGCTGCATTTCATTAATATAAAAATTGTCTTTTTGGGAAATTAGATTATATTAGATTTTTGTAGGCAGAGTATGTACATCATTATTTTGTCGTCATTTTGTTTACAACTGTTCTAACTAAACCAGTGTGAAAAGACTGGATGCACTGCATTTGAATACAGTATAGAGGCTAGGCTACATAGATCAGGTTTCAATGATTTGAGGATGAGAATAACCCGTGTGTGCAGTGTCATCAGTGTGTGTTTGGTTGTAGAGGTCATGAGAATGCTGAGTCATACTGCAGAGTAGCTCTCTCATGCTTACCAGCTTTCCTCTGTATTGAATAGAGGCCACGCTTTGTAAATTAATCCAATGTCATAACTAATTCAGCAATTTCCACAGAATGACTTTGGGCAAGACGAGCTGGCTACTGGTAAAGGCTTAAACGCAAAAAAACACTTGAATTTTTAATTTACCTGATGCTAAATTCATTAATAGAGGCTATGCACGGACATCACTTTTCCGCCAGAAAATGCCCTATCTGTCGGACTAAAACAAATGATTACATGCTTAAATTACAGGCAGTTAGACTAGACAGCAATCTTTACAATTTACCAAACTAGTGGACATTGACATTTGGCTATATTTTCTTACATTTAAATGTAACTGGAAATACACACAGCAAAGCCTGAACGCTTCATCTGCTAGATAACACTAAAAATACAATATAGCTTGATCTAAATCCCAAGGATCACTTATATAATTTTTATCGTCATATCACCCTGCCCTTAAAGCAGTAAGGCATTGTAGACATAACATTATGACTTTATGTAAATCGGTTTTGAACAATGTGAATTGTGACGTGCTAAACAAATAAATTTGACTTGACGCTTGGTCGTACTTTAAGGCGGGATTTGTTGGTGAAATTAAAATCATGAAACTACCAGAATATTATTTTGTGTCCTCAATATAATTTGTAGGTGGATAACAGTCAGCTATTACCATGAGGCAGATGATACAAAGTTCAGCAGTGCCAGATGTTTTTTTGGTAACACCAGTTACGAGTTTATACACATAAAGTGTACCTTTTATAATCTGGTTAAATGGTTCCTGCTGACAGACGTCTTTTTTCAAAGAATGAGCGAGTAATTTACCCCTTTATTTTATGTTTCTTCATTAATGTCTACATTGCAAAAGATAAGATAGCAAAGATAACGTTGTGAATAACAATAAGAGTGGGGAATGATATGAGACACAAACTGGCACATTTATGTGGCAAAATCGGCACGGAATGGCCTGCCGGTGGAAAAGCGGCTTAGGATAATATCTTATATATTAACACATTAGTCACATGACGTCACAGTAGGTGTTACACCCAGTGAACTGCAAAAAGACGTTAGTGTTCAGCTTGAATGCCATAGAAAGAGCCTGAAAGGCTGGAATCCAGGCACCTTAAATGTGGATTTGCAGTTGCCGTTTTATGTCATGTATGTTGAATTCTACCCTAGGTTATATATTGTATTAGTTACTCATCAATTAAATATATTCTGTGTAACCGTGAAGTTTTTGTCAGAAAAAAAAACACTTTAGAAAACTGTTTTATCATTAATGAATAACTACACAGGAAAAAATGAGTAACACAATATTAACATTCTGATTAACTAATTAGTAAGTAATAGCGCTCAGTTGAATGTGGTAGTTCACTATTAGCTAATCACTAACTATGAATTTTTTAATTAATTATACATTATGCATTATTCAGATTAATTATGAACCTGTATATAGTAGTTCTTAGTAGTGTGAGAAAAAAAAAAGTTATTGAATAGTGAACTACCACATTCAGCTGAGCGCTATTACTTACTAATTAGTTAATCAGAGTTTCTTGTTAGTTAATAGCAGTTACTAGAGTGTTAATATTTTGTTCCTGTGTAGTTATTCATTAATGATAAAACAGTTTTCTAAAGTGTTACCAGTTTTTTTCTTTTTTTTTTCTGACAAAAACTTCACGGTTACACAGAATATATTTAATTGATGAGTAACTAATACAATATATAACCTAGGGTACAATTCAACATTCATGACATAAAACGGCAACTGCAAATCCACATTTAAGGTGCCTGGATTCCAGCCTTTCAGGCTCTTTCTATGGCATTCAAGCTGAACACTAACGTCTTTTTGCAGTTCACTGGGTGTAACACCTACTGTGACGTCATGTGACTAATGTGTTAATATATAAGATATTATCCTAAGCCGCTTTTCCACCGGCAGGCCATTCCGTGCCGATTTTGCCACATAAATGTGCCAGTTTGTGTCTCATATCATTCCCCACTCTCATTGTTATTCACAATGTTGTCTTTGCTATCTTATCTTTTGCAATGTAGACATTAATGAAGAAACATAAAATAAAGGGGTAAATTACTCGCTCATTCTTTGAAAAAAGACGTCTGTCAGCAGGAACCATTTAACCAGATTATAAAAGGTACACTTTATGTGTATAAACTGGTAAACCCAAAATCAGTCCAGTTGCCTTATTTAAACTGTTGTTTTGGTGAATGGTCATGTGAATGGGTGGAAAATATACTGTACTCCAATGGTTATTCCATTGGCTTTCATGGCAGTTGTTCATGAGTAATTTGAATTGATTCGAATGTTAAAACAACAGAATGAGACATGTTTTGCAGGCTGTTGAAGCAGCGTATATCAGTGGCTGAGTGAAAACAGAGGGTGTGGGCTGAGCTCCTCTCATCACAGCCTGGATGGCAAGATAAAGGTAGTTGCTAACAGGAAATATACCCTGATGGAGCTGAGTGGCTGATTATCTCTCTGAGCCAAGAGAGTCAGATGGCGTCAGATTGCTGGAGAGAAAATAGTTGTAGGTTGTGTGAGCGTTACCTGCCGTATAAATGTAACTGCCATCCTTTTGTCCAATTTGCAGCCAACTGCCTTTGCAAAGAAGACAGTGGGATGACAGACCAAGAGATACCCAATGAGGGTGATCCGTCTCCAACATACATAATCTTCCTCCTTGTCTTTTTCTTCTTCATCACTGGCCTTCTGGGTTTCCTAATCTGTCACTTATTGAAGACGAAGGGCTACCGCTGTGAACTGGAAGAGGATGTAGAAGAGTGTGAAGACAAACCGGGTACAGACAAAGATGGCAAGTCATTTCAAACTTTGTTTTACAAAAATATGCATATGTTTTATACAAAATCCATACTGTCTAAAGATCATAGTTTCATGTATCTTTATTCCATGGAGGTTTTGTTTCTCTCCAAATTCCTGGCTTAACACCAAGACATCCCTCAGAACCTCACCACTCATCACTTTTTTTAAATTTATTATTATTTGCTTGTATCTAGTCATATGATCCAAACATAAGCGCTGTTTTTCCATAGACCCCCATTTAACTGGGATATTATAATAATAGACTTATTAAAAAAGATTTCCGCCCTTGTAGTGCACAGCATGAGGATCACTCTCTCAAAATATGATACACAATACGATTTTTGACGAATAAAACATGGTGGTGTAAAAAAGGTAGATACTATTTATATAAATAGTGGTAGATACTATTTGCACAAGAATAAATAGCAAGAACATTTTGTAATAAATATAGACTACATGTGACCCTGGACCACAAAACCAGTCATAAGGGTCAATTTTTTGAAATTGAAATTTATATATCATATGAAAGCTGAATAAATAAGCTTTCCATTGATGTATGGTTTGTATATTTGGCCAAGATACAACTATTTTAAAAAAATCTGGAATCTGAGGGTGCAAAAAAATCTAAATATTGAGAAAATCGCCTTTAAAGTTGTCCAAATGAAGTCCTTAGCAAGGCATATTACTACTAATAATACATTTTTGATATATTTACGGTAGGAAATTTACAAAATATCTTCATGGAGCATGATCTTTACTTAATATCCTAATGATTTTTGGCATAAAAGAAAAATGACCCATACAATGTATTGTTGGCTACTGCCACAAATAAACCCGTGCGACTTATAACTGGTTTTGTGGTCCAGGGTCACATATGAGCAATGGTGGGTGAAGTTAGCGAAAATGACCTTTGCCAACAAGTTTGGCTATTTTCACTGTTTAACTGCATTAAACAGACACTGCTATAAGACAAGAGATTACAAACAGAGTAGCAAGATTGTAATTAATAGTCATTTTATTAACTATATAAGGGTATAAATACTTAGCACTCTAAAAGCCTATTTTGACACAGTTAACTAAATTTAGTCAACTTGACCATAAGATTAACCTTATGGGAAATTGGGCACGTACCCAGGATTTGAGATTGAGATGCACATATCTCATTAAAGGGTTCCCAGCAAAAAATTTTACGTTTAAAAGACGTCTAATAGCCGTCCAAACACATCCCTGACGTCTAGGCTAAACCAAGGCAAAATTTGTGCTGTCAGTGAAAATGTAATAGACGTCTAACCATAGCCCAAGAATAGACTAGTCATCTAGAACATGAACATGTCAAAGAAATGAAACCAAACACCTTGTAATCACTGTTGACTTACGTGATGAAATATCATACATCTCGCAAGTTATTTTGCCAAAAATGACATGTAACCAAATTCAAGGTTATGTTGGCTAGAAATGGGTTACTCATAGCTGGACTATATCGAGTCTATATTTAACCGAGACGGTGAAATGATGGATCTTCGGAACACTCTAGGGGTTTAACCGATGTGAGTGCTTTGTTTGCGCAAAAAAAACATAATTTACCACTTTATTTACAAAATATTTATCTTCAATGCGCGTTCACGCAACGTCTGCTCCCGTCAGCACAACATGCATGTGTCGTGGTGCTCTCGTGAACGCATGTTGGAGATAAAGTGGTAAATTATGTTTTTTTGTGCACTCACATCGCTTCATAAAATTGCTGTTAAACCACTTGGATCACATGGATTACTTTTATGACGTCTTTATTACCTTTCTGGGGCTTTAAAGTGGTAGTTGCATAGGCTGTCAATGGAGGGACAGAAAAAAGATCTTCATTTGTGTTTTGAAGAAGAATGAAAGTCTTATGGGTTTGGAACTACATGAGGGTGAATAATTAATGACAGAATTTTCATTTTTGGGTGAACGAACCCTTTAAAGGGGCTATATGTAGAATTCAGAAACACTTGTTATTAGAGATGCACGGATTACAATTTTCTTGGCCGATTGCGATTTCCGATTTTTTTTTTTGTAAGTGTGACCTGTCAATACCGATTTTTGCCGATTCTTCTCTTTCTAAGAACTACAATTGACAACATATACAAACAAAATGTACTTTTCTTCAACGCAAAATTTTATTTTCATAAAAAACCACAAGTAAAAATTATATTTGAGACTATATAGATCTGACTATGTGAGACTATAGTTTGAATGAATCCCTTTTCTGTGCACGACATATTGACATTACGGTACAGGGCTGCGTTTCCCAAAAGCATTGCAAGCCTAAGTTGATCATAAAGACCATTGGTGGCAATTGTTCTACGATCGATTTAGGCTTACGATGCTTTTGGGAAACGCAACCCAGAATAGCTCTTTCTGCATTATCCTGAACATTGTATAAGCATTAATTTAATCTGTCATAGAATGGAAGAGAGACTCTTGGGAGCATGTGTAAACATCACATCCTTTAGATTTTCCCGGCGATTTGTCCTTCACATAAAAATCAGTCTAAAGGCATACATAGCCAAGGAAGTCAGGGAAGCTCTCGTTTTTTTAAGTTTCGTTACAAGCTGTTCACACATTGCCAGTAAAAAAGCGAATAATACGTGAATAATCTTACATATAGCCCCTTTAAACTGAACAAATATACAGTATGATTTATGAAATATTCAGATCAAATTTGAGTCAATCAAGTTTATCCAACATGACTTTCATTACCATAATTAAATATGATATACAATTACTAACTGTTTTTGCCCAGATGAATCAGAAGACAGTCAAGACACTGTGGAACAAATTCTGAAATGCATCATTGAGAATGAAGGTACAGATCATTTGTTCTGTTCTATTCTGCTGTATTTACTATTGTATTGGTCATGTATTTAAATGATTTTCACCACTTGTTTTGCAATTTTTGTGTCACAGCCAATATGGAGGCCTTCAAAGACATGTTTGATGGCCAAAATGTTTGTGAACATCACGATCCCCGGTATAATCATTATATTTGTGATCTTTAAATATTTATTTTTTTCTCTATAGGATGATAAATAGACAAACACCAACCTACACTTCACATTTGGTGGCATTTTGGTAGACTCGAAGATGAGATATTAACTTTGTATAAATATGTTGTTTGATATGATGTGAACTGCATACATTGAGATTATTTAAGATCTTCCAGTTTGTTTGCAGATATTTTAGTTTGTAATGTGTAATTTTTTTAGTACTGAGTTCAACATTGGCCCTACATACCTCACAATGATGTAGCACAAGCAAAGACATGTAGATGTGTAAATTAGTTTACACACTGACCTCTGAACTAATGCAAATGTAATAGAGGAATAGTGGCCATTTCAGTTTTACTAAAATAATTTTTCTTTTCTTTTTCCTAACCAGGTTACATCACAAAGATAGTGCAGGTGGTCTTCCCCTTCACCATCATACAGTTCATCTGGGTGGTGAAATCAGCTCTTGTGTCCACTGTATGCAAGGACATATATTAAAAACACGACGCAGAAGCCGTGTGGCTAGAAGCAAAGCTCGGCCAGTGGAGCAGACTGTGTTTTCTGTGGGAAGGTGAGACTCTGTTATCTGTTATTATATACCAGTCAGAAAGGTACAGTAATGGACATGCTAAAGTCTTCAAAGACATGAAATACCACAAATGGAAGTATGACCATGACCAGAAACTTCATAAACATATTTGAGCTTCTTCAAAAATGAATAGAATCTTGGCTAGATTCTAGAGGTGCATACTATATTGCCAAAAGTATTGGGACACCCCTCCAAATCATTGAATTCAGGTGTTCCAATCACTTCCATGGCCAAAGGTGTATAAAATCAAGCACCTAGGCATGCAGACTGCTTCTACAAACATTTGTGAAAGAATGGGTTGCTCTCAGGAGCTCAGTGAATTCAAGTGTGGTACCGTGATAGGTTGCCACCTGTGCAATAAGTCCATTCGTGAAATTTCCTCACTACTAAATATTCCACGCTCAACTGTTAGTGGTATTATAACAAAGTGGAAGCAGTTGGGAACAACAGCAACTCAGCCACAAAGTGGTAGGCCATGTAAGATCACAGAGCGGGGTCAGCGCATGCTGAGGCGCACAGTGCGCAGAAGTCACCAACTTTCTGCAGAGTCAATAGCTACAGACCTCCAAACTTTGTGTGGCCTTCAGATTAGCTCAAGAACAGTGCGTAGAGAACTTCATGGATGGGTTTCCATGGCCGAGCAGCTGCATCCAAGCCTTACATCACCAAGTGCAATGCAAACGAGTCTGGTTTGCCGGTTGACAGGAGAACGGTACTTGCCTGACTGCATTGTGCCAAGTGTAAAGTTTGGTGGAGGGGGGATTATGGTGTGGGGTTGTTTTTCAGGGGTTGGGTTTGATCCCTTAGTTCCAGTGAAAGGAACTCTTAATGCTTCAGCACACCAAGACATTTTGGACAATTCCATGCCTACAACTTTGTGGGAACGGCCTCTTCCTGTTCCAACATGACTGCGCACCAGTGCACAAAGCAAGGTCCATAAAGACATGGATGAGCGAGTTTGTTGTGGAGGAACTTGACTGGCCTGCACAGAGTCCTGACCTCAACCTGATAGAACACCTTTGGGATGAATTAGAGTGGAGACTGTGAGCCAGGCCTTCTCGTCCAACATCAGTGTCTGACCTCACAAATGCGCTTCTAGAAGAATGGTTAAAAAATTCCCATAAACACACTCCTAAACCTTGTGGAAAGCCTTCCCAGAAGAGTTGAAGCTGTTATAGCTGCAAAGGGTGGGCCAACTCCATATTAAACCCTACGGATTAAGAATGGGATGTCATTAAAGTTCACGTGCATGTAAAGGCACACGTCCCAAAACTTTTGGCAATATAGTATAGTACGTTTTTTTTAAACAGCCTTACAGGAGTTCGCATGTATGCTGGACACTGGGACTAAAAAATGCAAATATTAGTCTGATGACAAATAAGAGTATCCACGATACAATACAAATTTTATTTGTATAGCACATTTAAAACAACTGCGGTTGACCAAAGTGCTTTACAGCATAATAAATACAATATAAGCAATTACATACAGTACATCCACACTAGACTTAAAAGCATCCATTTAATTTAATGTGCATTTGGAAGAGTTCCATAAGCGAGGAGCAACCACAGAAAAGGCCCTATCACGCTTTGATTTTAATCTAGTTTCGGGAACATGAAAAATCATCTGGCTGGAAGATCTCACATGCCTTGTGTTTTGATAAGATATCAAAAGGTCAGCAATATATTTTGATGTAACAGATCCTTAAACTCAATTCTGAATTTTACAGGCAACCAGTGTAAAGAGCTCAAAACTGGGGTAATTCTCTCTTCTTTGTACGAGTCAGAAGCCTAGCAGCTGCATTTTGCACTAATTGAAGACGAGATAATTGACTCACAGTAAGAATTACAGTAGTCAATGTGTGATGATACAAATGCATGAATGACAGTTTCCAGGTCTTCAAAGGAGAGAATCGATAAAGAAAGGGAAAATCTTTAAAACATTTCGTTTAAAATACATGTACTCTTTGTATTCATGTTTCATATGGTTTTGAAAAACCTCCCCTACAGAGGCCTGAGGAGAAGTGGCCCACCGACTGACCATATTTTCTCCCACGTTTTTTTTCTTTTCTCCATTTTGTTACTTGATAGAATTTGGATTACTCGCAACTGTCGGCTTTGGCTTGCCTAGTTGGAGTTTCAAAGAAATTTTAAAGGGTTAGTTCACCCAAATATTATCCTATAATTTACTCACCCTCAAACCATCCTAGGTGTATATGCGTTTTTCTAAACAATCTAACACAATTTAATATAACACAAGAGTTATATTAAAAAATATTCTGGCTCTTCCAAACTTTATAATGGGAGTGAATGGTATCTTGTTTTTTGAAGCCCAAAAAAGTACATCCATCCATCATAAAAGTAATCCATACGGCTCTATACGGCTCTGCGCTAGTTTATGATAAACATTTTGTAAGCTTAATATCCTAATCGCTGAACACATCAGACACACTTTTGGCAGAATTCTAATGTCCTTGCATTATTCACACTTTATTACACACGACAAACACATAGAATTCCATCTTAGAATTGCCTTAATGTATTGCGTCCGAATGTTGTTTTAGAATATTACAAGTTAAGAATTCCAGAATGTCTATTCTCAGAACAAACATAAAACAAACACAACAGAACTACTGTATATAAAGGCTATTCACATGAGCATGTTTAAACTAAAGGATTTGTACTTTCATTAATTTGATAACTACTCCACATAAGAAGAACAGACATGCCAACTAGTTACTGACCTGATGCAGACACATATCTGAAGTGGACTGATATCGTCTTGGTCTGGAGCGAGGTTTACGTGAGGTCATGTTAAAATAGGTGGGACAGCCAGAAATCTGCCCCAATGGCTCTCTATGAGAGTGCGCTGCAGTTCCATTTTTCACCACAGTTTTACATTGGAAATTTGTGGGGCGCTGTAGAGCTAGGGAGGACTCAGAGACCGGCTGCCCCACTTAGTATCCTGATACATGCCTGCCGAATCCATGCACTACATTTTAATATATCCTGCTCACTTCACGACTTAAAGTGCCCCTATTATGCTATTTTAAAGTTTCCTAATTTAGTTTTGGAGGTCTCCAACAACAGGTTTACATGCATCAAAGGTCAAAAAACAGTTTTATTTTCTCATAATATACATTGCACATCACCACAATGTTCAATGATTCTCAAACGACTCGATGGATGAATCAGTCTCTCTAAATCCCTCCTTTCCACGAGCCTGCTCTGCTCTGATTGGTCAGATGGCCCAGCCTGTTGTGATTGGTCTACCGCGTACAGCGCGTATTTCGGAAACAAACGCCTATTACCATAACTGAACTTCAGCTTCGGAGGCTTTTGTATAAAGCTCAGCGATTATAAAGCTCAGCGATTGTACACACTGTAAAGACGGTGACGATGATGTTGATTTTACATCAAGTCCAGCGCGAGTCCGAATCGATGATGAAACATTGAAAGAACTAGTTATTCAACCCGAACCTTGAGCAGGACGTTTCTCAGTGATGCTACTCAGTTTGAGGTACATTATGAGATGTTTCAACTGTAATTCCTCACCATCAGCATTAACAGGTGTGCGTCCATCAACAAACCCGTGTGTGTGTGTTTCTAATTTATTGCGGTGCACATGTGGGAACTGTATCAATAACAGCACATACATTAGCCGAGCACTAACGTGAACAACTGATGTAACATTAAAGTTTGCAAAACAAACTTGCTCCATCCTTTATCTTTACTCAAAGTAGTAAGAATGACAGACAATCTGCATTAATAGACTCAGTTTTAGGTAATACTGCAGCCCACAGCTGATTTACAGAAGTATAGCCGAGTTAGCCGGTTAGCCAGAGACCTACACGATATGAAACACAATGTGCGCACAATAAGGGGATGGGCAATATGCTAATGTTTCATCTTGACGTCACAATGAAACGGCTTGCGATTCATTTCAAAAACGATTAGTTTAATTGACTCAGAGTCGACTCTTAGTTTTGAGAGACAATAACTTTATATACGCTGCACTTTCAGATTTAAAACTTTGCAGGATGTTTTCATTCACTTAGAACTAAGTTACACACTACATGAAAGGTCATTTTCAAAAATCCATAATAGGGGCACTTTAAAATAGTCTAGAAAATCTGAAAAATATTTGTTGCAGAATGCTGAACACATTTATAATTTATTATTAATTCAGTGTATATAGAGGTCTATGTTTAGATTAATATTTTGGTGGGGCTCTGCTTATGCTTATGCTACGCCAACGTCCTACATCATACGGCGAAACTCTAACGCACAGACGGACGTTACCGGAAGTTCGTGATTACAGTTTATAAAATTATAATTATGGATATTTTTCTTACAAAAACACATGGCTTCGCTTCAGAAGGCCTTTATTAACCCTGTTAATACCCTTTATTAACTGTATGGATTACGTTTATGATGGATGGATGCACTTTTTTGGGCTTCAAAAAACAAGGTACCATTCACTGTCATTATAAAGCTTGGAAGAGCCAGGATATTTTTTAATATAACTCCGATTGTGTTTGGCTGAAAGAAGAAAGTCATATAAACCTAGAATGGCTTGAGGGTGAGTAAATCATGGAATAATTTTCATTTTTGGGTGAACTAACCCTTTAATATCCAACAATATTATCGATTTGACTGCACATAAGATGAGAACAAAATTTGAATTGATTTCAACTGAATAATGACTGAAATTTAAGTAATTTCATGATAAATTCTGCAGCATTTACATGACTATATAAATAAATGACTTGAACCTGATAAAAGTGTTATAATACAAACCCGATTCCAAAAAAGTTGGGACACTGTACAAATTGTGAATAAAAACAGAATGCAATGATGTGGAAGTTTCAAATTTCAATATTTTATTCAGAATACAACACAGATGACATATCAAATATTTAAACTGAGAAAATGTATCATTTTAAGGGAAAAATAAGTTGATTTTAAATTTCATGGCATCAACACATCTCAAAAAAGTTGGGACAAGGCCATGTTTACCACTGTGTGGCATCCCCTCTTCTTTTTATAACAGTCTGCAAACGTCTGGGGACTGAGGAGACAAGTTGCTCAAGTTTAGGAATAGGAATGTTGTCCCATTCTTGTCTAATACAGGCTTCTAGTTGCTCAACTGTCTTAGGTCTTCTTTGTCGTATCTTCCTCTTTATGATGCGCCAAATGTTTTCTATGGGTGAAAGATCTGGACTGCAGGCTGGCCATTTCAGTACCTGGATCCTTCTTCTACGCAGCCATGATGTTGTAATTGATGCAGTATGTGGTCTGGCATTGTCATGTTGGAAAATGCAAGGTCTTCCCTGAAAGAGACGACGTCTGGATGGGAGCATATGTTGTTCTAGAACTTGGATATACCTTTCAGCATTGATGGTGCCTTTCCAGATGTGTAAGCTGCCCATGCCACACGCACTCATGCAACCCCATACCATCAGAGATGCAGGCTTCTGAACTGAGCGCTGATGACAACTTGGGTTGTCCTTGTCCTCTTTAGTCCGGATGACATGGCGTCCCAGTTTTCCAAAAAGAACTTCAAATTTTGATTCGTCTGACCACAGAACAGTTTTCCACAGTCCATTTTAAATGAGCCTTGGCCCAGAGAAAACGCCTGCGCTTCTGGATCATGTTTAGATATGGCTTCTTTTTTGACCTATAGAGTTTTAGCCGGCAACGGCGAATGGCACGGTGGATTGTGTTCACCGACAATGTTTTCTGGAAGTATTTCTGAGCCCATGTTGTGATTTCCATTACAGTAGCATTCCTGTATGTGATGCAGTGCCGTCTAAGGGCCCGAAGATCACGGGCATCCAGTATGGTTTTCCGGCCTTGACCCTTACGCACAGAGATTGTTCCAGATTCTCTGAATCTTTGGATGATATTATGCACTGTAGATGATGATAACTTCAAAGTCTTTGCAATTTTTCTCTGAGAAACTCCTTTCTGATATTGCTCCACTATTTTTCGCCGCAGCATTGGGGGAATTGGTGATCCTCTGCCCATCTTGACTTCTGAGAGACACTGCCACTCTGAGAGGCTCTTTTTATACCCAATCATGTTGCCAATTGACCTAATAAGTTGCAAATTGGTCCTCCAGCTGTTCCTTATATGTACATTTAACTTTTCCGGCCTCTTATTGCTACCTGTCCCAACTTTTTTGGAATGTGTAGCTCTCATGAAATCCAAAATGAGCCAATATTTGGCATGACATTTCAAAATGTCTCACTTTCAACATTTGATATGTTATCTATATTCTATTGTGAATAAAATATAAGTTTATGAGATTTGTAAATTATTGCATTCCTTTTTTATTCACAATTTGTACAGTGTCCCAACTTTTTTGGAATCGAGTTTATAAATTTGAATATGAATACCTTGCATAACCAGACGCTACGCCACTGGGTTCGCTCTAACTTTTTCTCTATGTTGGTTGCACCATGTGACTTTGATTTGGTAAACAAAATGTTCATATTAAAAAGCAGTTTTCTTTTTCTTTCCTTTTTTCCCTAATAAGTAATAATAAAATATGCCATACCACTTAATAAGGTTTTCTTTTAAATGATTTTGCTCTTTTAATAAGACTTTTTTCTTTATTATAACACTGGGACAGGACTTTTTTTTTTTTTTATACACTAAAACTGAATCAAAATGAATGTATTCAAGTCAGTGAATGTATGAATTGCATTTTAACGTATTTTTAAATGAATATGAACAAAAAATTGAGTGTGATCATGTTGATCCAGTTTTGTAAAGACATTCATTATTAAATGTATCTAAAAACTATTTTAAGCATTTAAAAGTTATATAGTAGACTAATAGTAATAGATAATAGTAGACTAAAATCTGCAAAATGCAAAATTTACAGAATAATTTTCTAACTTAACTAATACTTACCTAAATTCACAGATTTCGTGTCACCCACATGGATAAGAGAAACAGCCTGCAAGGTTCGATCAACCTTTCTACCTCTAAGCCAGGAAACACGTCAAATGACACAACACTCTCTGATAGCAGGACAGGATTTAAAGACACTTCAAAAAAGGAGGAATACAACATCCAGAACATGTTCAAAGACACTGGAGCAACCAACGGCAAAGTCCCAAATGTAGGCAAACGGAAGAAGAGTGTCACATTGCTCGGCTTCTATAAGGGTGCTAATCCTGTGGAGACCAAAGGGGGACCGAAAGTGTGTGAGGAGGACAAGGAGGGGTCAACCACTGCTGATCCGTTATCTGTCTCTCTAGAAGAAGGCTTGAGCTCAGTTGCGCTGTCTCCCACTGACGAAACAGCTTTAGATGAAAATTCAAATAAAGGTTCAGGTCTTAAATTAGAGGAGATCAGCCTAGAGAACGAAAAGGCTGATGAAGCGACTTTAAATGTGAAATTGCAAGACAAATTAAGTACAAGCACAACAGAGATAGTTTGTGATAGTTCTAATAGATTTTCGGTGGTACAAACTACGGAAGAGACTGTCATCCCACCTGCAGCCGCTGCTGACTATAGAGATGATACGACAAAACACGAGGACGTTAAGACTGGCCAAGTTAGTCAGGAGAGTACAGACAATCAGCAGATATGATTACAGCGTCACATCCGCACAAGCATAACAATTATCAAATGGTCAGACAATTGTTTATTAAGAATGAGACTCAAATGGAAAACTTATAATTTGCCACAACACTGCTTTGACCAAAAATACACCTGGTTCTCAGTTAATTGCATATTAAATCTATAAATATGATGGGCCTAATCAATAAGCAATGGCTATTAAAATAGATTGACAATTTAGTGCTTTAGCCTTCATCCTTCCCTCAGGTCATTTTGACCCGAAACGCATTAAAAAAAATTTTGAGTGTTCATCGGAGTGGTCCAAGACCCTAGGATTTTTGTCGCACTTGAACCACGAATGCACACAAAAAAACTGACTGGATTCGTTTGTGCTTGAAATTTAAAAAAGTAACAAATCCTTCCCTCACGGGGTCAATTTGACCCCCTTAGGAATGAATAGAATGCGGGAATGCTTCAGTATACATAGAAAACCCTAAAAATGCTCCAAATTCAAACTAAAAATACTAAAACTTTACCAAAAAATTATTGTATAACGTCTACATGTGTATCTGAATGCATGCTGAAGAGAAACTGACTGTAGGACCCAGTGGAACAGCTCATTCAATCCATATTGAGCTATAAGGCCATCTAGTGGCAAGAGTCATGAAATATCATGTTAGATTTTTTTTTTCCACAAGAAGTCGGCAAAGGCACCCAATGTGAGATTCTGAGCTGAATTAAAAGGGTTATGCATGAAATTGTGAGTTATTTTGAATTTAAGTTGAAAGAATGTGAAGCATTTGCTTAAATGTGCGAGGGAGGGATGAGGGTTAGAAAGCAGCTTAATTCAGGTATAGTCATATTTAAATAACACTGTACTCAATTGTGTTATAGGGGAATCTTTTTACATGAACTATTTAAACTTGTGTCATGTGTCCTTGTATATAAGACTATACGAACATTTCTATTTATTAAAGAAATTTCACCACTCATCCAGATGGCTTCATCAGTTGTGGACAAAATACCAAAATATATTTGATGTCATGGGCTGGGAATTGTGTGAATATGGATGAAATTTCTGGGTTTTAAAAGTTTGAAAGGTCTGAACAGAAGAGGGACAAACATTATTTGTTAACCACTTACAGCTCATCAAATTATATAATAGCCTAATCATCAGTAAACACCAGCAATTTTGTAGACCTCTAAAATTCTTTCTTTCTGAAGTACATTTTAATTTGGAGCCAGAGATACACTCTCAGAAAAAAAGGTACAAAGCTGTCACCTGGGGCAGTACCCTAAGGTACAAAAGCGAAAAGGTACATCTTTGTACCTTATTTACCCCTAAATGGTACATATTAGTACCTTAAAGGTACATATTAGTACATTTAAGCGTGTACAGATTAGTACCTTTTAGCTTTTGTACCTTAGGGTACTGCCCCAGTGACAGCTTTGTACCTTTTTTTTTGAGAGTGTACAGTATGGAGAAGTACTGTAGTCTCAGCTCGGCCCATTTCACTATAACAATCTGATTCATATTGCACACAAAACTGGAAAACACTTTATCAGTCTATCAATATCTAATCTGCACAGGTGTTTTTATCAGATCACTTTTGAGGATGAAGTAATCACTGGATTTGCCAAAGTTTTGCAAAGTTAGTAACATAATATTTCTTATAGATATTTAATTTTGTTTGAGATTGTCGCACCATTGTTTAAATGCATGATTAATAGCATAAAGTCCTGGGGTAGTGTTACAACTGACAGATGTAACAAAAGTGCTGCTTGTCTTCAAGCATTAATTGTGGTAAATAGGAACTATATATGTAGTTTTTTGACATATATGTCGGTAGACAGATAAATTCATCTGTTTTTTTTTTGTTTGTTTTTTTTGTCTTTGTGCAGTAAAAAGCAAAAATTGCTCCAACGTACTCAGTTTATCCTATGTTTGACATTTTCCCTTGGTTTCCATTGAGTTTCTTTTATTTATTTATTTTTCGTTTGAGTACAAGTTTTGTATACCTGTGTATGTTTTTTTGAGAATAGAAAATAAAATATTAAAATAAAATAGTTGAAATAAAAGTTATTTACACTGTCCATGTCAGCCAGCCCTGTTACTATGCTCAATGGTACACATTTACTGACATTTGATGACCTAGAAATAGTGCATAAAGAAAGAGAAAAGTTGCCACACCACAGCTCAAAAAATAGAAAAATATTTATTTATGTTCTCGTCACCTGTGGTGATAACATAAATATTTTTCTATTTTTGGAGCTGTAGTGTGCCAACTTTTCCTTTTTGCAAGTTTTTGTGGTTGAGCACCCTCATTGAGTTTTTTGCTAATGGATGTGCGCACATTGTGTTGAATCTTTCTAGAAATAGTGCATCAAAATTATAAATATTTTGCAAAATCACTCTTTGGCTGCATCCGAAATCGCATACTTCACACCTACTTCTCCCGGCGAGATTTTGAAATTCCTTGTTAGTCCAAAAACAGCTTTTATTGTAACCAACGACTCGTTGTGGAATGTGCCTATCTATAGATAGGTGAAAGACCGCCTCTGCAGAAGAAGATCAACTCCTACTTCATCATTGCCACTTTGGCCCCGCCCACTGGCGTGTTAGTGAGATGACGAGGAGAGAAGAGCGATACAGGATGGACTACAAATAACATTACCTTCCAAAGGATCCTAATGCTAGGAATGTGCTTATTTATTTTCAACAGTGTGAATATCTCAGTTGAGCATTATTTATTTGTATTCGGTACATTTCACTGTGGATTCTTCGGTAAATCAGTCGCAATTTCTGTGGAGGCTTTGCAAACAGACTTTTACGATATGGACTCGACAGTAATCCCAAATGTAATGGTGTGCACACCAAAAGTGAAGCGAATATTCACACTGCGTTACTCGCTCTAGATTAATCACTTGTGCGAATAAAAACATTGCATGATGAGGAGTGTCTTCACGCACATCAACAACATTTCCTTCTGCCATTTTTTCTGTCATCAACTGCTAACCAGTTCATAGTAATGCAAAACTCATAGCTAGAATCAAGTAATAGATGCATATTTTTATGACTGACAATGCGTCATGCGAATTTCCCGCTCAAGTTGAAATTTTTCAACTTGCGCGGAAGACGCAGTTGAGGCAAATGTCGCGCATTCGTGGCAATCACGTCGTCCAATTTGCGTCACCCGCACGAATTTGCATCTTTGCATTGACTTTGTATGTAATCTACCCGCGCAAGTAATTAAATTCGCTTTTGGTGTGCACACACCATAAGTAACCGTGTTAATTCTAATGCCTGATCTGTGACCAGTGATTTCTGATATATAATGATTCATGTACAGTCAGATGTTCTTTATCTGTGTGTCAGTAAATCAAACCTGTGACTAAACAGTCAACTTCACATTGTTTCTCTTAGTAGTATGAAAATAATCTGTTATTTAAACTGATTAAATTATATATAGAAAGCAATCAAAGAACGCTCCCTTTACAATTGCTGGAGCTGTCAATCAAACAATATAATGCTATAATCAACACATTTTTCATGATTAGTTAACCTTGAGAGCTGTAATAGTAAAAACGTGCTAAAAGTGTTAGATAGAGTTAAACGTAATACTTAGCTATTTCATATGCAAAGATGTCAGCCAATCACAGCAGTGGGCATTTACACTGAAGTCTCACAGCAGCCAATCACAGCAGTGGGCATTTACACTGAAGTCTCACAGCAGCCAATCACAGCAGTGGGCATTTACACTGAAGTCTCACAGCAGCCAATCACAGCAGTGGCTGTTTACAGTGAAGTCTCACAGACACGCCCCTTCAAACAGAGCGTTCAAATCAGAGGGCTAAAATTAGGTAGGAAAAATGCCTTTTATTTTTAAATTATGACAATTTTTGATGTAAAAATCATACTAACATTATAAGTGCACCACAGGAAACATAAAACAATAAAACATTGCAGTTCATGACCCCTTTAAATAATAGGGGAGAGCGGGGCACAACCTAACGCTTTTTGACTTTCTCAGTTTGTGTAAATCCACTTGGGGTTCAGAGTATTTATTTTTTCCCACATTGATTTCACACGTCTAGTACAATTATGTGGTTTTGTTTCATTAATAGTGTATACTTTTTTTTTTCTTGATTTACCCCGAAAGAATGGAAGTGAAGTGTGACAACATGCCCCATAGGTGGGGTACATTGTAACATGACCAAATGACAGCTTAAAATGTTATCTGATACAATCAAAAAAATATCCAAGACAAACTAAAATATTTTGTCAATAAAATACAATTATTAACTTTTTTAAATAAAATAATGGCATTTTTTAATCATTTAATCATTAAAAATATACTAATTCATTATTCATTAATATACATCACATATACTCTCAGTCATTATTTACCTTTTTCTCACGGTTTCAAAATAGAATTCATAAAAGTATATACTAGAATAGCATATTTCTAATAGGGGCACATTGTAACCCAGTGTGACAACATGCCCCACCTGCACAACTGGGATTTAAACCCAGCTCGTGTCTTCTGCTGCTTAGATCAACATTAAAGAACCATATCAACTGTTAAATAACAGATATAAGATTAAAATAATATCAGATTTGTCTTATTTTAAATAAACACAAAAAATAAATGTTCAGTGATATCTTCCAAAGATTTTTAATTTTTTTCTCTAAATAATGTTGACATGGCAACTAGTAAATACACTAAGTTTCGTGTGGAAAGTTTTAAACCATGTATGTTACAACTAACCCCACGTTAGGTTGTGCCCCGCTCTCCCCTATCTGATGTATGATAAAACTTTTTTTTTTAATCTTCCTTTTTCTTACAGATGGTGAGTGAGGAAGATCAGGTCTTAAGTCGTTTCAGGACAGCAGCTTGGCGAGAAATCTCACACCGGAAGTCAGGGCGGAGCTGACGATTTAAACCAAACCCACTGCTGGCTTGGCTCTCTGTGTATATATGCTTAGATACCAAGCGAAAATGTTGTGACATCATGTCTCGTTTCTAGTTTCTGTTGAATTTAACGCATGCATCGTATTGTTTGAACGCTTGTAGTTGTTATATATTTATGTAGGTTAGCCTATTTAGTATTATTATGCCTATACTAGCTGGGTTTACAACAGTCTGTTAAATTGACAGTATCTTTACTTTGGCCATTCGTAAAGAAGGTTTGCACATCCCAACTGTAATCGTGTGTATATGATTATATTGACCGTGTGCTGATCAAACATTACACAAGCGCGCTACTGACAAACCCATAGAGGCGTTGTAGCGTTCAGCTGAGCATGTTTCTTCCACTAGTGTAAACACGCCGAGACTTGACTTATGAATAATAATTAGATAACGTGGCTGGACGCCCCAGGAAGCGGTAAGTTATTGGGTTTTTTTTTTTTTTTTTGTGCATAAATAAGCGTACTCACGTCGAGGTATGACTTGTACATTTCCCTTAGCATCTTATGAACAGTGGCGTCGACACACTTTTGTCCTGGATCGGTAGCTATACAATGCCTTGTATCTTAAAACATCTCGGGAGATCATGATACAATCTTCAGATTAGCCTATTTTTTTTGTTTTGATGCAGAGTCAGTGCGTCCGAACATTCCCACGCCGTTCTAGTTACAAAAATGCCTAACAGCTACATCGAGGAATCGTTATTTAGCTCAGTATGCGGATCTTTATGAGAACACAAAGCTAAAGCTAAAGGTAAGTGTGAATGATGATTTACCATTGTTATACTAATTCAATATTATACTAATTCAATCATGTTTAGGTGTTGTGTTGTGATGTCATGTGTAATAACTTGCTTGTAGTAGGGCAGAGCTTTTTAACTTTCTTAGTTTGTGTAAATCCACTTGGGGTTCAGAGTATTTATTTTTCCCCACATTAATTTCACACGTCTAGTACAATTATGTGGTTTTGTTTCATTAATAGTGTATACTTTTTTTTTTTTTTCTTGATTTACCCCGAAAGAATGGAAGTGAAATGTGACAACATGCCCCATAGGTGGGGTACATTGTAACATGACCAAATGACAGCTTAAAATGTTATCTGATACAATCAAAAAAATAGCCAAGACAAACTAAAATATTTTTTTAATAAAATATTCAAATAAACTTTTTCAAATAAAACAATGGCCTTTTTTTAATCATTAAAATATACTAATTTTTGAGTTTGACAAAAATTAGCAAAACACAGCTATACAGCATAGTTCAAAACATAATAATAATTAATAATTTCTGAACATTGACTCTCAGTCATTATTCACCTTTTTCTCATGGTTTCTCAATAGAATTCATAAAAGTATAGAATATAATAGCATAGTTCTAATAGGGGCACATTGTAACGCAGTGTGACAACATGCCCCACCTGCACAACTGGGATTTAAACCCGGCTCCTGTCTTCTGCTGCTTAGATCAACATTAAAGAACCATCTCAACTGTTAAATAACAGATATAAGATTAAAATAATATCAGATTTGTCTTATTTTAAATAAACATAAAAAACAGAGATGAAAAATAAACTTAAGAAATTTACTTTTGCTATGGTTAAATAAATGTTCAATGATCTCTTCCAAAGATTTGTTTAATTTTGGCTCAATGTTTTTTTTCTCTAAATAATGTTGATATGGCGACTAGAAAATACACTAAGTTTGTCATGCTGGCATGTGTGGAAAGTTTTAAACCATGTGTACAACTAACCCCGTGTTAGGTTGTGCCCCACTCTCCCCTATATTACCCTATAAATCAAACAAGCTGCTTTTTGAAATGTAGTGAGTAAACCTGGTTACACTTTATTTTAAAGTGTCTTTGTTACACTGTAATTATACATTTAAGTACTGAGTAATATTAAGTAGCCTAACTACATGTACATGTATTGTTAGGATTTGGTTCAGGGTTAGTTGCATGTAATTATGCAATAAAATATATGTATTACTATAGTAACTACATGTAACGTGTAACAATGACACTGTAAAATAAAGTGTTACCGTAATCCCTTATGTTCTGTTTGGGGGCACCAGACCCTCTTTAAGTTGTAAGCATATGAGTCATTATGTTTTTATACTGACATTTCATTAATGGTTCTAATTATGTAAGATCTTTTCTAAAATGTGATTTTGATTCTGATTTCCATTATGACACGATTGCACACAAGTAATGCTTTGTGTCAGTTTGGTACTGAATTCATCAATGCAAAATGTCCACAAACCACATACAAGCTCTCTCTCACAGACACACACGTCACCTTTATTTATATAGTGCCTTATACTATACACATTGTTTCAAAACAGCTTTACAGTGATAACAGGAAAATGATTCATTTCTGCTGTTCAACTAAATTAGTCATTTTATCTGTAAAGCAGTTGTGCAAAAAAATTGTCATCGTCCAGCTCAGTTCAGTTCTAAAACAACAGCGTCATTACAGTCAGATCAATAGTATTGTTGAAATTTAATTTAACACACAAAGCCTCATACACACACTCTCTCAGTTCAGTTCAGCTTGATTAGTAATACAATAATATTGACAAATCTTGGAATACATGCAAAACACCCATACACTAGCTCTCATATTACTGTTTCACTGCTGGTTACACCAACAATATCAAATGTACCGCCATTAATTAAGAATAGTGAAATTGGATGAGGGCTTGCGTGTAAGTCCAATTAAAATGATTCCTTTTGGATGCAAAAATGAATCTTTGAAGCATGTGCATGTTTTTGTGTTCTGAATGAACCAGAGTTGGATGTTTCTTTCAGACTGTGGCATGAAGGAATACCATATTTAGTATGCAAGTACCGGAAGTATGAAATGCTTTGAATGTGTAGACATTGGGCATAAGAGGGTTGCATGTCCAGGCCTACTGTTACTGTAAAACAAAAACAGGAATACTGAGGAAATGGTGATAGCTGGCGAAGAAGATACAGTTGTAGTAGAAGAGAAGTAGGTGCATAAAACAGTATTTGGTGAGGTGCATGCAACAACCTGAAACATCAGAGGGCTTTGAAATGAGTAGTGACAATGAGATAGTGGATGATGATACTTGTTCAGATATTTCTGAAATTGGTTCCCAAGTTATGGGAGATGTATATGCATTGTAGGAAATAAATGATTTCTTGGATGCAACATTTGGAAAAACAATTGAATTCCCCCCCAGATGTAAATAAATGTATAAATTAAATTTATACTATGACGCACCGAGTAGAAACTTAAGTTGCTTAACTTGCACAGGGTGCCTCTCTTACCATATGGTTCTTTTTTATCTTTTCATGTTTTTATGGAGTGTCTGATGGTTGGTGCCTTAAATGTGAATGAGACAGGAAGAGCAGTAATTTCAGAACTTTAATAATTAAACAGATGTTTATTTAATGTTGCGTTCTTACAGGAAACGCATGCGGATATGCGTCATAACAAAATAGAATGGGTTATGTGGTAATTTCTTTTAAAGGGATAGTTCACCCAAAAATGATTTACTCACCCTCAAGTCATCCTAAGTGTATATGACATTCTTCTTTCAGACGAATACAGTCGGAGTTATATTAAAAAATGTCCTGGCTCTTCCAAGCTTTATAATGGCAGTGAATGGGTAGTTCTGTTTTGAAGTCCATAAAAGTGCATCCATACAAAAAAAAAGTGGTGCGTTTGTGTGAGGGGAAAAATAACCATATTTAAAACTTTAAAAACTAAAATAACTAGCTTCCGGCAGACGATATCAAAACCCTGCCCACAGAATCGATTTGTACAGTTTACTGCAGAACAACTCATTATGTCGGTGTGAAATAAACAGTTATGGAAATGTAGAAATTAAAGTTCAAGCTCCAATCTCCTCCTGAAAATCCAGAAAAAAGTCAGTTGGTGCCTCAGTGAACTTCGCTCAGAGAAGCTGTCAATCTCAGATGTCAATGACGTCACATCTCCGTTTTTATAGCATCAAAAACCTAACTAAAACCAAAATTATTTAAAAAACGAACACTTGAACTTACATCAGTGTGATTAAAAACTACCTAAAATGACAGAAACCATCTTTGGAAAAAATTAATTTGAAGTGTAATTTGATTTAGTTGTCTCACATCCCATTCAATTACATGGCGGGGGCGGAGTTTATGACCTATACTGGGACTGACCACCTGGGGGTGATCGAGATGTTTTGGCTTTACTTTTCAGGACTTATGCGGCACACTTGGATAGAATGCTTCCCCGCTAAACATGGAATTTTCTGTGTTTTCACTGTTGTATGGTAGGGAGCGCTATGACACATCTCCTGAAAGAGTACAGAATCTCCTGATCAAAACACATGCGAAGAAGATGCAGAAACAAGTGATATTATATGTAATTATATGCATATGTAAAATAATGCTATCATCAGCAACAAAAATGGCATATAAAGCAAAACTGCCGAACGTTACTAAATGAAATGTCGACCCAGGGCGAGCTATAGGACTGTGAAGCTTTAGGGGTGTTGATGGACTCGATTTACTCCATCTGTGTTTGATCATCATTCTGAATCTGATCCAGATGTAGTCTTTGATAAAAACGCTTTTTTTTTTCTCAATGTTTTTTCTTTTTCTTTTTATGAAACACCCACATTTAAGTGTTGATAAAAAAGAATGCATGTACAAAACATTGGTTGTGTATATATTCTGTACTTACCTTGCTACTGTCATCACACATTTTCTGGAAGAATGGCATCCTTTAAAACCTTTGCATCCTATAATAAGCGATGTATTTCCACCCTGCTCACGCAGATATCACACGTCATCAGCGTGTTTCATGCTTTGCAGAGTTGTTGTTTTTTTTGTTTGCCGCCTTTTCAAGTTCCTCCTGAACCAAAACAACCAGCTTATGCTGCGTTCACACCATGTCATGTACCGTAATTATGAGATGGCAACCCATTAAATTCTACCCGGAGCTGTTATGTGTTTCTATGTCAACACCATCAACGGTGTATAGCCTGCCCAATCGGCCCAACGACAGTTTCCAGTAAGCGGGTGAAGGACTCCTGCACATTTGGTCTTTTCAGTGTGGCAAAGTAGTTTTATACCAGTTTACTTTTATCTGACTCCATTTTATTGCAACCTTGAATTTAGGTTGAGAATGAGAATTGGTTATTTATATGATTATTTATCTAGACACTTGATTATTCTATTTAGGGGTGGGCGATATGACAAAAATATATCACAATTTTTTTAGTAACATCACGATTCACAATTTTATCATGATGATTCTTTTTCATGTTGGTTTTACTATTTTGCTATTTTACTATTAAAGTGACTGAGCATTACAGCCAAACTAGTTTCCCTATTTAAAAAAACAAAGCCTTACAAGGTAACAAAATATAAAATAAAAAGGAATGGCAGACATTTTTATGCCAAAGTGGTGAAGATAAAAATCTGTCATTGTTCTTATTTTTTGATAAAGATAAAATAAAGATACACATTACATATACACAACATAATATACAAATGAAATAAACAGTGCTTTATTTTTTCCGCCTTGTTTACTAAATGTCTGGTTGTGCCAGACAAAATTACAGAAGACACCGAATTATTAACAGTGGCAATAGTGTAGGGGTAAGGCACATGGCAGAAAGTTTTGACGCAAAACGACCCAAGGTTCGAATCCGCCTTTTGCCGAACTCGCTCTACTCCCTTTTTCCAAAACATACATTGGGGAGAACAAGTATTTGATACACTGCCGATTTTGCAGGTTTTCCTACTTACAAAGCATGTAGAAGTCTGTAATTTTTATCAGGAAAATCACATTGTATGATTTTTAAATAATTAATTTGCATTTTATTGCATGTTTTGATCATTCTGAATCTGATCCAGACGTAGTCTGAGCTTTTTTTCTCAGCTTTTTGCTCAAAATGTTGCTTTTTTTTATGAAACCTACCCATATTCAAGTATTGATAAAAAAGAATGCATGAAGCTAGAATAAAACAGGATTTTTTGTTTGAAAGCAGAGTCACTGGGTCTCATTCACTAGTAATTGCGTGGATTCTTTCGTATTTGTACGCACAGGAGAACTTCTCACAAAAAATCTCTGCCTGATTCACAAAACGTTCGTATGCACATGAATTTGTTCTTAACCTCGTTCTGATGTTAGTGAAGACCCTTTTCACATTTCCGGGTTTCTCAGAAGCGGAAGTCGTCATAGTTGGGTTAACTTTTATAGCTGTGAATGAGAGTATACATTAAATATATTTTGTTGGTGTCCCCATTTGCTCAAATAGCAAAAGAAAAACTCCACAATAGTGATTTCACAACTTTCAAAAAGAGGGAAAAAATAGAGTGAGATTGATAACGGCAGTGAAAAGAGAGAAATGTTAATTTTACCGTCACTCCCATAGACGCTGTATTAGAAACACCCTCACAGCAGCGGTAACTTGTTTTTTGTAATTTGATGCAAAAGTAATATAATACAAAGTATTAGTGTTATAAATGTACGTACATTTAAAAAAAAAAGAAAATACAAAAAACTTTGCAGGATTTACAATATTGATGACCGTTAAAACACGTCATCACAGTCTGTGAAAAGGGTCCGTCTGGAGTATTCTAATGGCGCTTTTCCACTGGTACGGCACGGCACTGCTCGGCTCGGTTTGGTTTGCTTTTCCACTGCGTAGTACGACTCGGCTCGGCTCGGCTCGGCTTGCTTTTCCACTGCAGTAGTACCGCTTCAAGTGGGTGGGATTACGTTGTAGTAGCACCGCCTCTACTGCCGCGACATCATCGTGAATGCGGCACAACAAACGCGTGAAAAAGGATCAATGGAGCCTATCGAAGGAATGATGTTCTTGATTCTCGGCATATGGATGTTTTTCACCGCACAACGAAAAAGTTTGTTTCAAAGGAGGCTGATGGCAGCAAAACAAAATACTGCAAAAAAAAAACCAAGAGAGTATGGGAACTCCAACAAAGCGCAGACGACGACAGGCTTGCTCGACGGTGCACGAGGGTAAGCTAATCTTGCATAACGCTAGTAGTAACGATTCTCTCTGACCAATCAGTGATCTGTAGTGTTTTCACGTCACATTTTAGTATCAGTGCGGCACGCTTGGAATCCCAACCGAGGTGGTACTGTTTAAACGAGCCGTACCATGCAGTGGAAAAGCGCCGCCATACCAAACCGTACCGAACCATACCGAGCAGTACCATGCCGTGGAAAAACGCCAAAGCGAGCCGCACCGAGCCGTACCATGCAGTGGAAAAGCGCCAAAGCGAGCCGTACCATGCAGTGGAAAAGCGCCATAAATGAGCGGCCCGCTTGCACAAGGTTAATCATTTGCATATAACACACCCAAACCATCTCCATATAAGGGCTTTCCGCACACGCTTTCCTTACAACCTTTCGTCACTCTCGTCAAATTTGCCGCTGTTCGCAAACGCGCTCTCGCCCGGATCCTCAAGCAATGTTGCCGTTCTCACCAGTTCTCACAATAAACAGACCCAGATTACAGACCTCGCATTAGCAGTTGTACATACGCGTATATCTGCGTTATTCAGAGAAACGCAGCTTTTCTTACTCTTTAACTGTATATGATCGAATGTATTTAAGATTAAATTAAATTGTATTTAATAATTTCATTATATAATTTTATATGTGGATTATATAATACAATGAATGCAATCAATGTAATTATAGTCATGGTAGGATGAAATATAACTTCTTAACACGATTATAAAGCCATACATAGTAAGTTATTTTTGCTTACGTGTGGTTTCAGTTGTTCCTATATTTTTTTCGTAAATTTTGAGAAATTATTACGAAATCTTTGAATTGTGATTTTGTTCTTAAAATCATTCGTACGCACATTGCACACACAGATTTGTGCGTATGCATGCTTAGTGAATGAGACCCACTGTTCTTTCTTTTGATATATTGCATGTTCAGATATTCATACAACAAAATATTCTGGGGGCAGTGGGGAGCATGAATTTTTTTTGTGAAAATGATCAAAAACTGGTGGTGGCTGGCAATTGGACGTGGTTAATAAATGTTCTTTAAACAAATGTGTAATTTAATTTGATTTTGAGTTGAATGCTAAATTTCACTTGACAGTACAGATTATTTTAGTATCTGATTGCGTTGGTATACACTAAAAAAAATTATTTATTATTTTTTTTTTTTAAATAGAGAGAAACAAAAAAAAAAAAAAAAAAGAAAGTGGAAGAAAAGCCAAAATACCTATGAACATACTGAACAATTATAGATTAATACAAAATAATTATTTGGTACATAAACATTTATTTTTTTGTTATGCAGCCGGTTTTGTCTCAGTGCACATGAATTAGTGTCATGTAGCCTGTGGCTCTTTGCGTTTCAACTATTTACTTCTAGGAATAGATTTACTTCTAAGAATAGATTTACTTCTAGGAATACGTTCTAAGAACGTTTTTCAGGTATTACAGGGGTGTGTCCTCCACACCTCCACTAAGCTTAGCTGAAAATGAACAATGTCTTTCATTCCTTTGTTAAAACACCAATCCCTACAAATGGTATCAGGGACATGAGAGCATTATACGTTTAACGTTGCATTCAAAATCTGTAGGAAAACAGGAAGTTCATGGACCTTTAACCCTAAAACACAATACAATGTATAATTCAAAATACAGGTAAAACACCTGTGAAAAATCAAACTTCCTTCAGGAAATTCCTTCATATTCCTTTTTTACCAACTTTGAGTATATTTACCTTTGGTCTCAATGGCTTTCTTCAATTTTGCAGCATCATTTTGGGCATTAAAGTTTGGATCAGCCTTGACTGTTCCAAAGTACAACGTCTCCGTAGGAGCGCCTTTAAAACCCTGTGATAAAACATAACAAGAGCCACTAAATATCAGGCCGACATATATCGTGGAGACATTTTAATTGTCTACGATAAAAATTGTGATATCGCACACCCCTAATTCTAATTAACATTAAAGGGATAATTCGTCCATAAATGAAATTGTCATCGTTTACGCTCTCAAGTTGTTTTAAACACAAATGAGTTTCTATAATGTGCGCTGTAGCATGATATTGCGACATTTCTTCAAAAGCAGATCGTGGAGACATTTTAATCGTCTACGATAAAAAAATCATGATACCGCACACCCCTAATTCTATTTAACTCTTTACTCTGGTTACCAACGTCGCTTAGGGTCTCATATTTTGTTTAGTCCCCATAGATGTGTATACACTTGAATTAAAGTAACACTATCTCTAGTCAGAGGTCATGACCACTACTACAGATATAAGACGACCAACATTACTTTCTCTAATAGTAGTTTTGGTTTGGTCATGCCATGGTTTCCCATGTACACGAGAGTAATGGAGCACTAGAGCACAGCTAGAGTAATATTACAATAAATAGAGGTAAGGCTCGCCCTATTTAGGTTGATCAAGCAACATTCTGTTGTCCTAAACGGAAATTAGCCGGAAATTACAGTCTAAGTACACTTGAACCAGTGCCAAGAGTTAGCTGAAACTCTAAAATCTCAGTTGGTGTGCCATATGCTCCACTCAAAACTGGACTTTAGTCCGTTACTAACCTGATGCAGATTTGCAGTAACAATGCATACAACATAATCTCCTAGGGTTAATCATTTCAGAGTAAGTCAGAATAAAATCAAAGGTAACAATTTAGTATTAGTCAGGTAAATGCATCATGCCAATGACTTAATCAATTTAAAGATAATCAATGAAAAAAAACATCAAATGCTCTGAAATAAAGAGTAAAAGATGCATACCTGACCTCAGGAAAAAACATAATGCGGAATGTCTGGAGGATTATGGGCTGATCTGACTACAAATCGCGCTGAGCCCTTTGCAGAATTTCTTTAAATACCAGACCAAGACAGAAACCTCCTACAAATGTAGACATGAGCCAACAATGGGAATTTGCATTAACAGGGACGTAGACCTAGAGAGTTTGCACCTTGTTGAGGAACAGAAGGTCATTTGGATTGAGATTCTGGGAAAGAATCCACTTTCCTCTATAAGCAAGATGTCTCTAAACTTTTTAAATGTTCATGTTTAAGTTTAAGGAGTTTATTAATCTCAGGATAAATGGTAAAATATATTTACCAGGGGAAAAAACTCATTTATTTCATAATTATAATTACTATTGAAACTTTAATCAGGTCCCTGTGACTCCAACCAATGAGGAAGTCCAGCGGAATCTCAACAGAACATAAGAGTAAAGGATGTTACAGTTTTCCGTAACATTATTTTTTTTTTTTGTTTGTTTGTTTTTTTTGAGATTTTGGATCGCGGTTATGCGCTCGTGACGTTGCTGTGCTAAGTTTTGCAGTTTAAAAACAAGTGATTTTAAACCTTTGAAGCGCAGTGAGCAGCGAAAGACAACTCATTTCGCTATATGTGCGCACTGTCTGAGAGACACAAGGCTTTTTGCTGACTAATTGGGCTTGAACGGTTAAATACCAAGCGGCAACCTCCCGCGGCCTCTCTTGAAGCCAACACGGAAGTGACATAAACTGCAATTCATCGACTGGCCACTAGAGACAGTCTCCAAAAGGGAGTCAAATCTGTAGCTCCCCCATGTTAAAATGCCCAACTTTACAGCAGAAAAAAAAAATGTTTACAGCCTGGTACAAAAAGTGGTTTTGGTCTATACAGCTAATTTTGCTCTTCATGACAATTCATGGGGGTGAATTTTTTTATTTTTTTTTTAATAACTAATTTTTTTATAACTTTATTATAACGCGGTGACACGCTGCCAAGATGGCACCGGCCGACTTTAGGCTTCAAAAATGCTCTTCAGAAACCTACAGGTGATGACATGGACACTACGTCCATATTTTTTACAGTCTATGTTAAATAAACATACTTGTGTGTCAAAGTGACCATGTCTTTGCAAGTAAATGCAGTCATTTATATATTAAGTGAACGTAAACAGTTGAGAAAGAAAACGCACGAGTATATTGGATCTGTGCATTCAGTCCTAGTGACAGCATCCAAATGCACCTGTTGTCATTTATTAATGTTAATCAAACCACAAAAAAGAGAAAATCTCTCACTGCTCTTGACTGAATCGCTTTTGTAACTTTAAGAATAAATGTATATTTAATTTACACAGTGAAGACTATGCAGTGTTTTTTTTTTTTTTTTTTGTTTGTTTGTTTATACATTTGATTATATTGATAATATTTCTAGTGCTTGAAGTTTTTCAGGTTGGTCTATTTCATTTGTGTCTTTGTTTTATTGTAGTTTGTTGTTTTCCTATATGCTTTTAAATAGTTTATTTGTTCTTTATCACGGTTTACTTGTCTTAAGTTTGAGGGGTTTTTTTTTTTTTTTTTTTTACTTTGGCTAGTATTAGTGTTTTGTGATATTGAAAATGGTTACAGGAATTATGAAATTTCAGTGGCATCATACGTTTTGATATTAAAAACCTTATTTAAAGCAAAAATAGCTATATTGTGATGTATCGTTATCGTGAAATAAAATTACTCCTATCATGATTTTGGTTGTATCGCCCACCCCTAAGCTAGTGTACTTTTTATTCCAGATGCAACTTGTATAAATCTACTAACATTACCATCTTGCCAATGATTACAACTTTAGTTGAGATCTGCTATACAATACTGTCATAACATAATTAAGCAGTTTGCTTTTACACACAACATGTTCTGTGCAATTTCATAATTAACACACATCAAATGCGGGTAAAAACCAGCTGTGGTGGCTGACGATGTGAACTAACCATGGAATCGCCAGAGGCCCCACGATACAATATTATTGTTTTTTTTTTTTTTTTTTTTTTTTTTTGGTAAATATCGCGATATGCTGAGTATTGCAATAACATATTAATACGGCCATTATGAATGGCATTTTACTTTCACTTTAGAATTAGCGCCAATTCGGGGGTGGCAATTGCTTGAATGGTGGGTTCGTTGTTATTCTTAATGAAAAACACAACAACAAAACAGTACAATGACAAACTCACTTAAATAGGCGCTTTAACATTTCGCGTTGAAACCAAAGCTTCCACCGTCGTCTTGTCAATCAGCTCCTCACTCTCATGATGAATGAAATCTGACTCCTGCTGCTGGTCTGTGGTGAGACTCTCGTTCGGATCACGCTGCACGTTGTTTTTAATTGTAGTGTCTATTCTCTAACTGAACTAAATGATTTTTACTACTATAAAAAAAATCTAAACGACGGTGGCGGCAGTACCGCAGTAGGCAAGTGATGCAAGCTTCTTTGATTGTAATTGTGAGTGAAGTTCTGTTGCATTGCAGTGCACAGCTGGCTTGCACTTGCTTGTCAGCAATTAACACAAACATGGAAATATGCGAGAATGCGCTTCCTGCACACACAGCTCACTGCGCACGTGTGAGTGAGAGTGATGCGTTGTTTGTGATATTACAGTCTGAAAGAAATATTTCATATTATTATTATTATTATTATTATTATTATTATTTCCCGCGTTATAAGAGCGGAGTTTACGGTAAAATTCTGCACAATACAAGCTGAAATTCAGTTCCTGAAAATATCGATACATGCCGTCCTGTTATCGATACAATATCCCCACACAAAATATCGCGATACTATGCTGTATCTTTGTTTTTTTTTTTCTTTGTTTTTTTTTCTTTGTTTTTTTTTCCACCCCCACCACTACATGTAACCCCAGTGTACCACCTAGCAATGAAGAAGCACATCTACCAATTTTTAGCAGACCCTATTCTGTCTATTTGGCATTTTTATGAGACAACAGGTTTTTGTTCAGGTGGTGTTTGGTTGTCTTTTAATTTATTTGTCAGAATATAGTGCGATAGTGCATCAGCACTGCTTTCTTTGTGCTATTTTAAGTGATCAGTCTGGTTTTGGTTCTGCTTTCAGTGTCATCTGTCACATGCGGATGCGAGGGACTCTTGTTTTAGGCAGCAGAAGTAAAGAGAAGACTTGGTGGTCAGATACCACCATGAGGAGAGCTGTCAAACCATGGCTTTGTCAACCCAGGTAAATGGTAGACATGATAATATTACCTGTAAACCATTAAAACATGTTTAACATTAACCTACAAATGTCATGTTACTAATGTTGTTAAGTAACTGACCCCTTTTACCTTAGCAAAAGGCTGCTCATACCTCTTCTGAGCTTGGCATTGATTTCACTGGCACTTTTAAAACTGCCTCTCTTTCACACGGACCCAAAGCCTGTTGAAGTGCCAGTAGACCCTATCCACCGAGAGGTATGACTTCCTTTAATTTCAGATTCAGATTCCATTTCTGTGGTCAACCTAAATTACAATTGTGGTCAGAATTATTGGCATGGGCACCTCTGGTAAATATAATCAAAAATGGCTGTAAAAATAAATTTGCATTGTTTAACCTTTTGATCTTTCATTCAAGAAATTCGCAAAAAATCTATCCTTTCATTGAAGTAAAATAATTGAAAGTGGGGTGAAATCACATTATGAAATGTTTTTTTCTCCAAAACGCGTTGGCCACAATTATTGGCACCCCTAGAACTTTTATGAGTAAAATATCTTCTGAAGTATATTCCCATTCATAATTACATATTTTAACACACCAGGGTGACTAGGAACATGAAATTGTCCAGCCATGACTTCCTGTTCCACAGGAGTATAAATATGAGGAAACACAAATGCCAAATTCCCTTAATCATTCATCACAATGAGTAAAACCACAGAATATAGTTCTGATGTGCAGCAAAAGATTGTTGAGCTTCACAAAATAGAAAGTGGCTGTAGGAAAATAGCTAAAGCATTGAAAATCCCCATTTCCACCATCAGGGCAATAATTAAGAAGTTCCAATCAACTGAAGATGTTACGAATCTGCCTGGAAGAGGACGTGTGTCTATATCGTCCTAATGCACGGCGAGGAGGAGAGTTTGAGTGGACAAAGACTCTCAAAGGATCACAGATAGAGAATCGCAGAGATTAGTTGAGTCTTGGAGTCAGAAAGCCTGAAAAAAATGTTATCAAACAACCCCTACATCACCTCATGTTGTTCGGGAGGGTTTCAAGAAAAATCCTCCTCGCTCATCCCAAATCAAACTCCAGAATATTCATTTGTCAGACACGACTGGACCTTCAAAAGGGACCTGATTCTGTGGTCAGATGAAACTAAAAAAGAGCTTTTTGGCAGCAAACGGGCCTATTTTTTTGCTGGAGGTCCTGGACATCTTGTTCAGATACATGGTATCATGGATTCTAGCAAATACCAACAGATAAAAAAAATCGAAACCTGACGCCCTCTGCTAGAAATCTTATAATGGGCTGTGGTTGGATCTTCCATCAGGACAACGATCCAGAACAAACATCAAAATCAACACAAAAATGTGTCACTGAACACAAAATGAAGCTTCTGCCATGACCATCCCAGTCCCCTGACCTGAACCCTATAGAAAATGAGTGGGGTGAACTGAAGAGAAGAAGCACCAACATGGATCTGGGAATCTGAAGGATCTGGAGAGATTCTGTATGAAGGAATGGTCTCTGATCTCCAAACTCATCAGGCATTATAGGAGAAGACTCAGAGCTGTTATCTTGGGAAAAAGATGTTGCAAAAAGTATTTAATAAAAGGGTGCCAGTAATTGTGTCCAACGTGTTTTGGAGAAAATAATTAATTTCATAATGTGATTTACCCCCTACTTTCAATTCTTTTACTTCAATAAAAGGTTACATTTTTGCAATTTTTTTTTTTTTATTGAAAGATCAAAAGGATAAACAATGCAGATTTATTTTTTTACAGCCATCTTTGATCATATTTACCAAGGGGGCTAATAATTCTGACCACAACTGTAATTTAGCTTCTATGGGCTTAACAGAATCAAAACCTTTGACAAATGCAAAATGACATAAATCTAAATGCATACATTTGTAATGAACACTGTTTAGGTCTTTTTTTCTACTTTTCTACTTTTTTTTCTTGTGAGAATTCTGTGGCATTGATCCACAGATATAAGTGTAGTAGTCTGGATGGCATTTGTAGTGCCAGATTTGGACTCTGGCTGCCGGCGCATAAAAGTGGAATAGAGCCTTGGACCGAATCTTTGTGGCACTCATAATTTACCCCCCTTTTTTTAGGTCAGATATTTTTGCCAAGTGGTAGCAATCTGTTAGGTAGGATCTAAACCAGACTACTGCCCGTTAACGATTGGCAAAACATGAAATTGCTATTATTTTTTTATTTTTTTTTTGCTGATGCACCTGTTATATAATACACAAGGTAAAAATTAGTGCTGGGCAATCGATTAATCGCATCCAAAATAACAATTTGTGTTTACATAAATATATACATGCATGTGTACACACACATATATTAAGAAAAATGTTATATTTATATTTATATATATATATATATATATATATATATATATATTATATATTATATACACACACAGATATATTATGCAAACACAAACGATTAATGACGATTGATCGATTGCCCAGCACTAGTGAAAAAAAAAAAAGTTACCAATTTGTGTTGAAATGGGGATTTGCTTTAAGCACTGTATTTTCACTTACAGCGCATCCATTCCCATGTCAGAGAGATACTGGCCAAAGAATGCAGACCTTCTTTTGCCCGACAGAGAATGGAAGCTGAACATTACAGCTCCAAACCAGTGGTAGAGCCCTTTTTGGACAAGAACACTCATTTAAATGAAAAAATATTCCAGTATCCCCCACCGTTTGGTTTCATGGATGTGAAGAGCAGGCTTCAGGAAATCTTGAAGCTCCTACCAGCCTCTTCTGAAGTGAGACATGGAGGGCGAGATTGTCGTCGATGTGTAGTGATTGGAAATGGAGGAATACTGAAAGGATTAGGACTTGGACCTCTTCTTAATCAGTTTAATATCATCATCAGGTAAGAGTCTGCTCTTATTAATTTGTGTGATTTTTAGCTAAAGAACCTTTTGATAAATTGTAAAAGGACAAATGCTTTGCAACGGTCGCGTCCAGTGTAGACAGCTTCTACTTGTTGCGGCGTGGTGCGACGCATCAACGGTCGCGTCCGGTGTAGACACGGTGTAAGAGAAACAATGTGAAGTTGACCGTTTAGTCACTGGTTTGATTTACTGACACACAGACAAAGAACATCTGACTGTACATGAATCATTACACATCAGAAATCACTGGTCACAGATCAGGCATTAGAATTAACACGGTTACTAACATGTTGTTGCATTACTGTCGAGTCCATATCGTAAAAGTCTGTTTTTCAAAGCCTGCGCCGAAATTGCAACTGATTTACCGAAGAATCCACAATGAAATGTACTGAATACAAATAAATAATGCTCAACTGAGACATTCACATTGTTGAAAATAAGCACATTCCTAGCATTAGGATCCTTTGGAAGGTAATGTTATTTGTAGTCCATCCTGTATCGCTCTTCTCTCCTCGTCATCTCACTAACACGCCAGTGGGCGGGGCCAAAGTTGCAATGATGAAGTAGACGTTGATTTTCTTCTGCAGAGGCTTCTGTCTTTCGGCACATTCCACAATGAGACATTCTCTGGGCTTGGTTACAATAAAAGCTGTTTTTGGACTAACAAGGAAGTTTTCAGTTCTGAAACTTACAGGATATTCTTATAGTATGAGCTCAAGGAAAATTTGATTTCTCAGTTCATGACCCCTTTAATGTTCATTTCAGCATTTACTAATACATTATTAAAATCAAAAGTTGTATTTGTTCGTTAGTTCACAGTGCATTAACTAGTTACCAATCAATGAACAGCTGGATTTTTATTAACTAACATTAACAAAGATTAATAAATACTTTAACAAATGTATTGCTCGTTGTTAGTTCATGTTAGTTGATAGTATATATTAACAAATGAGACCTTATTGTAAAGTGTTACCAAGTTAATAAATCGCAGTATATTTTAGTATAATATTCAGCATATGTCAAAATGTCTAAAAGCGCAATAATATTGTTATAATATATTGTTTGCATTGTATAGAATTGCGATAATATAGTATCGTTGTGCCCACTCCTAGTAGCCACTGCAAGCGGCTTCATGAAAGTGGCCAACGTTTAGGTGCATTTTTTTGTATTACTTGTATTTCTTATAGTTTTTTTTTTTTTTTCAATTTCTGTCTTGCAACCCCTCCTATTACTGAGTTTCACACTTGCCTAATGTTTGATTGTAAATATTTAAAAGAGCAGAGGAAACTTGTTTCTATGCAGATTGAACAGCGGCCCTGTCCGAGATTTCAGTGCAGATGTTGGGAACCGCACCTCCATCAGGATGAGCTACCCTGAAAGCTGCCCAAAGGTTTGGGAAGATATGGATTCAGATCTCAAGTATGTGGCTGTGATCTATAAGTCCGTGGACTTCCACTGGCTCCGTGCGATGATTACAAAGACATCCATTGTGAGTACTTGTTTATGCATCAAGCAGATAATTGTCTTTTAAAGTCTTGTTCAATACAGTATGTCTCAACATCAAGTTTTAACATGTAACTTTTCAGTCGCTGTGGGACTGGCTGTTTTTCTGGCAGAATGTGCCAGTGAGTGTTCCAATCAGTGCCTCCCAGTTCCGTCTCCTGAATCCGGAGATTATTAGAGAGACGTCCTCGGATCTACTTCACTATCCCGATGCTAGACGACGCCTCTGGGGCTGGGACCAGGTGAGTTCCTTTTCATTCATGTTATAGGAGAAAAAAAATAATGTATATTATAATTTTTTTTTTTTTCCTGCTCCCTCTCTAGAATGTCCCTACTTTAGGAGTCTCTGCTCTCAACCTGGCAACATACTTATGTGATGAGGTGAGCTTAGCAGGCTTTGGCTATAACCTTAGCCAGAAAGAGGCTGCTCTTCATTACTATGACGACAGACCCATGACATCCATGTTAAAGGAAGCCATGCATGATGTACAGACCGAGACTGTTTTTCTTAAGCGTCTGGTGACTTCAGGCAGTATTACTGACCTCACAGGTGGGATACACTGCAGCTTCTGTTCAAGCTAAATGTCTTCTCTACCACCAAACACTTTTGTGGGTCAAGCTTTCACAGTAGCACGTGTGTAAGAATTTATGCAGGTGGAGGAATAACTTGAAAGCTATCAATGGAAAAACTACTAATGAAGTACTGCTGAGTGTTTTAGTAACCTTAAAGCTGTGAGACTGATGCTGTGACGGTTTTGTTTTAGGTTGAACTTTTAATTTCCATTTTAGTCTTTTGTTTTAAAAAGATGTTTCGCCAAAATACAATATTTTGTTGTTTATTTAAAGCAGTTTGTTGGGTAACCGAAGCCCGTTTTTTAATTTAATTGAATTTTTTCATTCATTCATGCTTAAAATCATTATGTAAATTTGTGGTCTAAATTATTGGCACCCTTTTATTAAATACTTTTTTCACCCTCCTTTTGCCAAGATAACAGCTCTGAGTCTTCTTCTTTAATGCCTGATGAGTTTGGAGATCAGAGACCATTCCTTCATACAGAATCCCTCCAGATCCTTCAGATTCCCAGCTCTTCTCTTCAGTTCAGCCACTCATTTTCTATAGGGTTCAGGTCAGGGGACTGGGACAGCAAAAAAATAGGCCCAAACATTAAAGATCCAGCGGTATATTTAACTCTGGACATGGGGTACTTTTTTATCCCTGTTTGCACCAAAGCCATCTGGTGGGTTTGCTGCCAAAAAGCTCTTTTTTTTTTTTTTAAGTTTCATCTGACCACAGAATCAGGTCCCGTTTGAAGGTCCAGTCGTGTCTGACAACTGAATGTTCTGGAGTTTGATTTGGGATGAGCAAGAAGGATTTTTCTCGAATCCCTCCCAAACAACATGAGGTGATGTAGGGGTTGTTTGATGATAATTTTTTTTTAGGCTTTCTGACCCCAAGACTCAACTAATTTCTGCGATTCTCGATCTGTGATCCTTGGAGAGTCTTTGTCCACTCAAACTCTCCTCCTCGCCGTGCATTAGGACGATATAGACACACGTCCTCTTCCAGACAGATTCGTAACATCTTTAGTTGATTGGAACTTCTTAATTATTGCCCTGATGGTGGAAATGGGGATTTTCAATGCTTTAGCTATTTTCCTACAGCCACTTTCTATTTTGTGAAGCTCAACAATCTTTTGCTGCACATCAGAACTATATTCTGTGGTTTTACTCATTGTGATGAATGATTAAGGGAATTTGGCCTTTGTGTTTCCTCATTTCTACTCCTGTGGAACAGGAAGTCATGGCTGGACAATTTCATGTTCCTAGTCACCCTGGTGTGTTAAAATATGTAATTATGAATGGGAATATACTTCTGAGATATTTTACTCATAAAAAATTCTAGGGTTGCCAATAATTGTGGCCAGTGTGATTTGGAGAAAAGCATTTATTTCATAATGAGATTTACCCCCCTCTTTCAATTGTTTTACTTCAATGAAAGGTTAGATTTATACGAATTATTTGACTGAAAGATCAAAAGGATAAACAATGCAGATTTATTTTTACAGCCATCTTTGATTATATTTACCAGAGGTGTCAATAATTCTGAACACCACTGTATGTAATAATTTGTCACTGCAATAACTGTACTCATCCAACAGATGGAGCAGTTGTTGTAAAAAAGAAACTGAAAAAATACACTGAACAGCCTATTAAATGTCTTGCCTAGTAAAGAGAAACTACATTCATCTTTGCTATATCCTTCATGTGAGGTCGCAAAAAGTCACCAGACTCTCCCACACTACATTTGACAAGTGAGAAATACTGATTTCTGGCTGAAATATTTCATCCAAATTGCCTTTATGTGGAGAGACACGTTTGTATACAAGATACTAGTTTTAATTTTAAATTTTTTTTATTTTGAGAAACCGTAATGAGCTGAAAGTATAGCTCTAAGGACTGTATTAGCTGGCATACATGGTTTTTAGTCTTCCTGCAAGTGTTGATCTTTTTGATTGGTATTATAATAATAATTACACACACACACACACACACACAAATAATTTATATGTGGCTTTTTCTTTGACATGAAGAGGCTGGATGAGCAACAGATTTTTCTCAAACTAGAGACCTTTTTAAAAGGTTTTAGGTTTTTAGTTATTAACTTAAGTCAGAATCCATATTAAGACACATTGTTAGTTATCTCATGTTGCTTGTAATTGAAATGAATTATGTCGTCTTTTTCATACTGTATAATTATTGCAATAAATACAAAATAAAATAAAGAAATATTGTGATTTATTAAATGTGGGTCACCAAGGCCGCCACTGTGCGTTTTGGAGAATCTGTTGAGCCTTAATTCACTGAATACTGTTTCTGGGTGTTTTTCAATTGAGAATACTCTCCTAACAGCCATTTATGAGCATTATGTATTTATAGCTCATATTTAAGCTAAGCTTGGAAAAACTCAGTGTATATACTACAGTCTTACAGCGTGGTGGACTGAGATTTGGGTATGAAGATAAATGTTTCAGTACTACTACAGCACACCGCAAGCACAGCATCAGACGCCGTCTCTGTTTTAGATGCATCTGTTTATCCTTTAGCCGATGACACAAATTGTGAAATGTCATTTGGTTTATTTTATTATTTTTATCTCTTTCCTATATCTCCTTGCCTAGACAGCAACTTTCGCAAGTAGGTTGTGAATGGGTGTGAGAGGTCAGTTAAACTACTCTCCCTGTCATAGGAAATGGCCAGCCAGATGATATTCTTTTTCTCCATTTAAATCATTTGTGTATTGAAAACTGGTTTTGACAAAACCCTGACCGGGATGATGCTCACTATGGCCAGTCTGTGCCTGTATAACTGGGTTCAGTGATGTTACGTATATAGAAAGAGGGGGCCAAGCATTGACCCCTGAGGTACCCCGGCTAAACACCTCTCCCTTACAAAATAGCTTCGAAGGGTCTGCCCTTTAGGACGGGCTTGAGCCCATGTTTAGCATGGGACAGGGTGGACGTCTCCTGAGGCAGCGCTCACCAAACGCTGCAGACAGATATGTCTCAAATGTCCCACTTTTTAGAAAGTATCTGGTAAAAGTATGGAGTAAAACAAGTATCTGTGATTGTGTTAAAGTGTTGGTCTTACTATGAAAGGCACTTATAATAATTACAAATTATTTTTAAACTTAAAGAAATTACAATGTCTGTGATTATTACAATTGTGGTGGTATAATTGTACTTGGATGTATAGAGAGGCAAACCTCTTATTAAAGTAAATCTGCAAAGCATGAGACTTTGAGGAGAAAAAAAAAGACATCTTGTCAAATTGTTCTGGAATCTTAAGTCACTTTTGGAAATGTGCAGATTTTTCGGTTTAGATCAATGCTTGTCTGAGATGAAACCTCAGGTGCAGACTATGTTCAATGAAAAAGACCTATACTCCTGTCTCTAATTGTCAGTTGAATGAAAGAAGTGACATTTACGAGACATCAATGTGAAATTTTGACTTGGTGGACAGATGCTTTAAAGGGATGAGAATACTTTTTGTGTAGGGACGACCTTATTCAACAATCTCTTCTACTCAACGCCATTCTCCTACGCTATTCACAGACGAGAAGAAACTGTTGAATAAAGTCGTTATTTTTTTTGGGGGGGAATACTTTTTGTTCCCACAAAAAGTATTCTCGTCGCTTCATAACATTAAGGTTGAACCACTGGAGTCACATGGACTATTTTAACAATGTCTTTACTACCTTTCTGGGCCTTGAAAGTTGTGATGACGTTGCTGTAAATGGAGGGGTCCGAGAGCTCTCGAATTTCATCAAAAATATCATATTTTGTGTTCTGAAGATGAGGTCTTGCGGGTTTGGAACGACGTGAGGGTGAGTAATTAATGACAGAATTGTTATTTTTGGGTGAACTAACCATTTAAGAGAGGAAAGAAAGCATCCATTCACGTGAACTTTGAACAGCCACCTCTGAATAGGAAAAGCATACAACAAATTTGCTTAAATTATGAAAAAAAAAACAACTATGAAATCGTGTCTGTAGTGTTTTTCTTTTTCTCTTTTCCTGGCAGTTTAAGTTGATGTGATCATAAACACCTTGAAATAAAAGTAGCTCTATATTCTGCCCTACAAAGGCAAAACACCTTAACTCGCTAGTGTGGGACTGAGAAAAATTACTTTAAAGATTTTTAGTTGTCCAGCCAAATTAATTATAGGTAGGACAATGGAAATCTGGCAATTAGATGTTTTAGTAATGAATATTATCTACATAAAAAAAAATCTTGAGCTCAAATTTGACTTTTAACCCCCATTTTGAAGTTACTGTACTCTGCCTTTGTATTGTCTGCAAAAAGTGAGAAGTCACACCAAGGCAAATGGCAGTAACTTCCACATTATTAATATTTGGTTGCTGAACACCATTTACAAAAACATTATAGGAACACCTGTATAAAATCTAGTGATCATGGCATTTATTTTGGATGATTTACAATTGTTTTTTTATATGGAGCAGTTTGGTAGCCTATTCATTGGATAGCTGACTAGCCTATTTATGCTATAGGCTGCTAGCTAACTAAATAAAGTAGATTGAGGTCTATCTAATTTGTTAGTCTAATGCATCTTTTGTGTTACACAATTTCTTACCTTGACCTTGAAGTCTGCTTTTCATAGCCATCTCAATCATCCTTAAACGCTATTACTAAAAACAACCACTCAACTATTTGTTTTACCTGCACTTTTATTCAGGTATCATGTGTGTCAGAAGTGCTTCAGTGACAGATGTATGACACAGGCTACACTGTAATTTAAACGCAGCAAACTTTAATGGACAATAAAACAAAGGCAGAATACCCTAATTCCAGGCCGACACCATAACTTCTAAACAACGGCTAAACAATAGCAGAGTATCCTAACTCAATTTAAGCGTTCTAAAACAAAGGCAAAGAACAGTAACTGGTGTTTCTCCTGGGCTTTTGGAAGTTACTGTTAAGACAACCCATTATTTTTTCTCTATTAATAACTCATTTTCGACTATTTTCGCCTTTTGCCTTTGTAGGGCAGTATTTTACCTCTCATTTTTCCTTGTACATGAGACAACATAAGTAATATTCTGACTTCACTTCCAATCATTTAACAGACATTTCTGATATTTCATTTTCACTAAAAGATCCATTTTCAAAGTAATTCAGTGAAACTTAGCAAACAAGAGACTGGTTATAATGAAAGTGAATGGGTGTAGTCTTGACAGACTAGATTTGCTTATGCTGTTGCTGACTGCTAAGACGCAGATCTACACTGTAAAAAATTATATGATCAATAAGTTACGACAACATATGTTTTTACATTGCTTTAACGTCAACGTCAAATAAGTTAAGCAATTTTCAACTTTTTATAAGTTATACAAGATTCAACTCATTTTTTTAAGTCAGTTTAATGTAATTAGATGCCAAGCACCGAAGGTGCGATTGCACCTATTGTATCCGTTAGTTTTATTATTATTATTATTATTATTATTATTATTATTAATTATTCCGCTTCTTCTGCTCTGGAAGTCTATGGCAGCCCATAGAACCGTATGGTAAAAAGTTGTGGATTTGGCACACTGATAGAGGATAGTCCAGCTATACTTTTTAAGTTGAAATGACTTAAACATCCAAGTTGATTGTACTTTAAAACTTAAGGCAGCTACTTTTTTACAGTGTAGACAGGTGGTGCTGGGGAGGAAGGTGTCAGAGAGAAAACTCTCATAACACACTGCAGTGAGCAGCAAATGACTTGGGCAAGACTATGCTGACCTGTCAGCTTGTGCCATGTAGAGTTTCATGACTGAAATCAATAATCATGTAACCTGTCCAAAAAGATGACATTGGGCCGTCTACAATCTTAAAATATGTTTGGTTAAAGTAGTTAAAATGCTTATAAACACATTGGTCAAACACTAATCAATCAACAACCTAATCTTCATTTTCTCATTGGTGGAACAGAACTTTAATTCATAACAAATACATACAATTAAATACATTATATACACTGCTTGGCCAAAAAAAAGTCACCTTCTGAATTTAAATAAGTAAATACTATGATTGGATCATTATTGCAGTGATTATTGTGTTTCTGGCATGTTAGTTTTATATATATATATATAAACACATAATACTGACTTTGGCATAACTAAAACATTCATTAAGTTTTGATGATGCAGAAGTTAAGTGTTTGTGACCTGCTGATCAGGTCAGGTCACGATGTTCAGATCTGTTTCCTCTTGATGTTTTTGGCGGATCACCAACAATTGCTAATTGCTGCCTCCAAAGAAGAACTTCTTCAGTAATGAAGATGAATTCTTGTATTACATTAACTACAACATAGTTAAGTATTTTAACAGTAAATACATGTATAAAATACAGACTAACATAAGCAACTGGCTGACAAAGCCACATCTCAGATACATTTTCTAAAGTATAGGCTCCTGTTTACAAGAATGTTAATGTTAGTACAAACCAGATGGAAGACAGGAGATGAGTGTTCAATTAACTATATGCCATTTTCATTGATATCAGTGTTTATAATGTAATTGATAAAATGAAAAAATAACAATTATATGAATTTAAAAGAAAAAGAAAATGTGTGCTTTCTTGATCTAGCACATGCAGGACATTCTTGACAGAATATGCATAGGAACTTATAGATACACACAAAAATAAAGGTTCTTCATTGGCATTGATGGTTCCATGCATGAAGAACGTTTAACATCCACGGAACCTTTCCATTCCACAAAAGGTTCTTTATAGTGGAAAAGGGTTTAGATTATTAACTCTTTCCCCGCCAAACACGGAATTTTCCGGGTTTCCATGGTTTCACTGTTATACGCTAGGGGGCGCTAGAGTGTTGCCAAGTTTGCAGTTTTCCCGCGGAATTGGGCTACTTTAACACTGTTGCCGAGGGCTGTTTTTCATGTCCGCGGGTTGAAGCGACCCTAATAATGTGATAATTAGCCCCGGGAATGCGAATTTAAGCAGGGAACCCCCGCCATTTTTACCGGGGGACCCCTTGAAACGCGATTGGGCTAGTTTTGTTGAGAAAACCTGCCAACCCTGGGGCGCTATGATGGTTTCTGAAAGAATACTAAATCTCCTGATCAAAACACAAGCGATATCATATGTAATCATATTCATATGTAAAATAATGCGATCATCAACATTTAAACCGCAGATAAATCAAAACTGCCTAATGTTACCGAATGAAATGTCGACACAGGACGAGCTATAGAACTGTGCAAGCATTAGGGGTGTTTGATGGACCATCTGCGTTTTGATCAAACGTGATTTTCTTAGCTTTTTGCTCAAAATGTTGCTTTTTTTTATATATATATATATATATATAACTTACCCATATTCAAGTGTTGATAAAAAAAGAATGCATGAAGCTGGAATAAAATGATTTTATTTGGTTTTGTTTAAAAGCAGAGGGTCTGTTCTTTCTTTTGATATATATTGTATGTTCAGATATTCATACAACATAATATTCTGGGGGGCATGACATTTTTGTGAAAATGATCAAAAACGCTGGCGGTAGCTAGCAACGTTTTTTTTTTTTAAAAACGCTGGCAGGGAAAGAGTTAAATCTTCATGCTAAGAAAAAAAAAAGGTTCTATTAAGAACTGTTTACTTAAAGGTTCTTTGTGGAACCAAAAATAACAATTCTATGAAATCAAAGCAAAAAAAAAACCCTTTTGGAACCTTTATGTTGTGTATTTGTTAAACTGTATAAGAACACTGCAAATCAAACTAACAAAAATAAATAAATAATCAGTCTGTAACTGCTGCACCCAGTTATGCAACAATGGAAAATGAAACTGATTTCACATCATCTGTTTAAAAAATGTTTGTGCTGTGCAAAAGTTGTAGAATAGCATATTTGGATCTGTTACGGGTTTATAAGGGTAGCTGTAGTAAAGTCAATAGTGCAGTGTAAAACTCACTTTACACTTTCATTTTCCCACATGGGGAAAGTGTCTTCATGTTAATTGATTGAGTTCCTTCTTTCTCCAAATCCAAGACATTCTTCATTTTATTCCTATTGTGAACAACAACAAAAATGCATTAGTTAGTTGTCAAAAATACAGACAAAAGAAAGGATCATATTCTGACTAGATATAGTGGTCTAATTGTTTTTTTGAGAATTGCAACACTCATGCACATTTCCATGTTCACTCAGTGCTTTTCAACGCTCTGCTTTGCCAAAACATTTTTCCCCTCAGACTCACTGGCTCTACTTGACAAAGGGATTTCTTTCTTGGACGGTGCCCCTCCTCCAAACCCTCCTCCTGTTTCCCCCTCGCCTCTGTAACAGCTGCTCTTTGGAGCCGTATCCTAAGAGAGTGATGATCGGTGCTTTTTTATTTCAAAGTGTTTTTTTGGAACAGATGGCCAAGGGAGAACTGGGGAGTCAGCCAAGACCGCGCTGGGGAATGTGCCAATTCCTGTAGTGAGCGAGTTCTCTGGGCTCCAGCTCGCGTGCCTTCCCTCTGCCCTCTGCCCTGAGTGGCGCCAGCAGGACTTCCCAACTAGTGCTGCGAACATCTGGTGTCTGGCTCTGAAGGGGGGAGGGGGAGGCTCAACCAGCTTCCTTTGCTGAAGGAACGTATTAGCTCACATAGGGATGGAGGTTCGCACAACTGTTGGGCTTCTGAAGACCCTTCATACCTAACCTAACTATTAGCATAACCACTGATTAGATTTGTCACAGCTGCTCTTTTCTTAATTGTAAATGTCATAAAAACGTTCCATTCTTTCCTACGAGAGGATCACGGAAAATATATGGTTAACTGTACACAAACCGTGAGCACATCATTACCGAGGGAACGCACATGTTGATATAGGATAACGCTGCAGGAAATAGGGACTACATAGATGACTGTGTCATAAAACTCCCCGCAAAAACACATCAATCACTCCATTTATTCGCCCGGGATGCTTTCTCAGGAAAAAGCTGGCGGAACACCCAGTCCTGTCTCTGACAAAAGTTGATGATAATTTCATTTAATGGGATCATTATTAGGCAAGGGGGGAATTCTCTCCAATTTTGTATGTATACACATAATGCATGTATGTTCTGCCTTATTTTTGCAGAAAATAACTAATGGATGACAGAATTATGGGTTTGTTCACACTTGTAGTTCGGTTCGCTTGGTACAGACAAAAAAAAATTTGTCATTTTCATCACAGAACCAAAAAGATACCGAACCTGAAGACATATACGTTCACAATCTGATTGGTCGGCTTTTATTACGTATTGCCTGTTTTGAGACGGAACTTACTGAACATTCAAAGCAATGCCGTGTTCTGGCCTAAATGCGCTTGTTGTGTGTGTGTAGCCACATATGATGGTATTTTGACCAACTGAGAACTTGTGAAGAGCTTATAAAATGTGTAAAGGAGTCAAAACATGGGCAGGAATCCCTCCGTCACACACACAAATGAGATCTGCTGCGAGGAGACGTGGTTCTGACGCCTGTACCGAACTGTGATGGGCAAACTCGCAGCTATGACGAGAAAACCCAATATGTGTAAGCATTCTGTCCGTTTTAGGGTCTCATCTTCCTGTTTTTGGTTCATTTACATGTCTTTGGCCCGTGTTGCGTTATCAGTTGAACCACACCAGAGTTGGTTTGGAAGCGGGCCGAGACCCATCTTTTCAGCTGTTTCGTCTGCTTGTTTGGGTTCAGATGGCAGCATTCACACTTGTTCAAATGAACCGCACTAACAGAGCAATCGCACCAGGGTTTGTTTTAATCGAACCAAACATGCCAAGTGTAAACACACCCTAAGAATATACAATGCAGTTCTGCCTGTCTATAATTATTCACAGTTTGCTGGGCAAATGTCAAGGTTCACATGAGAGCAACATGCCTTTCTAAAGGCATAGGTTTGTTTTCTTTTCAATAATAATATAATACAGATAACCACTAGCAAATACTTGCACTAGATGACCGTTAGGAGCAAATCAAAGGTGGGAAATGTTGTTTGTCTCCTGGTTTTATCATATAAAAGCCCTACACACCGGATACAGTAGCCCTTCATGAGACACTGGAAAACTTCTTCCCTACTGACTGTTTACCTTCCTCTTCTTGGAGCGACCCTCGGCCTGTAGAGTTCTAGTGCACTGCTCCACACACTCTCTGAAGCTCATGTTGCGGTGGTCTGGCGAATAGTCCAGGTCGGCAAGCTGAGCAAGGGACAGTATGTAGTTGCAAGCTATTCTTAATATAGCCAGCTTGGAAAGCTTCTGCCCATAAGAGTAGCAGGGTACCTGTAAAAGTAGATTTAAGGTGTCGTCAAGCGAGAAAAAGCAGGCCGTGAATATAAAAATAAATAGCTGTGTTTCAATTACCCTTCAAATTGCACAAATTGAAAATACACCCAATGGAAACACGTCAATTTCGCAATATATCACAAAAAAGTTTTTTACGCTCACATGAGGTGGTTTTTCAGGCGATTCAAAAAAGGAGTATTTTGCAAAACTGCAATGGAAACAGTTTTTTTTGCATTTACAGGTCACCTGGTGTACGTAAAAGTCACATGATCATTCTTTAAAGATAGCGCAGTATGTTTGGACCAAGTGTGCCGCACAAGTCCTGAAAAGTGAAGCCAAAACGTTTCGATCACCCCCAGTTGGTCGGTCCCAGTATAGGTTATAAACCCCGCCCCCGCCATGTATTCTAATGGGACGCAAGACAAATTAAGCAATCAAATTACACTTTTTTTCCAAAGATATTTTTTGTCATTTTTATCACGCTGATGTAAGTTCAAGTGTTTGTTCTTTAAATAAGTTTGGGTTTAGTTAGTTATTTGATGCTATAAAAACGAGGGGTGTGACGTCATGATTGACAGCTGAGATTGACAGCTTCTCTGAGCACCAACTGACTTTTTGGTGGATTTTTCAGGAGGAGATTGGAGCTTTAACTTTAATTTCTACATTTCCATAACTGTTTATTTAACACCGACATAAGGAGTTGTTCTGCAGTAAACTGTATAAATCGATTCTGCGGAAGTGGGGGCAGGGCCTTGATACCGCAGCTCCACTTCACGCTCACTACTGCGCAGACTCGGGTCCCGCGTTCACTACTGCACAGACGCAGGTCCCAAATCAGCGCAAGATGTCAGTGCCATATTGGGACATTGGCAGCTTTTCTACAGTGGAAGAGAGTGAAGGTGCGTCGTCCATTTATTTTACAGTCTATGGTTTTGACAGAAGACAAATTGTGCATTGCACAGCTCAATAAAGGTTGGTCTGTTTATCCGGAAATTCTGAATACACCGTTTCTCTGTGAAATCATGTACTATAACCTCCCAGAAACACCTCATACGTGGCCGCTCCCAAGTATAAGAGGATTTCCTTGCCATTAATGCTTGGATAACACGCCTATCCTTCGATTAAAAATAATGGCTAGTGCGGTGGCTGGAATATACGTAAACGTACCAACTTATCACAAGAGGAAAAAGTTACACTTTAGTCGCATAACATCGGTTAATGGAAAGCATCTGCTGTGTAAAAACATCTGATAAACGTCTTAGAAAAAGCAAATTTACGTACATTCTAAATCTTAAACATCTTAAAGTTATCTTCTAAATGTCTATATGACATCTAATAGGATACGTCCTAAAGACATATTGCAGATGAGCAAAAAAATACATCTTGCAGATGTAAATGCAGACATCAAATAGACGTCTCCGAGATCTACTTGTGCTATCTAATAATGTACTATAGTAATTCATCAAAGGTCTTCTTCACAAGGTTACTGTTACAATAAAACAAATTAGGTGTTTGCTGCGATAATTCAACACTGTTAATGTTTAACCCTTAAACGCATACCTCGGGTCTTTAGTGACCCAGGACGTCATTCACTACCCTCCTCCTCATTCATTTTTTAAAGTTAGACATCAACCTTCTTAGTATTACTCAATCAGTTCATTATAAACAATATAACAAGAAAAAAATAATAAAATTATAAAGGAATTCCTGTTCCAATTTTTGTAAAAATTGTATAGGGTCGCTAACGACCCAAGGTGTGTAACAGTGCAAGTATATTTTTTTCTGCACAACAATAATTAAATTTTTGATGACTGAATAAGTGCAGCTCACCTTTATTACACAAGGTGGCAATGTCTGACACACAATGATGAAGCGGCGTTTCACTCATAGTCACCGCAGGCAGAAAACAAAAGAATAGGAAGTATCATCAGCAAAACTTGAAATGGCTCAGCGATTTACTGCGGATCAAGTACTGAACGCAATCAAATATTAGTGTCACTGTCACTTGACGGTGGATCTGGTGAATAAGCTGTCAGCGATCAAAATATTGATTTTGATAATGTTGAAAATGATAGTTTTGAGAATATGTTTGAGATGGTGAATATGAGTCAGATGCTGAATGTACTGGGAAATGAGCTCTGACGAGGACAGTGACGATGGTATAAAACATCTGCTCAAACTGAACCCTTCAAAGCTCCAAAATATGCTTTATATTATTCTTGTGTTATTGTTACTCTAATATCAGGAGAGTTTTATATTATCGCGACAGGTAGAGATCCATCCGTGTTAGATATAGATCCGGGTCGCTAAAGACCTGAATATGTAATAATGATTGGCGAAACATTCATGCATTTAAGGGTTAAAGGATTATTTGTTTGGTCATGGCTATCTTCTAGTAGTTAAACTTGAAAAAAAAAAAACAGTATATTCATTAATGATCCAACTCCACTCTTATTCTTTACATAATTTAGACGTTTGGTTTGTGCTTATAAGATAATTTACAATTATGTAACATCTCCAAAACTGCAAAAATGAAAATGTCTGTTTACTAAGCTATTGGCAATAGGACAACTTTCTTATTTTGTTGAAAAATCTTTACAGCTAAACACATTTGCATTCCTCAAATTTGGGATATTGACCTCTACATTTCTAGTCTGCGTAAAAGCAGAGCCTTGTGACTTTAGTGCGTTACATTCTGTGGCATTTCATACAACACTGAAGTAATGCTGCCTGTGGGAATTTACCTGCTTTCTGAGCGCCTCAAAGGCTGCACTGATGGTGTGCACGCGCGTCCTCTCGCGCGCGTTCGCCAGTAGCCTTCGAGTCTGCTGAATGGCTTTGATCTCCGTGACGACGCCAGACTGCTCTCCAGCGCGTCTCCTAGGTGATTCCGCGCTCTCGCTTCTGCCGCTGGTTGCAGGCGCCTGAGAGACTGCGCGCTGAGACAACACAACGCGCTCCAACGGAAAAACCTGTGAACTGCTCAAAGCCGAGTGTTTGTTATTGACAGTCTTCTCGGAGACAAGTTTCGAGTCATGTATCTCTCCAGAAATCACGGTGTTAATCCGCATATCTACGGCTGTATTTAAAATTTCGTTTCCGACACTCGCGGCGACGGTTTCCGAACCGTGCGTCTCTTTTTGACAACCGTCTCCCAGTGTCTCGGCCATTAGATGCGAGTTCTTATACAATTTGAAGTAAGGTAAATGATCCTCACTGACTCGCTTAATTGGGTCTCGTGCTTTCCGTTTTAATTTCTTGTCTCCTGATACCGTGTTTAGGATCTTGCAATGACCGTTTAGATGTGGATTCTTCATTTCGGATGTCCAATAAAAAAAAATGAAATGAAAGGAAGAGAAATGTTGTTGAGAGGTGATACACAAAGCACGCTGTAAGTGTCAAATCAGCGCTCGGTCAGCTGTAGTCAAGTCTTCTAGGACGAGCATGCCTGCTTCGCTTGTTTAAAACTCCATGTCAGTGTATTTTTGAGGTGACGTGCTTCTCCTGTGGTGTCCTGAGTCCTGTGAAGTCAGGCAGACATTGCCAGGACATTTTTGTGAATGTGCTCGACAGTTCATCTGTGTTTATTCAGCCTCAGTTAACACAGAAGCCCCTGTTGGTGAGATAAGTCAGCGCCGAGAGACCGCCCAAAATAAACCCTCAAGAGAACCTGACACATTACCAATGAAAGCACTCTCTCGACAACTTTTCAAATAATAATAATAATAATAATAATTACGACGTTGTCATACTTAATATAAGCCTTTGTTAAAAAATAGGCCGTACCAAAATAATAGTGAGGTTTCATAATTCATAAACAAGGAAGACAGTTGCAGAAATCTTTCTAAGAACTGTATTTTTTATAATATTATACATTAATAACCTAACATATTAGGGAGCATGTTGTCGCAAAGTCTACATCTCAGTAGATACAAAGTTTTTACACAGTTTAAAACTGTTTACATTGTTTACAATATAAACTGTAAATGCAAACAACTCTCAAATGTTTGTCCTATTATTTATATAAATGTATTTTTCCACTAGTTAGTTTAAACAAGGTTATTGTTCACTGTAAACCCCAAAGTCGTTATTAATAAACCAATCAAGTGGTCCTAATGAAACATTACATAAAATGTCATGGAATCATATACATTTTAGTATAGTTACAGCTCCTTGAAAGTTATTCAGAGCTTATTAGAATCATGTAGATTGTACTTACATAGATTTAGTACACTCAAAAATAATGTGCTTAATAAACTCAGATATATTAAGGAAAACATTCCAAATACTTTGTTAAAACACCTTTGAGGGGAGAGCAGGTGGGATAAAAGGGATGAACAAGTAAGAAAACATAAATCCCCACACTGACAGTTTACCGGGAATTGACCTTTCTTCCCTGTTGTGACCTATATATCCTAGTGAAGTGTAGTGCGGGACTTGATTTTGCTCATCGGGAATTGATTGGATCATTATTGTCGTTTGCAAATTGCTTCGGTCATTTCATATGTTTGTTAGGTTGCTGGAGGGGAGGGACTGAAACTTGTCTGGTAATGATGAGCACGGATAAAAATGTGTATGGATAAATCATTTATAATAAATACTGCAATATTGCATTAAAATAAAAATAGTCTGTTTTGATTTTGTGGTGTCTTTTATGAAATTACACAATCAATTTTCTTTATTTTTTCTTTCTTTCTTTCTTTGTTTATTTATGCATATTTATTTATTTATTTTGAGTGTAGGGGACATTTACGACATGAGGGTGAGTATCATTTACTCACCCTCATGTCGTTCCAAACACGTAAGACTGTCGTTCATCTTCAGAACACAAATGAAGATCTTTTCAATGAAATCTGACAGCTTTCCGGCCCTCCATTGACAGCTACGCAACTACCACTTTGACAAAAAGTTAATAAAGAGATCATAAAACTAATCCATATGATTTTAGTGGTTTAGTCCAAATTTTCTGAAGAGACTCGATCGCTTTATATGATGAACAGATTGAATTTAGGCTTTTATTCACATTTAAACATTGATCAGCGAACAAAAACAGAAGCTCAACCGAACCTGGTTGACGCAAAAGAACAAACCTCATTGAGGAAGCTCAAACGTGCTGCATTACACACGAGAATGAACCTCATTGGTTCTTGCTGAAGCTCAAACGTGCTGCGTAACACGAGAATGAACCTCATTGAGGAAGCTCAAACGTGCTGCGTAACACGAGAATGAACCTCATTGGTTCTTACTGAAGCTCAAACGTGCTGCGTAACACGAGAATGAACCTCATTGAGGAAGCTCAAACGTGCTGCATAACACGAGAATGAACCTCATTGAGGAAGCTCAAACGTGCTGCGTAACATGAGAATGAACCTCATTGGTTCTTGCTGAAGCTCAAACGTGCTGCGTAACATGAGAATGAACCTCAATGGTTCTCACAGAAGCTCAAACGTGCTGTGTAACACGAGAATGAACCTCATTGGTTCTTGCAGAAGCTCAAACGTGCTGCGTAACACGAGAATGAACCTCATTGGTTCTCACAGAAGCTCAAACGTGCTGTGTAACACGAGAATGAACCTCATTGGTTCTTGCAGAAGCTCAAACGTGCTGCGTAACACGAGAATGAACCTCATTGGTTCTCACAGAAGCTCAAACATGCTGTGTAACACGAGAATGAACCTCATTGGTTCTTGCTGAAGCTCAAACGTCCTGCGTAACATGAGAATGAACCTCATTGGTTCTCACAGAAGCTCAAACGTGCTGCGTAACACGAGAATGAACCTCATTGGTTCTCACAGAAGCTCAAACGTGCTACATAAAGCACGAGAATGAACCTCATTGGTTCTCACAGAAGCTCAAACGTGTTGCGTAACACGAGAATGAACCTCATTGGTTCTCACAGAAGCTCAAACGTGCTGTGTAACACGAGAATGAACCTCATTGGTTCTTGCAGAAGCTCAAACGTGCTGCGTAACACGAGAATGAACCTCATTGGTTCTCACAGAAGCTCAAACGTGCTGCGTAACGCGAGAATGAACCTCATTGGTTCTTGCAGAATCTCAAACATGCTGCGTAACACGAGAATGAACCTCATTGGTTCTTGCTGAAGCTCAAACGTCCTGCGTAACATGAGAATGAACCTCATTGGTTCTCACAGAAGCTCAAACGTGCTGCGTAACACGAGAATGAACCTCATTGGTTCTCACAGAAGCTCAAACGTGCTACATAAAGCACGAGAATGAACCTCATTGGTTCTCACAGAAGCTCAAACGTGTTGCGTAACACGAGAATGAACCTCATTGGTTCTCACAGAAGCTCAAACGTGCTGTGTAACACGAGAATGAACCTCATTGGTTCTTGCAGAAGCTCAAACGTGCTGCGTAACACGAGAATGAACCTCATTGGTTCTCACAGAAGCTCAAACGTGCTGCGTAACGCGAGAATGAACCTCATTGGTTCTTGCAGAAGCTCAAACGTGCTGCGTAACACGAGAATGAACCTCATTGGTTCTTGCAGAAGCTCAAACGTGCTGCGTAACACGAGAATGAACCTCATTGGTTCTTGCTGAAGCTCAAACGTCCTGCGTAACATGAGAATGAACCTCATTGGTTCTCACAGAAGCTCAAACGTGCTGTGTAACACGAGAATGAACCTCATTGGTTCTTGCAGAAGCTCAAACGTGCTGCGTAACACGAGAATGAACCTCATTGGTTCTCACAGAAGCTCAAACGTGCTGCGTAACGCGAGAATGAACCTCATTGGTTCTCACAGAAGCTCAAACGTGCTGCGTAACACGAGAATGAACCTCATTGGTTCTTGCAGAAGCTCAAACGTGCTGCGTAACACAAGAATGAACCTCATTGGTTCTCTCACGTCAAGCGAACATGCTTGAGCTTCCATTTACCACAAATTATGTGTGAGTTGATTAATGTTTATATATGAATAAAAGCCTCAATTAAATCTGTTCATCATATAAAGTGATCGTGTCTCTTCAGAAAAGTTGGACTAAACCGATCAATTCATATAGGTTAGTTTTGATCTCTTTATGAACTTTCTGAAGCATCAAAGTGGTAGTTGCGTAACTGTCAAAGATGAACGAAAGTCTTACAGGTTTGGAACGACATCAGGGTGAGTAATTAATGACAGAATCCCTTCAACTATCTCTTTAAGATTGCCCCACTTTTCTTTTTTCTTTTTTTTGCTTGAGAAACTGGTACTCAAACAAATCAAATCATCTTAACTTGGGTTTTAACAAAGCCAATGCAAATTGTACGGGGCTCAGTTCAAAAAGTTTAATGTGGATTAGAATGTTTTGCTGTCCAGGATCAGGTAATCATCTTACAAACCCGATTCCAAAAAAAGTTGGGACACTGTACAAATTGTGAATAAAAACAGAATGCAATGATGTGGAAGTTTCAAATTTCAATATTTTATTCAGAATACAACATAGATGACATCAAATGTTTAAACTGAGAAAAATGAATCATTTTAAGGGAAAAATGAGTTGATTTTAAATTTCATGGCATCAACACATCTCAAAAAAGTTAGGACAAGGCCATGTTTACCACTGTGTGGCATCCCCTCTTCTTTTTATAACAGTCTGCAAACGTCTGGGGACTGAGGAGACAAGTTGCTCAAGTTTAGGAATAGGAATGTTGTCCCATTCTTGTCTAATACAGGCTTCTAGTTGCTCAACTGTCTTAGGTCTTCTTTGTCGCATCTTCCTCTTTATGATGCGCCAAATGTTTTCTATGGGTGAAAGATCTGGACTGCAGGCTGGCCATTTCAGTACCCGGATCCTTCTTCTACGCAGCCATGATGTTGTAATTGATGCAGTATGTGGTCTGGCATTGTCATGTTGGAAAATGCAAGGTCTTCCCTGAAAGAGACGACATCTGGATGGGAGCATATGTTGTTCTAGAACTTGGATATACCTTTCAGCATTGATGGTGCCTTTCCAGATGTGTAAGCTGCCCTTCCAGATGTGTAAGCTGCCCATGCCACACGCACTCATGCAACCCCATACCATCAGAGATGGAGGCTTCTGAACTGAGCGCTGATAACAACTTGGGTTGTCCTTGTCCTCTTTAGTCCGGATGACATGGCGTCCCAGTTTTCCAAAAAGAACTTCAAATTTTGATTCGTCTGACCACAGAACAATTTTCCACTTTGCCACAGTCCATTTTAAATGAGCCTTGGCCCAGAGAAAACGCCTGCGCTTCTGGATCATGTTTAGATATGGCTTCTTTTTTGACCTATAGAGTTTTAGCCGGCAACGGCGAATGGCACGGTGGATTGTGTTCACCGACAATGTTTTCTGGAAGTATTCCTGAGCCCATGTTGTGATTTCCATTACAGCAGCATTCCTGTATGTGATGCAGTGCCGTCTAAGGGCCCGAAGATCACGGGCATCCAGTATGGTTTTCCGGCCTTGACCCTTACGCACAGAGATTGTTCCAGATTCTCTGAATCTTTGGATGATATTATGCACTGTAGATGATGATAACTTCAAACTCTTTGCAATTTTTCTCTGAGAAACTCCTTTCTGATATTGCTCCACTATTTTTCGCCGCAGCATTGGGGGAATTGGTGATCCTCTGCCCATCTTGACTCCTGAGAGACACTGCCACTCTGAGAGGCTCTTTTTATACCCAATCATGTTGCCAATTGACCTAATAAGTTGCAAATTGGTCCTCCAGCTGTTCCTTATATGTACATTTAACTTTTCCGGCCTCTTATTGCTACCTGTCCCAACTTTTTTGGAATGTGTAGCTCTCATGAAATCCAAAATGAGCCAATATTTGGCATGACATTTCAAAATGTCTCACTTTCAACATTTGATATGTTATTTATATTCTATTGTGAATAAAATATAAGTTTATGAGATTTGTAAATTATTGCATTCCTTTTTTATTCACAATTTGTACAGTGTCCCAACTTTTTTGGAATCGGGTTTGTACTTTTGTGTCAGTTTTTCTGGATTGGATCACTCTGATCCAGATACACACCTTTTCAGATTTCAGGTAAAACATTCAAAGTGGAGTCAGTTTACATGTTTTTATTTGAATAGGCACAAAACAGCACAATAAAGTATACAAATATCCCCCAGTCAGACCCTCAACAAATAAATAAAACAAACAAATGTACATTACTCACAAGTACAGTGTGCATATTTGAACACATACTATTGAAGCATAATGGCATCTAACACCCTCCAGCAGTGTGCGAGTTTCTGCAACAATGAAATTAGGTTGTTTTGAGTCCATGGTTCCACCTCTTTGGTGTAGTGAATCTGGGTGATTATAGGCCTCAGGCATGATTGATTTAATTGAACAGAAGCCAAAAGCATATCAGCTAATGTTTAATTGGTGTGTGTTTAAAAAGACCAATTACACAGCCATATTATTTAGCCTTTCTCAGAGGATATACAGAGAGGCACTGACATGGCGAATATTGTCCATTGCCACTGCCATCATTCCTACAGTTTGGTGGATTTTACATCCCCATGAAACAATACTGCATATTTCACATAAAATGTTCATCAACTTTAATGCAACATGGGTTTTCATGTATAGATGTACCAAATTAGCAATTTTGAGTATTAGTTTATACATTTACTTATTCTCACAAAAAATACATTTTATTGTCATACCTATTTTTTTTTAATGTGTAAAACCATTCAATTAGTTTCCCTCAAACTCTAGTCCACCCAGTTACATTGGTGCTATTTGCCCTTTAAAATCTTAAGTGTATGCCCTAAATCACATGACTTGGCAAAAGTGACATAATTTCCTTGGAGGGAAAGCAACTTCAACAACAAATTAAGAATAAGTCATAAACTTTTCTCTGTTTTCCTCATTTTTTTGAAGATTTATCTAATAGCATAAAACCCTGTTGTGTCAATTTATACTGGACATGAAAATGTTTTATATATATTTTTTAAATATAGCTAGCTCTGTCCTAGCTAATAATGGGCTTCATACACTTTAAAAGTCCACCCTGTTAAGATCCACCCTGTTTGGTGGACAGAGAATGTGAAATGTGAAATATTTGGTCAGAATTATTAGGTCATACTAGCCTGAGCTTGACCAATGTTTTTTTTATGATAGACATTTTCTCCCTCTGACAAGACAAAAAAAGTTGAATTTTAAAGCCACAGAATCCGAAGGAGTCACAGTCTGTCTGTAGAACAACAATGCCTCATTGCTCTGTGCTACTATGCATCTGGGACTTTTTAACAAGTTTTTGGAGACAATATGAGTGGACAAATCAACTGTGTGCGATGTGGTGAAAGCTGTGTCAATCACACTGGCCAGCCTGGTCAATCAATTTTGTCTCATTTCCAAAGGATGAACATATTGCCAAGACCAAGAATAAGTTTTTTTCTTTTAGAAAACATGCCCAATACTATTGGGGTTATCGACTGCACTCATATACAAGCACCTCATGAGAGATGTCAACAGGTAGGCGAGGCACAGAATCCAACTTTTGGGTGACGCTGACTTCATTACAATCTGCATCGTGAAGTGGCCTGGGTCTGTCCATGATGCACATATCTTGAAGGAGAGTGCTCTATAACATGATATTATGCTGACTGGATGGCATAGGAGACAGTACCTGTCCACTAATACCTGGCAGAAAACATACCTAAGCAGGCACGCTCAAACACTGCTCACTGCAAAACAAGATGTGCAATTGAGTTCTAAAAAGGTGCTTTGCTACTTGCAAGCGAAACCAGGAAGAGCATGCAACATAATACTGGCCTGCATTGTCCTTCATAACATCCCTGCAGGCACAATGTCCCTCTCTGTGATGACGTTGAACACCCAGCCTAACCTCCATTGTTCTATCAGAATGAGGGAATGACTGGACATGCAATAAGGAATGCAATTGTTAAAAACAACCTTTAAATGGTTAATCTCTGATGATTGTCGTGAATATACAGGGAAAATGACTTGATGATGATAAATGATTAGGGGTGTAACGATGTTTAAACCGAACCGAAAACCGCAATACACCACCCACGGTACATACCGCGGTACTCTCACGGCGTACCGAACGCCACCCACACCCTGCTGCCCGGCCCAGCCCTGGCCCATTGCTGAGGTTGACCTCACTTTACCCTATGTCACAAAACGAAATTCTTCCTTGACATTAAATAGTAATTGTGCACAAATTTTTCAGTACTTGTCTTATGTGTACACGACAAATACAGCGCTGAAGCCTAACCAGCATTAACCACCAATAATCGTTTTGTTACTTTCGATAAGAAACAAAGTGTCATCTTTCAAATTCTGTCCATTTTATCACGAAATTCAAACAAAAAAATGCCGTTTGACTCTTTTTAATGTGGCGTGACAGATCACTGTATATAGGCGCCTCAGTTCAAGCGGCAGCGCGGCGTGCGAGTGAACGCAATCATCTCTCCCTCTTTAATACTAGTTACAGAATAAACATGAATGAACATCTGAAGGTATGTTGAGGATACATTACAACTTACTAAAACGTATCATATGTCGTGTAATCACTCAATCAGTGTTTTAGTGGCAGAAAGACGTCAATAAAACAGTTTGTAAACAATATGTTACATAGCATTACTATAGCGCAAACACTCACCTAAAGGATTATTAGGAACACCATACTAATACTGTGTTTGACCCCCTTTCGCCTTCAGAACTGCCTTAATTCTACGTGGCATTGATTCAACAAGGTGCTGAAAGCATTCTTTAGAAATGTTGGCCCATATTGATAGGATAGCATCTTGCAGTTGATGGAGATTTGTGGGATGCACATCCAGGGCACGAAGCTCCCGTTCCACCACATCCCAAAGATGCTCTATTGGGTTGAGATCTGGTGACTGTGGGGGCCATTTTAGTACAGTGAACTCATTGTCATGTTCAAGAAACCAATTTGAAATGATTCGAGCTTTGTGACATGGTGCATTATCCTGCTGGAAGTAGCCATCAGAGGATGGGTACATGGTGGTCATAAATGGATGGACATGGTCAGAAACAATGCTCAGGTAGGCCGTGGCATTTAAACGATGCCCAGTTGGCACTAAGGGGCCTAAAGTGTGCCAAGAAAACATCCCCCACACCATTACACCACCACCACCAGCCTGCACAGTGGTAACAAGGCATGATGGATCCATGTTCTCATTCTGTTTACGCCAAATTCTGACTCTACCATCTGAATGTCTCAACAGAAATCAAGACTCATCAGACCAGGCAACATTTTTCCAGTCTTCAACTGTCCAATTTTGGTGAGCTCGTGCAAATTGTAGCCTCTTTTTCCTATTTGTAGTGGAGATGAGTGGTACCCGGTGGGGTCTTCTGCTGTTGTAGCCCATCCGCCTCAAGGTTGTGCGTGTTGTGGCTTCACAAATGCTTTGCTGCATACCTCGGTTGTAACGAGTGGTTATTTCAGTCAAAGTTGCTCTTCTATCAGCTTGAATCAGTCGGCCCATTCTCCTCTGACCTCTAGCATCAACAAGGCATTTTCGCCCACAGGACTGCCGCATACTGGATGTTTTTCCCTTTTCACACCATTCTTTGTAAACTCTAGAAATGGTTGTGCGTGAAAATCCCAGTAACTGAGCAGATTGTGAAATACTCAGACCGGCCCGTCTGGCACCAACAACCATGCCACGCTCAAAATTGCTTAAATCACCTTTCTTTCCCATTCTGACATTCAGTTTGGAGTTCAGGAGATTGTCTTGACCAGGACCACACCCCTAAATGCATTGAAGCAACTGCCATGTGATTGGTTGATTAGATAATTGCATTAATGAGAAATTGAACAGGTGTTCCTAATAATCCTTTAGGTGAGTGTATATTTAACTCTTTAGCTAAAAATATGCACTATATTAGCCTATATTCATTATATTCTACTTAACCTGTTAGTGATGTCTTGATTTTTTAATGTATGTTTAAATAAATCTATCATGAAAATGTCAGTAAATTATTATATTTCAACAACAAATTGGAGTAAAAACATAACTTTATAATTAGATTTAGAAGTTAATGCAAAAATTGCCTTATGTACAGTTTACATGTTTGCATACAATGTGTTATTTGAGTGTTGATTATTATATCTAAAAATAAATAGCAACTGAATTTAGGCTAATAATTTGGGCTCTGTTGTTAACCTTTAATATTATAGTAATGTGCAAGTAAGTGCTCCCTATACAGTTTACAGCATTAACAGAGATCATTTTTTTATCCTTAAGAAACTTTTAATTAACTCACAGCTATTCAGATTCTTTAGATTCACATAAAAATTAGAGGCTGCATTTTTTTTTTAGCCGGTTTTAATCATTGGCTGTGTCTGAAACCTAAAAAGTCTTCAGAGCTGTATAAGGAGGTGGGAATTAAGATATCAAGCCTTCTCTGAATCAAGTCTGTGTAACATGCTATCCTATCCGATTAAGATGCCTTCATGAGGTCATTTTCTTAAGGCATCTGCCAGCTCACTGGATGTCCTCCAGTAGAACGTACTGTACCATTGAGGGCTTTAACATTTCAGCCACTCCCAACAAGCAGAAGGTAGCATCTTGAGCACATGCTAACTTATCAAATACTCATAACCTCCTGCTTGTTAAGTCCGACGTCACACGTCACAGCTTCTGAGTCCAAACTCTCTATCAGATGCTGAAAGAAATCAACGAGCAGTGCTAATATACACTCACTATTTGATGTAATACTAGAAATCATATCCATTCTGAAATCCCAGATGCTCAGACAGTGATTCATCTTTTATAAATCGTATTTGTGTGCAGGAAGCCGTGAGCCTGGAGACTGTAATGTACACCGTAAGTTTTTAAATGCTTAGCTTAAATGTCTAATATGTAGTAAAAATAAGTAGTGCTCATAAACGGCTGCTGAGATGGTATTCTCAAGTAAAACGAGTAGAGGCTAATGCTGCCTTCACGTGCTATCGGAAATTTCCTACTTTCCACTTCTGAAGTCGTGAATACGAGCTCATTGCATTCAAATTTTGACTTGAGTGCTAGTCCATGTCCTATTTTTTAACGGGGAAACTAGTATTTACGATAATTCCGATAGCACGTGAAGGCAGCATAAGACCCAGAAACAGCATTTCTTAAGTCACGACTTATCAAGCGGATAAAGTGCTTCTGTTACTCCTAAACAGCTGAGACCAGTGAGATGAGGTAAGCCACCTTGGCATATGATCAGTATAGAGCTCAGCTGCTAATAATTTAATGCTTGGCAGCCTGGGTCATACCTGGGTCACTTCCACATCACTCTGAGGCTAGCAACTGGGATAAGGCAAAATCTATGGGGAAAGATGATTCATATTCACTGAAACAATGAGGGCGAATTCCAAACTGAGTTTTTTCCCTCTTGAAGGGGACTTCGGGAAGAGGACGCAATTTGTAGGAGCGTTCCAAACGAAAGTGAACAACTGAATCCCTTCACGAAGGGCCCTTCCACAGGTCCGTTAGCAAAGGGAACATGCAATGGTCACTTCAAGGAAGTAATTTAATCATTTATGGTCATGTTCTGCCCTTCGGAGTGAGTAGGGCATCACTTCCGATTGGAATTTGCCCTGACAATCTGAAGTGGTGAGGGTTGCTGGATCTGTTGGATATCAGCAAGGATGTGTTGCTCAGGTGTGCCAACTGTAGCTATACTTGACTGACTGAGAATTAAGCTAAACAAGCTCAGTTCATAGTGGCTCAGATTTGCTGTTACTCTGGTCGTTGGCACTCCATGGATTGAACAAAGGTCCTGACCTCTTACTGTACATTATCTAAGTCAGTGTCAGTGTTGGGCATTGATCATTGATCTTTCCTGTGCTCTTGTCTGGTCTCATTTGTTTTTGTTGAGCACATGGCTTGAGTTTTCATTGGCCATGTACTCTTGTATCGTCATGTTTGGTGTCAGCACATGGTGTCAGTCATGTTTGTTTCTATGTGCCACAACCTCCCCTGTCTAGTGTCTTGACCCGGCCCTCCTCGTTACCTGATTATGGGTTAATTTGCCCCACCTGCTCTTCCTAGTTACCCTGCTTATTTCCTTCCCAATTTATTCTCTTAGTCTGCTCTATCTTGTGCCAGATCGTTGTTGTATCTTTCCCTACCCTGCTCCTGGACTGTGTTTTCCCTTGTGGGGTAGTTTTGTTTGTTTTTGCTTATCTTACTAAATAAAACTGAGCCCTGAGCCCTAAATGCAGTCCTCGCCACATCCCTCAATCCCGCCTGACACCAAAGGATATTTATTCCAGAGAAATCCCCCTGGAGCAACTTTAAGGTTAAGTGTTTTGACCAGGAGCATGATAGTGACAAATCATCTCTCATTCCATGCAGAGCAACAACCAGCAAACCTCAATTTTGCCATTTAAACAGGTGCAACCACAATTAGGTGGTAACCATAATAAATGTTGACCATTAGAAAGAGTCCAGAAGCTCTTTGAAGACCAGCTTCCTATTGTGTAGATGAATTTGGGCCAACAAGATATGCCCTGTGAGATGTCAGCATATTAAGTGGCACTAGCTCTAGACCATTGGTTCCCAAACTTTCTCTCCTGGGCCCTCCTTTTGTAGAGAAAAATATTTTCAAGCCCCTCACGTACATGCACCCACATAAAGACACTCTCAGACACAACCTTACTTTCAAAATCCTATAGGATTTATTTGACACGTACTGCAACTTCTACACTTAAACAGGCTTCTCCTTGTGTTCATGATGTCTTCACATGAGTGATATGGAAATTTGTCAGGTTTTGTTCAAATTATAACAATTTGGTGTAGTGACAAGCCAAATTATTATTTGGTGATATGCATCACTGCCACGATTAATCACACATATAAATGACGACAGGGTTTAAGATTTTGCTCATATCAAGCAGTTTAATTGAGGAGTTCATTAAAAGTCATATTATAGTATGTCAGGGTTCTGTCACTTCAGTCTGGTTTATTTTCGGTTTTGTGACACCCAGACAGCAACATAGTGTCGCCCAGATCGGGCCACATCTGGTACTTGTGGATTCTGTGCTTACCAGATATGGGCCAGATCTGGGCGACACTATGTTGCTGTCTGGGAGAGCCCTGACACTCATGTATTGTCTTGTCTTTTTGTGAACGTGCGGCTTTGAGCCGTGGACTCTCTCATCCGCATGCTTTGTTTTATGTGTGGAGTGTGGAGTTCGGATCCTGGGACTCCTGTCTAGTTCGGTTTTGGTACAGTGTTGGGGTTCGAACATTCATGCACCATGTTTTGTCTTTCATTGTAAGTGCACAAGCCGAGTGTGGTTTGTTTTGTACCCTTGTTCGCGCCCCTAGTTGCCGGTCGGTCTAGTATTGTAATCTTCTATCTGTTCATTGTTGTGTCTTTCTAGTTTTATTTCTGTTTTTTGTTTTTCCCTATCACGGGTTTGGGCTTCTGTTTTAAGTAGGGGTGTAACGGTACACGTATTCGTACCGAACCGTTTCGGTACAGGACTTCCGGTACGGTGAAGTGTGTACCGAACGGTACCGAATGCAATCTTTAACAGTTAACAGGCTTGTTTTACGTGCGGAACATACTTCAATCCAAGTTCCTACATGAACATATTAAGTATTCTGTCCATTTTATCACGAAATTCAAACGATAAATGTCGTTTTGACACTCTTTAATGTGACGTGACAGATCACTGTGCACGTCAGTTCAAGCGGCAGCGCGGTGCGCGAGTGAACGCGATCATCTCTTCCTAAAGAATAAACATGAATGAACATCTGAAGGTATGTTGAGGATACATGACAACTTACTGAAACATATCATGTCGTGTAATCGCTCAGTCAGTGTTTCAATGGCGGAAAGACGTCAATAAAACAGCTTGTAAACAATGTCATATATTACATTTCCTCAGGCAGTCATTCAGTGTCCACAGCTGTTAGTTCACTAGAGAAATGAACTCTTTCACTAAATATATGCACTATATTAGCCTATAGGCCTATATTCATTATATTATACTTAACCTGTTAGTGATGTCTTGATTATTTAAGCTCTCATGAAAATAAAACCATAAAAACATAATTTTATAATTAGATTTAGAAGTTAATGCAAAAACTGCCTTATGTGCAGTTTACATGTTTGCATACAATGTGTTATTTGAGTGTTGATTATTATATCTAAAAATAAATAGCAACTGAATTTAGGCTTATAGTTTGGGCTCTGTTGTTAACCTTTAATATTATAGTAATGTGCAAGTAAGGGCTCCCTATATAGTTTACAGCATTATCTTTAAAAAACTTTTACTTATAATTGAATTCATTTAAGGACAGACACAATTTGTTCAGTTAACCACTGTTTAATAAAAATAAATAAAAAGCAATTTTATATTTAGTTTTCTCTTTCCTGCTGTACCGAACCCGTACCGAACCATCAGTTTTGTGTACCGTTACACCCCTAGTTTTAAGCCCTGTTTTGTGTTGCTTTTCTTGCTTTTTTTGTGTCCAGCTGTTCTGTGGTTGGGTTCTATATGCAAATCCTGGCATAGTACATGTGTATCATTTATATTTATAATTTATCCCTAAGTGTGCAACCTCCTATTGTTGGATAATGGAGGGGAGAAATCTTGGGAGAAACCAGGCTATACCAGTTCTCCTCTGGCTATAAAATATAATGTCAGTAATAATTAGATATGCTACAGCGTAAGTGTCTTTGAGGTCGATCTGGGGCTGAATGGTAAAATTAGTGACAGCTGAAGTGATGTCTTGGACTTTCCACATAACAATGCTTTCAGACCCATTGGGAGGTGGCAGATATGCTCTCCATAGGTGTCATTAATGTTGAAGAATCCTCCACCACCTTTTGTCACAGCTGATTTTGTCCTCACCACTATAAGAAAGTCTTTGTTCTGTTTAAAATGGGGAAAAGGGATGTATCTGTTTGCTGCGTGTGATCATTGGCAGGTCCTGCTCACAGAATGAACTGCATACAAATGCCCTGGATATACATCTGCTTACAAACTGCAGCAATACAGTTCTGAAAGCCCTGAAAGATATGTGAAATGTGAGCAAACCAGTTACTTAAAATATGAATATTTATTATTATTAGTGGTGCTTGCCAAAGGCAAAGCATCACTATCGTTATTCATCATACATATTATTCTTACGGACAAAACTTTGACACAAACTTCAGCAAACAGCCAATCACCTTCAACACTTCCTAGCCACTCCCTAGCAACCATTGCAGAGCACCCTAGCAACCTAAACCCAAAGAGGGATATCTTCAATTCTGAATGTCAGAGGCATTGTGGGTTAGTTTATATCATTTATACTGACAAGCAGCCTTTGGAGTATCATCATTGGCAGCTGCCAAGCCACTCCCTAGCAACAACACAGAGTACCCTAGCAACCGTTCAGCAAGACCTATATCTCTGCATCAGAACATCGTATAGACATGTGGGTTCCAGCATGCTACACATGCTAGCAGTGAATAGCTACATGCTAATAGCGATTATCTTAGGGTTAAAACATAAAAAAGTCAAGATGTGTTAGTATCATGTTACTCATGTTAGCATTTTGTTAAAAATATGTTCATCGTCTTAGTATCTTGCTAACAACATGTTAACCGTATTACCATCATGCTATCAACATGATAATTGTGTTAGCATCTTGCTAAAAAAATGTTAGCAACATGTTGATCATGTTAGCATCTTGGTAAAAACATGTTAGCAACATGATAATAGTGTTAGCATCATGTAAGCAACATGTTAATCGTGTTAACATCTTGTTAAAAACATACTAGCAACATACTAATCATGTTAGCATTATGTTAAAAACATGGTTATCGTGTTAACATCATGTGACCGTCTTGCTAATTGTGTTAGCATCATGCTAGCAACATGCTAATCATGTTAACATATTGTTAAAAACATACTAACAACATGGTAATTGTGTTAGAATTATGTTACCAACATGCTAATTGTGTTTGCATCTTGTTAAAACAATGCTAGCAACATGGTAGTCATGTTATCATCATGTTAACAACATGGTAATCATGTTAGCATCATGCTAGCAACATGCATATTGTGTTAGCATCTTGTTAAAAACAATGCTAGCAACATAGTAATCATGTTAACATCATGCTAGCAATATGGTAATCATGTTAGCATTATGCTACCAACATGCTAATCATGTTAACATCATGCTAGCAAAATGCTAATTGTGTTAGCATCTTGTTAAAAACATGCTTGCAGTGTAGGGGCCAGTGTAGTTGTGCACGGCAAGCACCACTCACATTTTCTTCATCTAGTTATTATTACTATTATTATTATTATTATTAATAAAAGTACAGTGAGGCCAGTGTTTTTCTTCAGAGAGAACACACATGCTTAAACATTGCTTGAATTTACACCCCCCCACCCCCCAAACATAAGGGCGCCCGTTTGTTCCTGGGCAATGTGCCAGTCATCCAGCGACCTGCTGTTCCTCTGATATTACATTCCTCTGGCACTGACTGTGCCCTGCCTGACGCCAGCGCTCCACAAGAACTCACAAGTAAATATTTCCAGCTGTCAGTGCTGTTATGCTCTCTAGTGAGGTCATTCATTGTATTCTCACACATTTACAATGTTTGAAAAGGGTTCAGTCTGTTTATTGCATTCAAATGTACATCGTATAAAATTTAGATTATCATGCATTCATGCTTGTGCTGGTGAGATAAAGTCAAAGCAATGAATCATAGTAGGGGTCAGTTATTTTCCAATAAGACTTTGGTTTACAGTGGATGTAGGTTAATGCAGTTTTGGTGCAAATTATTTATTCACTGCTGTAAAATCTCAACACATCACACATTCAAACATATTTGCGATAAATGCAACAATAAAAATAATCATATTGGGAAATGTACTTCAATATAGAATGAATAAAAGTACATGTATGCCCTGTTTAACCAATTTGAAATCATTATCATACACGATCATCATTCTTCTGAGGTGACAGTAGAGTTTGAGTCCATCTGTATAAATATGAAGGATTTACAGGTCAAAACCCAATTTTGGATAAGTTGTAACAGCACACATTGTACTTGGCACTTCAATTTCACCCAGACACAAGATTTTATAAACATTTGATACACCTAGCAGAGTTATAGACATTTAAGTAAAAGCTGTTACAACACCCCTTATTCTTCCCTATACATGTATACGAAAATACTTGTTCTTAAACTAGTAAACTATTATAATAATTTATTTGTGTTTAGTTTAAGTCTTGTGACGTCAGGCGAATCACTCAGTGACCCTTATGGCACTATTATGACATCTAGTGGTAGAGATTATTTGTTCATACCACTTCCCCAACCCACTATGAATTTTAATTAAAAGCAAAATATTCATTCAGTAAGAGCCTGATAAAGACTATGTCAGTGACTATGCCAGAATTAAACAGCCCTGCATACGTTCGGTGTTAACTTTTTACAGATGGTGTTGTTGTTAATAACAGGAAATCTACTGCATCCTAAATCAAAACTAACGTTTTAAATGTCAAATGTGCATTTCTGTGTGACTGCTGTGGACAAGACACGTGATTTTATGTTCCCTTGTATATATGTATGACGGATCATTTTCTTTTTAAAAATGATAAATTTCAAGCTTCTCTTTGCATGAATATCTGTCAGTGGGCAGCTGGGAGTTGTGTATCTATCTATCTATCTATCTATCTATCTATCTATCTATCTATCTATCTATCTATCTATCTATCATCTATCTATCTATCTATCTATCTATCAGAAAAGGCAACTGCGAACACTTTTTAATAGGGAAGAATATAGCCACTAGAATCGGGTGTTTGTAGAAAACCGCAGCTGTTCACCATGAGCCACATCACTGAGCCGCTCTTGTCTCACTTCCTTTGAAAGTGTGTTGCAGACTACAGGGTGGTTTTTGAGCATTCATTCCCCACTCATGTTATGTCATTCACCCACTCTGAACCCAATGCAGACAGTCAATGCATCTTCTCTCCAAGACCTGTTTTAGATAATAATGTAGTGTGTGCTGAAATGCTAAAGAAAGTCACAGTGACGACACTTTCACAGTGTGAAAATCAGAGCGAGTTCAACAGTTCCAGACACATCAGGCAGGCCTTCAGCACTTTGTGTTTTCTTCCAGTGCAGACGTCAAACTCCACATGTCCAGCTCCAGCATAACAGGAAGCAGGAAAAACAGCTTGGACTTTTGTCTCGACTTTCTCCAGCATTTCAGCACACACTACATTATTATCTAAAACAGGTCTTGGAGAGAAGACGCATTGACTGTCTGCATTGGGTTCAGCTGCAAACTCCTCACTCTAAAAAAACACTGGGTTAAAAACAATCCAATTTGGGGTTTTTTTTAACCCTAGGGCTGGGTAAATATAGGACAGAACACATGTTTGGTTTTTTTTTTACGCAGCAAATTGGGTTATTTAACCCAGCTTAATGGGTTGATTCGTTTTTACTATAATACTAGTTTAATTTTTTATTTCATAAAAGAGTTGTTTACGGATCAACTTAAATCCTCTAACCTTTTTTTTTTTTTTTTTTTTAAATACTCCACACAACCAATGGTTTGCATGATAATTACTTTATTTTCGATCATATTTTTCGGTATAGCATATTTTATATCGTTTTTAATACATATTGCCTACATTTAAGCTCTTTTAACAAATATTAGAAGTAAAAATTAAACAATTAGAAGTAATTCAAATGTAATGGACCAGTCTTGCCGGAGCTTGTATCATGTTCAGCGGGGGAACTTCTAACTTCAGACCGCCAGCCTGCGCTGTGAGTGCTGTGACTGGCTCCATAACCTGTCCATAAACAAACATTGAACAGCTCTGAGGACATATTTTAACATCATAAGTATATGATGAATAAAATGGCATCAGGCGTTTCCATCACGCGTAAAGACTGACGCGACACTCGTTTAGATGATTCACATCGAGCCCTTTGCATATGTTGCTTTGCATAAAATTAAACGATATACGGCACAATAACAAATTTATAGATCAAATAAAATGTACACAAACCTGTATTTTACTGAAGACATGCGCCAATTTGACGGAGCTGCACTGCTCTCTCCTGAAGAAGTCACAAAAAGCCTGCGATAAATAATTCTTGTTACATCTGACACAGGATCTGGGTAACACAAAAACTACCCAAACACTGGGTTGTCACGTCTGACCCAGAATCTGGTAACACAAAAACTACCCAAACACTGGGTTGTCACGTCTGACACAGGATCTGGGTAACACAAAAACTACCCAAACACTGGGTTGTCACGTCTGACCCAGAATCTGGTAACACAAAAACTACCCAAACACTGGGTTGTTACGTCTGACCCAGGATCTGGGTAACACAAAAACTACCCAAACACTGGGTTGTCACGTCTGACCCAGGACCTGGTAACACAAAAACTACCCAAACACTGGGTTGTTACGTCTGACCCAGGATCTGGGTAACACAAAAACTACCCAAACACTGGGTTGTCACGTCTGACCAGGATCTGGGTAACACAAAAACTACCCAAACACTGGGTTGTTATGTCTGACCCAGGATCTGGTAACACAAAAACTACCCAAACACTGGGTTGTTACGTCTGACCCAGGATCTGGGTAACACAAAAACTACCCAAACACTGGGTTGTTACGTCTGACCCAGGATCTGGGTAACACAAAAATTACCCAAACACTGGGTTGTTACGTCTGACCCAGGATCTGGGTAACACAAAAACTACCCAAACACTGGGTTGTTACGTCTGACCCAGGATCTGGGTTACACAAAAACTACCCAAACACTGGGTTGTTACGTCTGACCCAGGATCTGGGTAACACAAAAACTACCCAAACACTGGGTTGTTACGTCTGACCCAGGATCTGGGTAACACAAAAACTACCCAAACACTGGGTTGTTATGTCTGACCTAGGATCTGGGTAACACAAAAACTACCCAAACACTGGGTTGTTACGTCTGACCCAGGATCTGGGTAACACAAAAACTACCCAAACACTGGGTTGTTACGTCTGACCCAGGATCTGGGTAACACAAAAACTACCCAAACACTGGGTTGTTACGTCTGACCCAGGATCTGGGTAACACAAAAACTACCCAAACACTGGGTTGTTATGTCTGACCCAGGATCTGGTAACACAAAAACTACCCAAACACTGGGTTGTTATGTCTGACCCAGGATCTGGGTAACACAAAAACTACCCAAACACTGGGTTGTTACATCTGACCCAGGACCTGGTAACACAAAAACTACCCAAACACTGGGTTGTCACGTCTGACTCAGGATCTGGATAACACAAAAACTACCCAAACACTGGGTTGTCACGTCTGACTCAGGATCTGGGTAACACAAAAACTACCCAAACACTGGGTTGTCACGTCTGACCCAGGATCTGGGTAACACAAAAACTACCCAAACACTGGGTTGTTACGTCTGACCCAGGATCTGGGTAACACAAAAACTACCTAAACACTGGGTTGTTATGTCTGACCCAGGATCTGGGTTACACAAAAACTACCCAAACACTGGGTTGTTATGTCTGACCCAGGATCTGGGTAACACAAAAACTACCCAAACACTGGGTTGTTATGTCTGACCCAGTATCTGGGTAACACAAAAACTACCCAAACACTGGGTTGTTACGTCTGACCCAGGATCTGGGTAACACAAAAACTACCCAAACACTGGGTTGTTACGTCTGACTCAGGATCTGGATAACACAAAAACTACCCAAACACTGGGTTGTCACGTCTGACCCAGGATCTGGATAACACAAAAACTACCCAAACACTGGGTTGTTACGTCTGACCCAGGATCTGGGTAACACAAAAACTACCCAAACACTGGGTTGTCACGTCTGACCCAGGATCTGGGTAACACAAAAACTACCCAAACACTGGGTTGTTACGTCTGACCCAGGATCTGGGTAACACAAAAACTACCCAAACACTGGGTTGTCACGTCTGACCCAGGATCTGGGTTACACAAAAACTACCCAAACACTGGGTTGTCACGTCTGACCCAGGATCTGGGTAACACAAAAACTACCCAAACACTGGGTTGTTATGTCTGACCCAGGATCTGGGTAACACAAAAACTACCCAAACACTGGGTTGTCACGTCTGACCCAGGATCTGGGTAACACAAAAACTACCCAAACACTGGGTTGTTACGTCTGACCCAGGACCTGGTAACACAAAAACTACCCAAACACTGGGTTGTCACGTCTGACTCAGGATCTCGATAACACAAAAACTACCCAAACACTGGGTTGTCACGTCTGACCCAGGATCTGGATAACACAAAAACTACCCAAACACTGGGTTGTCACGTCTGACCCAGGATCTGGGTAACACAAAAACTACCCAAACACTGGGTTGTTATGTCTGACCCAGTATCTGGGTAACACAAAAACTACCCAAACACTGGGTTGTTACGTCTGACCCAGGACCTGGTAACACAAAAACTACCCAAACACTGGGTTGTCACGTCTGACCCAGGATCTGGGTTACACAAAAACTACCCAAACACTGGGTTGTCACGTCTGACCCAGGATCTGGGTTACACAAAAACTACCCAAACACTGGGTTGTCACGTCTGACCCAGGATCTGGGTAACACAAAAACTACCCAAACACTGGGTTGTCACGTCTGACCCAGGATCTGGGTTACACAAAAACTACCCAAACACTGGGTTGTCACGTCTGACCCAGGATCTGGATAACACAAAAACTACCCAAACACTGGGTTGTCACGTCTGACCCAGGATCTGGGTAACACAAAAACTACCCAAACACTGGGTTGTTACGTCTGACCCAGGATCTGGGTAACACAAAAAATACCCAAACACTGGGTTGTCACGTCTGACCCAGGACCTGGTAACATAAAAACTACCCAAACACTGAAAAAATAACCCAATATTTTTTAGCGTTCTGATCCTGCTGGTTGCAGGACAGCTCTCACAGTAATTGTGAATGGGAACGGCTACCGGATCCTTCAGGAGATCCGGATGTGCTGGACAGCTGTACTCTGTCCATTTTGCTGCTATACACTGAGATAGAGACGTTCACAACAGCTCAACAAGGGTTCAGTTTCTTTAAACACACCGATAAAGACATGCAGAACAGCTCAACAAGGGTTCAGTTTCTTTAAACACACCGATAAAGACATGCAGAACAGCTCAACAAGGGTTCAGTTTCTTTAAACACACCGATAAAGACATGCAGAACAGCTCAACTAAGGGTTTGTTCTTCTCTGAGCCAGTTTCCTTGTTCTGTTCGACTAGAAACTGAAACTAGTTTCTAACCGTGGCAATAAAATGTTAGTTAGCTGATACATGGCACTTGAACTAATAGTATCTTTTAAGTTTTAAAAAGAAAGATTGGAACTAACTGATTGACAGTGTGTGTGTGTGTGTGCGCTAAAGACTTTAAAAATAAGTTTAGTGGCTCAGAGTGGCCCATCCGTCCATCCTATCTCAAAAGCACCTCTGTAAGGCCTGTAGTCTGTCCCAGTGTCTCGGACTACAGGTGGGGGAAACACCCTGGACAGATGGACAAAAATCTGGTTCATATGCTTCATGATTCTGGATTGTGGAGGAAACCAGAGCAACATTGGGAGAACATGTACTGTATATGATAACTATCTGTGAATTTATTTTACATTGATATTAAATGTTTGATAATTCGGGAATTACGTATAATGCTTATGTTGTGAAGAAGTAATGTTTTTTTCTGCTCACCAAGGCTGCATTTATTTGATCAAAATACAGTAAAAACAGTAATAATGTCAAATATTATTACAATTTACAGTTTTCTATTTTAATATATTTCAAAACGTAACTCATTTGAATTTTCAGCATCATTACTCCAGGCTTCAGTGTCACATGATCCTTCAGAAATCATAAAATGAATAGATAAGACTCATGAGAACATATTTCACAGACATAGCATGTCGTCATGGCATCCTGATAAATTACATTAGACACAGACTCTTTATTCATGACTGAACATTTGATAGATACTTCATTCAGAAGCTGGTACAAAGAAAACAATAACAACAAGATGTCTACTAATACCACAGTAAGCTAAATGAAACAACATGGCTTCTGAACTCGACTGCTACTTTAAGTTTTACAAACCAGTCGCTCAAAATTAAATCTAAGAATGCATCAATATTAACAATATATTCCAGGTTTTGACAGACTCTTTAAATCACTTTGATGGCTGGTTCAGAGTCTCTGACGTGTGGCCATTTGAATTGTCTTCAGGCAGAGAAGTCATGCTGGATGTTGGCTGGTGTGCAGGATTGAGGATATCGGGCTGGGGATTGGACTGCAGGCTGGGATGGGACTGGGGCAGGAGGCTTCTTAACCCTGCAAACAGCTGGTTGACTAAAGCCTCCATAGAACGGGTGTGTTCAGTCAGCACTCTAGCAATGATCCGTTCCTCTCGCGCATGGCTCTGTTCCCACTGCCGCTCCAGCCACGTGTTTTGTGTCTGCTGCATTCTTTCAAGAAACTCTTGATACTGGCCGTGCAATGCAGCACAACAAGACCTTCTGCATCTGAACATACCTGAAAAAACACCAAAGAGAGAATACACACCGTCAGCTAAATGACAGTGGCCCCATAAGTTATTTGGACACATATTATCATTTCATGTTAACAGATATGTATTGTTGAAATCAACAATATCAACCCGAATATTAGGGTGAAGTGGTTATTTTTTGGAGTTTTGAGCCATTTAATTTTTCCGTTCTTCTGACTGATACAAAGAACAATATGTGATTAGATTCTCCACATTATTCATGAGCGGAAACACCGTTTCATCACTGTGCTGATTTATACACCAGTGTAAAACAGTGGAGAACTGCGAATCGCACACACGCATGAGATCGCATTACGGCACGAGTCCTCACAGCAAGTGAGATGATTTTTTTTAATTCGAATCCCACTGCGTTACGGTTCTACGTCACTAGAAACGACATTTGCATAATGCCCGCCTATGCGAACAACCGCCCTCAAACGTCATTTTACTGACGACTGTTTCTCAATTCTCGGAGTTAAACGCGGGATTTTCTTGAAAGATGGGTCAGTACTCACTACTCAGTTTATTTGGACCAGCTTGCACCAGTATGAATAATTATTGATGTACATATTTTCTACCGGGTGTTCAAAATACGTAGTTTTGTGTTTTATATTGTGTAAGTTTCCTGCTAACTCACATCCTGCTCATCAGCTGTGGGCACTATCACCTAAAACTGTGTCTATTAATGCAGATTGTCTATCGTTACTACTTTAAGTACATATTAAGGATGGAGCAAGATTTGTTTTACAAGCGTTTATGTTACATCAGTCATTCACGTTAGTGCTAGGCTAACGTATGCGCTGTTAATGATACAGTTCCTGCATGTGCAACGCAATAAATTAGAAATATACGCATGGGTTTGTTGATGGGCGCACACCTGTTAATGCTGATGGTGAGGAATTACAGTTAACCTCAAACTGAGTAGCATCACTGAGAAACGTCCTGCTCAAGTCGTCCGGGTTGAATAACTAGTTCTTCCAATGTTTCATCATCGATTCGGACTCGCGCTCGGATTGATATGGTAAAATCAACGTAATCGTTACGGTCTTTACAGTGTGTGCAATCACTGAGCTTTAGGAAGAGGAGCTAAAGTTTATGGTAATGGGCGTTTCGTTTCTGACATGCGCTGTAAGCAGTAGACCAATCACAACAGACTGAGCCATCTGGCCAATCAGAGCAGAGTATATCACCAAAAATGTGGTGATGTGCAATGTATATTATGAGGAATTTGAAACTGTTTTTTGACCTTTGATGCATGTAAACCTGTTGTAGCAGACTCCAAAACAACATTAGGAGCCTTTAAAATAGCATAATAGGGGCACTTTAATGTTCATATTTAAAGCTAAACTAGGATGAGAATTGTTTAGTAGACCTTGAGCAGGAGGCTGCTGGGAAGTGGACGGCTGTGTAGATGTGATGCTGTCTGTAGAAGTGAATGGCTGGGTGGGTGTGGAGCTTTCTGTAGAAGTGGAGCTCTCATGAGACGCTTGCGTGAGGATGAGCGGTTCATTCTCCGTTTTCACTGAATGGACTTCTTGAATTCCACCTTCCATGTCATCCACTCCATTATCTTTAACAGACAAACACACGTGAGGTTAGAAATTCATAAATCTTTCACAACTACATACTGCTTCTTCTGAAAGCTGAGTACTGTTACTTTTATTGCACTGCATTATTATTTCATGTCCTTGTATTCATCCTTATTCATTGCTTGTCTGTTTTCAAAATGAGCTTACGGTCGTAAATGATTTTAATTTAACTTTTATGTATGTTTATTTACTGAATGTGACTGAAATGTGGTACATGAATAAACTCACCTTGACTAAATCTTTTAATATAGACAAGGTGAGTTTATTCATACAGCACATTACAGTCAGTTATTGTTATTATCAGCATGTTTAGTGTAGTGTATATTTTCTTAAGAAAACTTTATCTAGAGGTTTTTTTGTTTGTTTTTTTACATTATCTATATAAAATGCTATGTGGCAGTACCATGGTGGTATCTGATGGTAATATCACGTGGTACAATACTTTATACTACATGCCCTAAAGATATATGATAAATACCCTGGTATCATGGTTGTAAAACAAACCAAAACATGATACTACCCTGGTACTTTTTTTTCTTCTTTGAAGCACACAAAACTCACCATCATCATCATCATCATCATCACATTCACCATCCTCAAAAGTGAAGCATTTTCTGTCCGACAAAGGGGATCTGTCTTTGAAGTCATTGCCAACTCCAGTTTGGTTTGTCATAACAACTAAAGGTCTGTGTCCAAAAATTTCTTCCATTGTATCAAAGTGTCTAAATGCCGCATTGGAGCTGCTGGTGTTTTGTTTCTTGGCCTTATAGTAAATGGATTTGAGGGTTTTCCAGCGATGTTTGACTTGATCACATGAGCGCGCAAAGCCTGCCTCCTTATGTCTGGCGCAAACCTTCCTGAAGATCAGGCTGTTGCGGTGCTTCCGTCCGTCGCGGTATCGGTCTATGTTCATCTCTTTTAAAGTTTGTAAAAGGAAATCTGTCTCTTCCTCGCTCCAGAAATGTGTGCTTCTTCGATTGCTTGACATCTCTGCTGGATCTCGCAGAAGCCGCAATTACTTAGATATTAATGGATATTCCGTTATATTATAATAGGGTATTCAGAATAAGATGTTCAGATGAGACAAAATTCAGACTAACGACAGTTGTTTGATTCGGAGTAATGTATAGTGAGCGGAATAGTGCCCGTGAGGCTGCGGATTTAAGAACACAGCCAATCACAGAGCTGCGTCCCGCCCCCCTGTCTGTCGAACGACCCGCTCTAATTGGTTGTATACTTTGGGGTGCAGTCTCATTGGTTGGGTAGGCTGTCAGTCAAATATCGGTCAACCCTTCTGACGGCAATCGGATTATAGCGCTCACATGACGAATATATAATCCTACACGTAAAAATATGAGAAACATAACCCCAATACGTGCGCTTGTAAACGTGATCGGTACATACTCGCATAATAACAAAGAAGGAAGTGCAATGTTGCTTCTTATTGGTAAAAAAAACATCACTTTTGACTTTCATCAGTATTATTTACTTTTTTCACAAACATCTGCCATTTTGATATCAACAACAGTATAAACAATTTTGCTTGTTTAGTACCGGGGTTATCAACAACTTCTGACCCATATGGACCCTCACACAGACAAATTCTGCATTAAAATGCTCCATTAATGACAATAACAAACCCTCACATTATGATAAACAGTGCTGATCTCAACTTGCACTTGCCCTGCATTCACTGCGCATCGAGATGTAATTACGGAGATAATTATGAAATTATGAATATATCCTATAACTTTTATTTTATATTTCAGTGCGCCTGTGACTTTTAGCGTTGGGAGAACCGAAGCTTTTCAAAGCTTCGAATCAATTGAACCAAATGCTTCGCAAAATGAGTCACTGTTTCGAAGCGTTCGAAACGCCACGCGCTGGTGACCCCTGCTGGTCAGAACAGTGTAAATGCAACAACAACTCAGGCCAAACATGCATAAAAACACATTTGACAAACCCATTGTAAATGTTTTATCGAAAGTAAAGTCTAAAAAATGCAATTAACTAATCATCTAATAAGATATCAAGTCTCTGTATAATATGTGTTCTTTTATCAATTTTCAGGGTTGGTTTTGTTTATTCCATGGGTGGCTCAACTAAACAGGCCAATAAGAGACTTTTAACTACTATTATTCCTTTTAATTATACTAATGTTTATTTAAAACGTCTACAAATGTATAAAACTGATCAAATATCAGTTAAAACCTATACTCGTTCAATGGTTCTTAGTGAATCCACATGATTCATGGGTTCAGAGAGATCATCGCCCCTCAACCACCAATCAATGCCTTAGCAACCACCCAGAACACCATAGCAACGCCCTACCAACTACCCTGAACACCTTAGCAACCGCCTAGCACAAACTCAGTACATCCTAGCAACTGCTTAGCAACCGAGTCCCGCGTTTTGCCACTGCAAGCACCACTCACATTTTCTTCAGGAAATGTCCATTCGAAACAGTTATTATAACGTATCGAAGCCTCGTTTACCGTTTGATTCACGCTCCGAATCACTGATTCGAAACAAAAGATTCGTAAAGGTTTCGAAGCTTCATGGAGCAGTGATTCGAAATCGCCCATCACTGGTGACTTTTATTTTGAAAACATCATTGCCACGTCCACTGTTGTCATTTAATAGCTTCAAATATGCTGATTGCGTTTACTGTGTTTATGAGCTGTTCACTGACGCATCTTAATTATTTATAGTTATTTATATTCGACAAGAGGGATAAAAAAATCGTTGCTTTTTACGAGTTATTGTCCTTTTGTTTCAGGAAGTTGCATCCGGCTTCACGCGCGTGTAGATGTAAACATGGACAGGCCGGACGCCACATTTACTCTGGCTTATATGGTATTTGCGTTGTGTTTTGTTTTCACGCCGAATGAGTTTCGTTCGGCCGGTTTGACGGTCCAGCACATGTTCTCGGAGTGGCTGGGCAGTGAAGACATCAGCTTCATTCAGCACCACATCAGACGAACAACACTCACGGTGCTCTTCCACAGCTTCCTGCCGCTTGGTATGTCACTGTAAACACACCTTTTTTGTAGTGGGTTAAAAATAATAGATGGCGGTATGTATTAAAAATCATAAAGTTTGAAATCCTCGTGTTGTTGATGTTCTACCAAAACTTGTAGTATAGACAACAGTTGCTATATTTTCATTCTACACAGTTCGCTAAAACTGCCCATATTGTTGTCACATGACCTTGTCACGTGCAAATGGAGCTCATCTATGTATTGTCCCTATACAAAATCAGATTTTGAGGATTAGATGGGATAGTAGTAATATCTTCTTAACTCTAAATTGAACAGTTTATTAAATATGTAGACATTTCAGTATTATTCAGAGGCCCAAATTGAGCACAAATATGCAATTTGGTGCAAATGCTATTATTTATATGGACAATAAAAGTTTGTGTTTACATAATATATTATTTTTAAATATTATATATATAATTATTATGTATACACACATACATATATATTTAATATTTAAGAAATATTTGCATGTATATACTGTATATATATTTATATAATATAATTATGTATATAAATACACACAAATGCGTGTATATATTTGAAAAAGTTATATATAAAATATTTATATTTATATATTATTTAAATGTATATACTTGCAAATATGTCTTTTATATATACATGAATGTGTGTATATTTATATATACATAATAATTATACATAACACACACACACATATATTATGTGTGTCAGTGTATTTTTTGTATCATTGTGTAATCAAAATATATTTTATTTTACTTTTTTTTTTTTTTTGGTAATATTTCATTTATTTTATTAAACAAGCCCTAAATAGTCATTTTCCTAATTCTACAACATTAAATTGTTTAAAAATAACTTTTATCTTATAAAAATGTTTCCATAAATCTTGTCAATTCTGTTACTGTAAATAGTAGTAAATATTTTAATCTAAACTTCTTTAATCTTCTTACACCAGTTTTATTTTGTAAAACGTCAAAATTGTTCCCACAATATCAAAAGGAAATCAGAATGTATCACTGATCACACAGTGTGCTGTTTAAAGTCTTTTAATCATGATTTCATTAGTGCCGTGTGCTCTTAGCATTTATGCTAGCAAGTGGAGTTTTTGGCTAAAAAGTTTAAAATTGTCAACCGCCAAACTCTGTTACCAGTGTTATTTCTTCACATTGCCTAATTTGTCTGTATCAGAGTTGACAAACATTACTATAAAGAAATTACTTTTTTGTTAAAAGTAAATGAATGAAAACAAATACACAACAAAACAGAAAGCAAAACAACATTAACTTATAAATGTCCGAAAAGGAGTAGGAAGAAGCATAAGTTTATTTAACCCTACCTCTTCTCCACTACTTGTTAATAATTATCCGGTTTGCCAATCATAATCCTATCTGTTTATGTCCACACACCAAGAAATGCAAAAATAACATACCTATTTACCTATGTTTATATCCACCATAAAGAATAAATTGTGTAAAAAATAACTATATAAATAAACGGTGAGAACACCTTCTTCCTCCCTGTACCTTGTGAAAACCATATTTTTGGTTGGATATTTTGTCATGCTTGGACATTGTTTGAGCACTGAACTTCCACAGCTTCACTCCACATATAGAAATACAAAAACTTTTTAATGTTGTACGGACACAGAAATGTTAAAAGTTGCCCTAAAATGATACCTCCCTTCTTAATTAAAGAACAGTTTTTGAATATTGTCAGGAAGTAGGTTGTTTTTTGCTTTATACATTATTTGTGCTGTTTGAACATGAACCAGTGAATTTCAATGTCTTTGATTTAAAAATAATGAATTTGTGTGATCTCTATAACCGGTATTATGAATTATCCTTTATGGCTCTTTTTTGCAACATAGATACAGATGATAGTCTGCATTTATAAGTATTACCCCAAACCTCGAATAACTTGTGTTTGGCAAGCACTGAATTATTAAAATTGAATATGTTTTCAATAAGATACTGGAAAGAATTTCTGTTAGTGAACAGTTTTTTCCTTAACTTTTTGAAATGCCAAATGTATCTCCAATTATAGAATCACTCATGTAATGTAAATCAATGAGATCTTTATATAACACTATAGCTATTTACATAAATGAATGTACATATCACGTGTCACTCTATATCTTCCAAATAATATATATTTATATAATGTAAATGCTTAGTTTTATGATCAAAGCTCTGCAGTTTTAAAGCATATAATGCAATGCGATACAATGATGATTGAGAGATGAACAAATAAACTTTCCTCAAAAGCCTGATGATCATATTTGATACTTGCATTTGAACAAGTAAAAAAAAACTAGTAATACTAAGTTGCTTCAGTGGTAACACTTTAGTTTAGGGTTCAATTCTCACTATTAACTAGTTGCTTATTAGCATGCATATTACTGGGATATTGGCTGTTTATTAGTACTTATAAAGCACATATTAATGCCTTACTCTGCATGATCATATTCTACATTCCTTAATGCTACCACTACCTAAACTTAACAACTACCTTACTAACTATTAATAAGCAGTAAAACAGGAGTTTATTGAGGCAAAAGTCATAGTTTAGTTAGTTAGTTAATAGTGAGAATTGGACCCTAATCTAAAGTGTGAATGCTTCAGTCCAGTAAATGTTCATCTTGAAATATTACTAACAATATAAAAGTTCTTAAGTTTACTTTATAAAAAAACAGAGTTGTACTTTATTTTACAGTACATGCACTTTCAATGTAATTGCAGAAAAGTACTGAGTAGTGTAAGGTAACTACGTTATAAACTATATTTTATTTTATATAGCGCCTTTAAAAGTCGCATCTCAAAGCGCTTTACAAGAACATACAAATAAAATACATTGAAATAAGAAAAAAAAAAATAGAAACATACATCAAAACAAATTTAAAAGACAAATATGTTAAGTTAAGGTTTAGGGGTAGGTTCAGGGTTAGTACCTAGTTATTACCCAGTTAGTTTCATTACTACAATAAGTACATAGTTTGTTCATGCGAAACAGGGCTGTAAAATAAACTGCGACCAAAATCAGTAAAGATTTCACGAGCTGAAGGGTGATGTTTTTACAATTATACTAAAAGGCCTTTTACTTGCTAAAAAAGTGTAAAATATCAATCGGACGACGTGTAGAAGGTGTGTAGTAGATTGTGTGCAAAAGATTTTTCTTAAAGTTTATCATGTTTCTGTTTCTTTATTTATGTAGCACTGTATAATTACAACTTACAAACAAGTAGTACAATCATAAGTCATTTTTAAAATGCCAAAGAGAAAAGATAAGTTTTTAGCTTAGACTTAAAAATGGCCAAAGTCGGCACCATTCTAATAACTAGTGGCAACTTATTCCACAAATTGGGACCGGCCACCGCAAATGCACAGTCACCCTTGTGTTTAGAGCTAGTTCTGCGCACTGTTAGGAGTGCAAGATCACTGGATCTAAGTGATCTAGAGCGAGCATGACTTACGAGGAGGTCTGCAAGATAAGATGGAGCGAGGTTACTGATGGACTTGAATACCAAGACAAGCATTTTGAACTCGATTCTGTATCTTACAGGCAGCCAATCCAATGAGGCAAGAATGGGAGTAATATGTTCCGGGTCAAAGGTCTAGCGGCAGCATTCTGCACTAATTGCAGCCGAGCCAGAATTGACGTATTAATACCCTGGTAGAGCGAGTTGCAATAGTCTAAGCGGGAAGATATATAAAAGCATGAATGACTTTTTGAGTATCTAAAAAGTTTAAAAACTTTTGCAATTTGACATACAACAGCGTTAATTTATTTATTTAATTTGTTTATGGATGCCCAAGTTTTTAACACATGATCTTATACACTCACCTAAAGGATTATTAGGAACACCTGTTCAATTTCTCATTAATGCAATTATCTAATCAACCAATCACATGGCAGTTGCTTCAATGCATTTAGGGGTGTGGTCCTGGTCAAGACAATCTCCTGAACTCCAAACTGAATGTCAGAATGGGAAAGAAAGGTGATTTAAGCAATTTTGAGCGTGGCATGGTTGTTGGTGCCAGACGGGCCGGTCTGAGTATTTCACAATCTGCTCAGTTACTGGGATAACAGATCATTTCTAGAGTTTACAAAGAATGGTGTGAAAAGGGAAAAACATCCAGTATGCGGCAGTCCTGTGGGCGAAAATGCCTTGTTGATGCTAGAGGTCAGAGGAGAATGGGCCGACTGATTCAAGCTGATAGAAGAGCAACTTTGACTGAAATAACCACTCGTTACAACCGAGGTATGCAGCAAAGCATTTGTGAAGCCACAACACGCACAACCTTGAGGCGGATGGGCTACAACAGCAGAAGACCCCACCGGGTACCACTCATCTCCACTACAAATAGGAAAAAGAGGCTACAATTTGCACGAGCTCACCAAAATTGGACAGTTGAAGACTGGAAAAATGTTGCCTGGTCTGATGAGTCTCGATTTCTGTTGAGACATTCAGATGGTAGAGTCAGAATTTGGCGTAAACAGAATGAGAACATGGATCCATCATGCCTTGTTACCACTGTGCAGGCTGGTGGTGGTGGTGTAATGGTGTGGGGGATGTTTTCTTGGCACACTTTAGGCCCCTTAGTGCCAATTGGGCATCGTTTAAATGCCACGGCCTACCTGAGCATTGTTTTTTGACCATGTCCATCCCTTTATGACCACCATGTACCCATCCTCTGATGGCTACTTCCAGCAGGATAATGCACCATGTCACAAAGCTCGAATCATTTCATTGGTTTCTTGAACATGACAATGAGTTCACTGTACTAAAATGGCCCCCACAGTCACCAGATCTCAACCCAATAGAGCATCTTTGGGATGTGGTGGAACGGGAGCTTCGTGCCCTGGATGTGCATCCCACAAATCTCCATTAACTGCAAGATGCTATCCTATCAATATGGGCCAACATTTCTAAAGAATGCTTTCAGCACCTTGTTGAATCAATGCCACATAGAATTAAGGCAGTTCTGAAGGCGAAAGGGGGTCAAACACAGTATTAGTATGGTGTTCCTAATAATCCTTTAGGTGAGTGTATTTGGTTCTAACTGTTCAGTTTTGTTTCTAGGGCTGCCAGAGCAGACAATGGCCCAAATAAAATGATTTCAGTCTTGGATTCATTGAGATGAAGAACATTTAAATACATCCACTTTGTAAGATGAGACAGGCTATCAGAGTGTGTCTAAAGACTAATTTCCTTTTTTGATTGGCATATAAATTTGCGTCGTCAGCATAGCGATGAAATGACATCCCATGTTTCATGTAGATCCTTTAGACTGCAGTGGTTCTCAAACCTGTCCTGGGGACCCCTCACCACTGCACATTTTGTAAGTCTCCCTCATTAGACACACCCCATTCAGGTCTTGCAGTCTCTACTAATGAGCTGATAAGTTGAATCAGGTGTGTTAGATGAGGGAGACATGCAAAATGTGCACTGGCGAGGGGTCCCCAGGACAGGTGTGAGAACCACTGATTTAGAGGGTAGAGTTGGCTATAGGGTTAATGCATCAGATCATGTGTTTTCCTCACATGAACATAGTGTTTCTGAATCCATGTTTTTCTTGTGTTGCAGGATACTACATAGGAATGTGTTTTGCAGCTCCTGAACAGAATCTCATGTACATCCATCATGCAAGTCATGGATGGCAAATATACTTTGGGCTGTCACTGGCCATCCAGCTTTTGAGTTGTGCACTTGCTTTCTATTGGTCCAGACGTGGATGGGCTAATCATCCGATATGCCAGGCGCTCAGCACGCATGCCTTACAACGCTCCAGCTGGAGGGCCGTCGCCTCATCCATCAACATAGAGTTTCGCCGCATCGATAAATTTGCTTCCGGTTCTACTAGCGCAAGAGTGATTGTCACCGATACTTGGGTGATGAAGGTCACGACGTACTCCTTGCGCGTTGCCTTGCATCAGGACTGTCATCTGACTGTCACAGACTCCAAGCATCACAGCCTGTCGCCTGAATTAAACACGCCGGTGCAAATTGTCACCATCACTGTTGCCAGTATCAATCCCAGAGTCAAGCCTTTTGACATAAGGTAATTTCATGTTTAGGAAATGGATGTGCCTCCTTTCATTTTCTTCAGTGATGTGCAAGGGTCACTGTACTTTCCCTTGCAGGCTGAAATCCACAGAGTACGTGGAGCTGCAAGAGAAACTGCATGCACCCATCAGGAACGCCGCCAATGTGGTCATCCATTTGACAATGAGTGAGCTCTTTTTGGAGACCTTTAAGTCATATGTGAGGTTGAATGAAGTCTACAGGTGTCCAAGTGGCCAGGTGAGCACGAAAACAACCAGCACACACTTTTCTCTCGTTCTTTTATAGACATTTTACAGACTTCTTTACTAGATAATGATGAATCCCTAGCACTAGATAGTAGTGATGGGGAGTCGACTCCCAAAGAGGAGTCCCAGAGTCGGGGTCGAGTCCAGCACAGGAATCGACTCTCGGTGTCGACTCTGTTGCTGTGTCTGAAATCGCTCACTTGTTTACTGATTCTCTAATCCCTTTAAAGTGCATTGCAGTTGAGTGCACTATATAAGCAAGGAGTGAATGAAATGAAGCGAGGAATTCAGACACTGACGTAATACACCGCGTCAGAGAGCTGTCGCAGAAACTTTGTCACACACATTTATTTGATTGCTTACTTTAGAAATAGAAAACAGTCACAGCGACTTTAGTTTGTAATTATACATAGGCTTCCTCCATGCTAGCTTTAGTTTAATTGATGGTATATTAATGCAATAAATATAGATTTGGTATCATTAAACTAACCATAAATCATAAAAAAACTCACGTCAAGAAGAAACACAAATAAATTGGACTAATTTGGACGGTCACGCTAAAAGTGTGCGGTTTTAATAAGGGGATTTTAAGGCTTTGTGTCGGGGGAAAATAATTAGCTCAGCCCTACATTAACAATTACAATTAAATACGGTTAGATGAATAAATAGGCATCACGGACTACAGCATTTATTAATCTAGGGAAATATTCCACGTTTTTTGGGGGTTTTTTTACATTTCAACTTAACTCTTTCCCCACCAACGTTTTTTTTTTTTTTTTTTAAGTTGCTAGCCACCGCCAGCGTTTTTGATCATTTTCACAAAAATGTCATGGCCCCCAGAATATTTTATTGTATGAATATCTGAACATTCAATATATCAATTCATTAAACAAACAAACCCGTTTTATTCTTCATGCATTCTTTTTTTATCACCACTTAAATGTGGGTAAGTTTCTTTAAAAAAAAGCAACATTTTGAGCAAAAAGCTGAGAAAATCCCGTTTTTATCAAAGACTACATCTGGATCAGATTCAGAAAGATGATCAAAACACAGATGGAGTAGATCGAGTCCATCAACACCCCTAAATCTTCACAGTCCTATAGCTCGCCCTGGGTCGACATTAGGCCGTTTTGATTTATATGCTGTTTAATGTTGATGATCTCATTATTTTACATATGCATATGATTACATATGATATCGCTTTTTCTGCATCTTCTTCTCCTGTGTTTTGATCAGTAGATACTGTACTCTTTCAGAAGATGTGTAATAGCGCCCCCTAGCGTATAACAGTGAAAACACGGAAAAAATTCAGTCAATGGTGGAGAAAGAGTTAAAAAATATCAGTTTACATCAATTCATGTTTAACAAACAATAGTGTATTTATAAATGAACATTAATGTTTATTATTTGATATCTGATGCATGAACTATGTGGACCCGTTATTGTGTAATCTATTCAGCAATGGTGGTTCTGCATAAAACAATTCGTATCTGAATGGAGACTGACTTAATTGCAACATTCGCAATGCTTTATGGGAGTCCGTGTTGTTGTTTGTCTATAGATGAGATATTACTTCAGCAACCCAGCCATCAAACTCTTTCAATATCGAGCATTCAGGACGGAGGCAAATTAACATTAAAGTCTAAATGAACCACATCACTTGAATTGTTTGGAGAATGTTTATTTTTACAACTGGAACGTAGTATGTTTTAAAGAAACCTGTCAACTTTGCTGTTTCCTGTTAGGAACTTGAGCCATGTATCGGATGCATGCAAGTCAATGCCAACGTGAAGCTTCTGCGCCTGTGCCAGGGAGACGGTGAAGGCGAATGCCAGCAGTGCTACTGCCGCCCCATGTGGTGCCTCACATGTATGGGCAAATGGTTTGCCAGTCGACAGGACCAGCAGCAGCCGGAGACGTGGCTGAGCAGCAGGGTACCGTGTCCCACCTGCAGGGCCAAGTTCTGCATTCTGGACGTTTGTCCCATTAATTGAGGATATTGGTATTAATTCAGTTCAGTCTTTTCATGGCTGTAGGCCTTTACGACACTGAACCTGGTATTTCTGAGCACTTCTATGTGCTTTCTCAAAACCTTTGTGCCTCCCAAGCTACAAACATATCTAATGACAGTGAATCCCATGTCCTGTATGGGCAAAAAAGAAATGATTGAAATGAAGTTTGTATGTATATACCATCATTGTAATATCTGTTACAGTATATTTATTTCTTTTGGAGGGAATGTGCCTAAAGTCCTGAAGATATTGTCACAGTGCAAAGGATCTTAATGGCAGGATTAAGGATGACCTGGGGTCAGTGGGAAAGAGAAATTTCAAGTTTGTTGCATTTTTTTGTGAAGAACGTAACATTTAATTATAAATATTTCCAGTAAATATGAAAAAAATGGATTGCTAAAATTGACCATGATGGTATTTTTTTTTTTAATGAAATATGAGACTCTTTCTGAGATTCACATTTTTATAGCAGAAATGCAAAACAAATTTATAGAAAATATTCACATAATTTGATCACATGCACCTTGCCTTAATTCAAACTTTGATAAATGGAGAAACTTCATGTTGCTTTATTCTTGTAATAAAGTGAAAATAATCTGGTGTGCATCAGATATATTAGATTCAAATTATTTCTTGTAATGTTTTAGACACGCGACTTCTTGTTTTTTGTTTTTATTGAGGGAAAGTGATCTCTACTTTGTTAACCCTCTGGTGCTTTTCGCATGGCCGACAAAAATTACAGATTTTTTTTGTTTTTATTTTTATTTCAATTAAATGAATGTACTATATTTTAGTTTGATAATGTTTTAATATTTTGTATTTTTAGAGGATTTTATGGTACTAAATTATATTTATACAGTAGTTATTATTATAATCCATTTATTCACTTTTTGAGCATAAACCTGAAAATGAAATTTACAACTTAAACTGTGGTACATCTTGAATGCTTTGGAGCACAGATTTAAAGGCAGGGTAGGCGATTTGTTCCAGAAATGTTTTTGTTATGCTGGTTGAAAATCTCTTTACATCCTGATAGCATCACTCTAAACATATTTATATGTGTATATATATATCGTCTGTGGAAGGTGTAGAACCATAAAATGTTCGTCCAATCACGATATGATGTCCTACCTGCTTGTCAACGTATGTATTTCCATACCTCCACGCACCTGCTCAAAAAAAGCAAAAACATTTTTTTCAATTTTTATATGAAATGTATATAAATCTAAACAAGCTGTGTTCCAAATTTGAGGTTGATGTCTCAAAAAAAATGAGCTTTCAGTAAGATTTTGTTTGGGCGTAGTACCTAAAGTTTCCACTAGATGAAATACGTTCCCCATTCATTTCCAATGCGGTCATTTTTGACCACAAGGAGTACAAGTGTGACTATTTTTTTAGGGCCATTTAACATTTTCAAGTCCGTGTGTGTGTGTGTGTATATAGGTCCACATAGCAAGTGCCAAAACCTTTACCAAGTTTCGTACCATTCCGATGAAGTAAAAAAAAAAAAAACTCAATTTTTCGGTCAAAAAAGACAAGAGCACCAGAGGTTAAAAGAATCTCTCAAATACAAAGCTGATTTGCTTTATTGAGCTGGTCATTGTATAGGGGATTTCTAATGATTTGCATGCAAAAAACACACTGGGAACTTCTAGATCACTGTAACCTAAAGGAGGACTGGCTTACTGACACTAAGGTCACATAATTGATAAGAGTTTAACGGAGTGATTGAGATCTCCCAGACAGCAACATAGTGTCGGCCCAGATCAGGGGTCCGTTCTTCGTACCTCGCTTAATACATCTGAGATGATTTGACAGATCCCAGATCTTCTAATCGTGATAACTGATCTCTGGCTAATTTGGTTCTTCAAATGAATTTGCGGATTTGATTAAAATATCTGGATTAATTTGTCTGAGATTACTGCGCGTTCCTGTGTTCCCTGAAGAGGGCAGATGCATCGATACTCGAAACCACGATCAGCAATGCAGCGATTGGCTGGCGGCAAGACAGCAACGTAATGACATCATATAATTAAAAAAGACACCTGACGAAAAACTTGATGAATTTCTGGACCAACATAAAAGTTATAGTAGATAAATGAAATGTGCACAGGTTTTTTTTTTTTCTAAACATGATTCCCAATCATTTATATTCACGATTTCTAGTATTTGTACAGCCTTTACATTTTTATTTCAATGTTGTCATTACCAATTAATTTAATTTTATCTTTGAAGCAGATTTGTTACGTGACAACATTAAAGGGGTCATGAACTGGCTTTTTAAAAAAAAAAATGTACTGTTGTCTGAGGTCAACTTATGACGTTTGTGTGGTTTTTACATTCAAAAACATCATAATGAATAAGTAATAGGGTATTTTCTACCATGGTTTTGAGCCTAGCTCTTGAAACGCTCGGTTTTTATGTGCGTGCCGCACTGAAGACTTGGAAGTAAACGCCCACTGCTATGATTGGATAACAGTTTTGCATATTATAATGAGCTTCGGCTCCCCAGTCATTACACGTGAGGAATTGTTTTTGAAAACTTCCAATGTGGAGAAACAGCAACCGGAATGATTCGCCCACAGGGCTCGCAAAATGTCTTTATCAAACAAACACAATGATTTATCTCTCATCCACCTGCAATTAATTGGAATGTTATTTTTTATTACTTGGCCGGCCCGATCGGTGGATATAACCGTGAACCGTGCATACACACACACACACGCGCGCGTATTTCACTATTTAAGATAGTGCGAGCCCTGGCCCATACATGTCCGAGTCTGATCACGAATCGCAGGACAATGAACCAACAACACCTCAAATACAAAGCCTGTGACAGCGTGGAAGTTATGTTTAGTTAGACACGTACATAATCAGTAGATATCAAACGTAACAATGCAATACTATCACATATAAAAAACATTTTTTACTCACATAATTGTGTTGCATCATTCCTGTCAGAGCCAGAAGCCACAGCATTGTTTTTTAATCTCATTCTGTCTGCAAATCCAGTTTACAAACGAATCCACAGTGAAATGAAGCGAACAAATGCAATGTCTTCCCCACGTGAGCTGGATCTTCATTAAAAATAAAGTTTTTAAAAGTTTTAAGCTCCACGTAGGCCTATGTTATTTATCTATAACATGCGTGAGTCGGTGGGCGGGGCTACAGAATTAGGCGTTCTTCGGTTGAGGCGGCGTTTCACTGAACTCTGACGTCACAGGGAAGAACATTTGCATATTGATCGTTTGCTGAGCCAGCTGTCAATAAAAGCTTTTCTTTGACTAATAAGGAAGTTTTCAGCTCTGAAACTTACAGGATATTCTTATATTACCATGACCTTTTATATATCAAAAGCTCAAGGGAAAGTTGATTTCTCAATTCATGACCCCTTTAATTAAAGTTTCTTAAGGGTCAAGATCAAGTTCTCTGCGTCTCCTGCGCTGCATCAAGCCACTCCCATAATATCTGTCACCACTCAAATTAATGCACGGCTCAGATTAACTGTACAGCATGTGTGTAAGACTCCAATAAAATTAATATAGTAATTATTCCATCACAAATAAATCTCTCAATCAGTAAAACTGTCTATAGTATTATAGACTACACAACATTTATAATATTATTTTCAAATTCATTTTTATATTATTATTATTATTATTATTTAAAATTATTATTGCCCCTGGTTCAGTAAGGAACGCTTGTAATAAAGAAGCAGTTGTTGGGACAGATTTTAAGTATCAATGCCATTTAAAAAGATGCAGTCTAGTCCTGTTTACATGAAGTAAGCCGCTACCAAGCAGGTTTAAGTTTATGGACCTGTTGCTATGACAGCAAGTCCAGGATGAGCGTCGAAGAACCAAACAATCCAAGATCATGCCAAATCGTCAACAATCAAATCCAGCTAACTGAGTTAGCGATGTACGAAGAACGGACCCCTGGGCCACATCTGGCACATGTGAATTCCACTAGGGCTGCAACAACTAATCGATAAAATCGATAATGAATAACGTCGACAACAATTATCATTCAGTGTTGCCAGCTTAGCGACTTAGTCGCTATATTTAGCGACTTTTCAGAGCCCTTCAACGACTTTTTCCCCCCAAAAAAGCACCTAGCGACAAATCTAGCGACTTTTTGGACAAACCTCAAAAACTTTACAAATGTAAGTACAGTCCGAGGTCTTGCTTTCCCCCTGCCGTCACACCTCTCTCTGTGTCTACCCTGTTCAGTGAGTGGCTGAGAGTAGCAGCAGCACATTTCGTTGAGCACACGGCAGCTGACAGACGTGAATGAGCTAGCTGCACATGAGCACAGTGTTGCCATGGAAGATACATTTTTAAGTTTTATATATTAAAAAAAATGTAGTTTGACCGTTTTGATTTCCATTCGTGCTTATTACCTAGGTCAGGGTTAAACATTAAACTTTATTAAACTTACAAAATACAGTTTGAGAGCACAAACTAGGAGAAAAAACGGAAGTACGACGTGATGACATCACGATTATGCTAATTGAAGCATGACTTCATCTAACGACATTTAGCGACTTTTTGGGCAGGCTTTATACTTTCTCATGATCGATTAGTCGGGTCTGCCTCTCTGTGCATGGAAAACTTCCATCAGTCGCGCCAAATTACAGCACTGGAGAACTCATTTCTGTGGACAAAATACATCTAAAAATAGTGGAGGATACATAGTGAGCTGCTGCGGGACAGGTACGTGATCCAAGCGCCCAAAACATGAGAATTATTTATTTTAAGCATCAAGCTAATGCATTAGCGTTTAACATACTCTGTCATGCGCTTTGACAGATGCGTGTGCGTCCTCAGCGCAAAACGTTCATTTTACAGGTTATAAAAGCGTGTAACCCTTATCTGTACATGTTCTAATTCACGCGAGTATTTCTATTTTGCATGAAAGCGCATCCTGACAGTCTGCTTTAAACTTTACTGAACAAACAGACAGAAGGCAGTCGAGAGGGAGACAATTAACATTCATTTAGCTGCAATATCTGCTGTTGGACGCTAAACTTAGGTTTAGAAGTCAACATGTAATTTAAGTATTTTTTGAGAGTAGTAACTGTAAAGGGATAACGGCATGTAATTCCTAATATAAGAGTCGTTCCTGTTATACAGTGACTTTTCTGTCTATGATTTACTTACTCATGTTTTCTATCAAATGAGTATAATATTTATAAGAAATGGCTTAAATTATACATTTAGGTCTACTTTATCACTTAAACAGATATAATAGACATTAAAAATACTATTTTGTGTTTTACACATCTTTTTGTTGATGTATGCATTCAATTTTATCATGTCCTCAGTGCAAAGTAATCAACTTCCACAAGAATATAAACCATGAAATGATAACTTCAAAATATTTTTAAATTATGTTATAGACTTGGGTAAATTGCCTCCAATCATATATATAAATCACGTGAAACTATAGTTATGTTTTTTTTAATTTTTTTTTTTAGTTTTTAATTTTTTTTATACAATTTTCTTAATTTCTATGTCCCTTAAGTCATCTTCCACAACTGTTAGTATGTACTTTCTCGGCTTCCAAAAAAGACCACAATTCAATTGAGACCATTTTCAGGAAATTACATCATTTATTTTTCCTGCTGGAATTCAACTGTACAAACTGAAGTAAGCTTCAACTCTCACTTCTACCATTTGTTTTTGTTTTTGAAATGTTATCTTGCTTGTCACACTCTTAAAGTTACACCCTGTTATGCCTTGCTATGGAGAATGTTTGTCCAGTCAAAAAATTGTAAAAAAAAAAAAAATATATATATATATATATATCTGACATAGTTATAAAAGTTCTGTTTATCTGTAGAAGGTTAGCTAGCTAAATGTTGATCATTGAAAGAGCTACAGCTAACTAAGCTCAAAATGTTCCACCCTGTTAGGTCTATAAACCTAACAGGGTGGAAATTTTAATAGAATAAATTGTATTTAGTGTATATTGCAAATTATATATACATATATATGTGTGTGTGTGTGTGTGTATATATATGTATATATATATATATATATATATATATATATATATATATATATATATATATATATATATATATATATATATATATATATATATTAAAAAAAACCAATATTATATAGGTGCAGTTCCACACATTACTGATGGCAAACCATGCAGGACAATGACGGAAAGCTCATCCACTGTTAGAACCGCTTAGAACCTGTTATACTCCGTTCCACCTGTTAGACAAGTCATTTTTAAATAATAATTTGACAGCAACGTTAAATGTTTTGCATACTTATGTCTTATTTTGGAAGGTGAGGAGCATTAACAGCATATACAGTATATGTTTTTGAGCAAAACATATTATTCACCATCCTGTTGGCAAAAATGGGTACAAAAAAAGTACCTGTTCTTAACAAGCAAGACATATTCTATTCATTAATAATTGTTTTGTTATTGTTTCAAGAATAAAAAATACTATGATGGCATAAGGGACATATACTATCCAAGAAAATCTCATTATTGTTTAACATTTACGTTATTAACATTTTGTAATAACTATATGTATATGTCCCTAACAGGGTGGAATATCTTCACGGCCAGTGTCTGAACAATCTACCCATAGTTATTATTTTCTGAGTCCCTGAGTTTGACTAATATGTATTCCTAAAAGTTAAACATGTCACTATTTTGGTAAAATGCTAAAAACATGAAAAACATGTACCTTTTTTTTTCAAAAATGATGAAGCCAAAATGTTACTGGATAACAGGAATTACCCATAAATGTAAGCCATTTCTACAGGATAAAGAAATGACAGTAACAGGTTACTTTATTTTTATATAGGTTTTCGCTGCTGAGTTTTTTGCGTCTGCACTGCAGCTCCGTACAGCTTTGCTTTTGAATCTCTATTTCATATAATTCCTTGTTGTTTATACTGCTAAATATAACTTACTCATTACCATATATTGTCTAATATTGCTTATCACATTAAAATCTGACGTCGCTAGCTTTTAATCTAAATCACTATCACAACGCGTTAGCATTTCGCTAGCCTATTAGCCTGCCATCCGTGCATCCGGGTCTCCTGTTTTCTCTCGCACGCCTTTTACGAGTCCATCAAACAATTCGGGTGAGTTGGATTAGTCAACAAACACGGTAAGCCATGTCTTCTTCTCCTGTTATTGTCACTTGCACTGCCTGTCACATGTTTAGCTTAACCTTCTCTGTCGGCGAAGAGGGCTTCATATGAGATAAATGCAGGGAGATAGTCAGGCTGACAGAGAAGATTTCAGAATTAGAGACACGCATCCAAACTTTTATTGAGAATAGTGAGAATGTAACAGCTTTAGACACTGCTTTGGATGCGACTAGCTAAGTGAACTCTGTACATTGTTCAGTTCCGGCTGTAGAGCCCGTGCAGCAGGGCAACTGGGTGACTGTGAGACGGCATAGTCGCGGATCAAAAAACCACTCTTCCATTCCGATTAGAACATCAAACAGGTTCTCCCCACTCAGTGATGCACCCACTGAGAATCCTGTTGAAAGTGCCCTAGTTATTGGCGATTCTGTTACACGGAACGTGAAAATAGAGACACCAGCCACCATAGTCACATGTTTACCGGGAGCCAGAGCGCCTGACATCAAAGCAAATTTAAAAGTGCTGGCTAATGCTAATCGTAAATTCTCTAAGATTATTATTCACGTCAGCACTAATGATGTTCGACTTCGCCAGTCGGAGATCACCAAAATGAACATTAAAGAGGTGTGTAAACTCGCAAGTATGATGGCAGCTAACGTTTTTTGCTCTGGCCCCCTCCCAGTTAGAAGGAGTGATGAGATACTTAGCAGACTATCATCACTCAATGGCTGGCTGTCTAAGTGGTGTCCGCAGAATAACATAGGGTTCATAGACAATTGGAAAAGCTTTTGGGGCAGACCTGACCTGTTAAAAAGAGATGGTATTCATCCCTCCTGGGATGGTGCCGCTCTTCTCTCTAGTAATTTGGCACATAGTCTTAGAGCTGAACCTTGACTAACTGGGGCCCAGGTCAGGAAGCAGACGGACTGGCTTAACCGACCACCTGCTAGCTGTCTCACGTCACAGAAGTCAGATAAATCCCAGCACATAGAGACTCTTTCACCTAGATATGATCACATAGAGACTGTGTCTGTTCCCCGAATTAGTAAATACAAAAAACTCTCGAACTCATTTAAGGGTAAAATTAAAGAAACAAATGATAAAGCTCGGGCTGCTGAATATTCGATCCCTTTCCTCAAAAGTGCTTATTGTTAATGATATGATTACAGACCATAACCTAGATGTGCTGTGTTTGACAGAAACCTGGCTAAAACCTGACGATTACAGTACTTTAAATGAGTCCACCCCACAAGATTATTGTTATAAACACGAGCCGCGTCTGAAAGGTAAAGGGGGAGGTGTTGCTGTAATTTATAATAATATCTTCGGTATTACTCAGAAGTCTAGTTTCAAATATAATTCTTTTGAAGTTTTGGTGCTTTATGTAACGTTATGTAGTGTAAATGAAAAATCCCGTTTGACATTTGTGCTGGCTACTGTATACAGGCCACCAGGGCACAATACAGACTTTACCAAAGAATTTGCTGATTTTCTATCAGAGTTAGTACTGGCTGCAGATAAAGTCCTAATTGTTGGTGATTTTAATATCCATGTAGACAATGAAAAAGACGCATTAGGATTGGCATTTAGAGACATTCTAAACTCTATTAGGGTAAAGCAACACGTGTCAGGACCAACTCATCGTCGTAATCATACTTTAGACTTAATATTTTCACATGGAATAAATGTTGATACCGTTGAAATTCTGCAGCAGAGCGACGGCATCTCAGATCATTACCTAGTATCATGTCTACTTAATTTAGCAAAGGCTGCAAAGCCGGACTATCACCACTGCGACTAAAGATTGCTTTGTAAATAATCTTCCTCAACAGTTCCATCTCCTCAGCATCCCAGATAGCCTAGAGGAACTCGATGTTGCAACAGAAACTATTGACTCTCTTTTCCAGAACTTTAGGCACAGTTGCTCCTCTGCGCTTAAAGAAGATTAAAGAAAATAGTCCAACGCCGTGGTACAACGAGCGCACTCGGGCCCTTAAAACAGCAGCCAGAAAAATGGAGCGCAGCTGGAAGAAAACAAACGAGATTTTTTGCATTTCGCCGAAAGAGAGCATGATTGCATACAGAAAGGCCGTAAAAATTGCTAGATCTGCTTATTTTTCGACTCTCTTAGAAGAAAACAAACACAACCCTAGGTATTTATTTGATACAGTGGCTAAATTAACAAGAAATAAAGCTTCAACTTCTGACGTTTGCAAACAGCACAGGAGTAATGACTTTATGAACTTCTTTACGTGCAAGATTGATAATATTATGAAGAAAATTATAACTATGCAACCATCTACTACAGTATCGCATCAGACAAAAAAAATCAGACAGGAAAAATTCCACTCATTCACTGCTATAGGAGAAGAAGAATTGGCTAAACTCTTTAAATCATCTAAATCAACATGTATGCTCGACCCTATACCGACTAAGCTACTGAAAGAGATGCTTCCAGAGGTCATAGATCCTCTTCTTAATATCATTAATTCATCTTTGTCATTAGGATATGTACCGAAAACTTTTAAGTTGGCTATTATTAAACCACTTATTAAAAAAAACGCAGCTTGATCCTACAGAATTAGTAAATTACGGGCCAATCTCAAATCTACCCTTTCTATCAAAAATACTAGAAAAGGCAGTGTCTTCACAACTATGCTCCTTTTTAGAAAGAAATGGTATCTGCGAGGATTTCCAGTCAGGATTTAGACCGTATCATAGTACTGAGACTGCTCTCATTAGAGTTACAAATGATTTGCTCTTATCATCTGATTGTGGTTGTATCTCTCTATTAGTGTTACTCGATCTTAGCGCTGCATTCGATACTATCAACCACAACATTCTTTTGAATAGACTCGAAAATTATGTTGGCATTAGTGGAATTGCATTGGCATGGTTTAAATCATACTTATCTGACCGCTATCAGTTTGTAGCAGTAAATGAAGAGATGTCACACCGATCACAAGTTCAATATGGAGTACCGCAAGGCTCAGTGCTAGGACCGTTGCTTTTCACCCTGTACATGCTACCCTTGGGAGATATCATTAGGACACATGGCGTTAGTTTTCATTGTTATGCTGACGATACTCAGCTCTATATTTCTTCGCCCTGACGAAACTGACCAATTCACAAGAGTGACAGAATGCATAGCTGATATAAAAAATTGGATGACTAGTAATTTCCTACAACTTAATTCTGAAAAAAACGAATTTCTAATTATTGGACCAAAAACATCTGCAAGTAGTAACCTAGAATACTGTCTAACACTTGATGGCTGCTCTGTCAAGCCCTCGTCGTCAGTTAGGAACCTGGGTGTGCTCTTTGATACCAATCTCTCATTTGAAAGCCACGTTTCTAGCATCTGTAAAACTGCATTCTTCCATCTTAAAAATATATCTAAATTACGGCACATGCTTTCAATGCAAAATGCTGAACAGTTAGTTCATGTGTTCATGACCTCAAGGCTAGATTATTGTAATGCTCTACTGGGTGGTTGCCCTGCTCGCTTAATAAATAAACTCAGCTGGTCCAAAATGCAGTAGCCAGTAGTGATGTTATATATGACACCGACGCTTCAAAGCGCGTATCGAGTACGCAGCACAATTTCACATGAAGCTCCGTTTCGGAGCGCGTATTGTTTACAGAGAAACACGTGATCAATGAAAAACGAAGCCTCACTTTCTTTCCAGTCACGTGAATGCTTCACTTTGCGTGTCGGAACGTTTGAACTCAGACCAACTTTACGGGTTTTTGGAAGTTGAAGTCCAAACTCCATTTTTTTTTATATATAAGCCTATAGTTTATAATACATGATCATATATTTTGCCATATAAACAGTATAAAAACCATAAAATAATTAGAGCAACATTTACTTGCATCAAACAACTCTGTTGTTATCGTAATTATAATTGTTATCGTTAAATTGCCACACTTTAATATGTGAATTATATTATCAGAAAACTGAACATTTAGCATGGTCAGGCTTTTATTTGTGCTTAATGGATAAAACAGCGGTGCTGTGCACTCAGGTTTATGGCTGCTATAAATTTGACCTGCCACAAGATGGCACTGTTTTCGACACTCCTGATGCTTCGAAATCTTGTCCCGAAACAATCAGGGGAAAGCCTCGGTGCTTCATGAGGCTTCATTTGCCCATCCCTAGTAGCCAGAGTTCTTACTAGAACCAGGAAGTATGACCATATTAGCCCGGTTCTGTCAACACTGCACTGGCTCCCTATTAAACATTGTATAAATTTTAAAATCTTGCTTATTACTTACAGAGCTCTAAATGGTTTAGCTCCCCAGTACTTGAGCGAGCTCTTAACGCATTATAGTCCTTCACGTCTATTGCAATCTCAAAACTCTGGCCAGTTGATAATACCTAGAATATCAAAATCAACTGCAGGCGGTCGATCCTTTTCCTATTTAGCACCTAAACTCTGGAACAGTCTTCCTAGCATTGTTCGGGAAGCAGACACACTCTGTCAGTTTAAATCTAGACTAAAAACACATCTCTTTACTATGGCATACACATAGAACATTATCAATTTATATTATTCAAATCAGTTAAATGATTGTTTTAGACTGCATTAACTAGGTCAGCCGGAACCGGGAACACTTCCCATAACACCTGATGTACTCGTTACATCATAAAAAGAATGGTATCTACGCTAATGTTAGTCTCTCTGTTTATCCCGAGGTTTACTGCAGTCTGCCGGATCCAGATCAGATGGTGGACCTGCGCCTAGAAACGACCAACGCATCCCTGAAGTGTCAGCAAAGACCATGTCAACTCTCCCCTGTGAAGGCCTCCTTCCCTTCCCTTCTATACAGATAAAAACACATATGCACACATACAGTGGGGAGAACAAGTATTTGATACACTGCCAATTTTGCAGGTTTGCCCACTTACAAAGCATGTAGAAGTCTGTAATTTTTATCATAGTTACTCTTCAACTGTGAGTGACGGAATCTAAAACAAAAATCCAGAAAATCACATTGTATGATTTTTAAGTAATTAATTTGCATTTTATTGCATGACATAAGTATTTGATACATCAGAAAACTTAATATTTGGTACAGAAACCTTTGTTTGCAATTATAGAGATCATACGTTTCCTGTAGTTCTTGACCAGGTTTGCACACACTGCAGCAGGGATTTTGGCCCACTCCTCCATACAGACCTTCTCCAGATCCTTCAGGTTTTGGGGCTGTCGCTGGGCAATACGGACTTTCAGCTCCCTCCAAAGATTTTCTATTGGGTTCAGGTCTGGAGACTGGCTTGGCCACTCCAGGACCTTGAGATGCTTCTTACGGAGCCACTTCTTAGTTGCCCTGGCTGTGTGTTTCAGGTCGTTGTCATGCTGGAAGACCCAGCCACGACCCATCTTCAATGCTCTTACTGAGGGAAGGAGGTTGTTGGCCAAGATCTCACGATACATGGCCCCATCCATCCTCCCCTCAATACGGTGCAGTCGTCCTGTCCCCTTTGCAGAAAAGCATCCCCAAAGAATGATGTTTCCACCTCCATGCTTCACGGTTGGGATGGTGTTCTTGGGGTTGTACTCATCCTTGGTTGTACAAATTAATTATTTAAAAATCATACAATGTGATTTTCTGGATTTTTGTTTTAGATTCCGTCACTCACAGTTGAAGTGTACCTATGATAAAAATTACAGACTTCTACATGCTTTGTAAGTGGGCAAACCTGCAAAATCGGCAGTGTATCAAATACTTGTTCTCCCCACTATACGTATTCAAACGTATTCGCTTGCCTATAGGCTGAACACGTAATGCTTTTTTCGCGGATTCGACTTTTTAGGGGTTTGCGCGGGGATGATGATGGTATAGTTTCAAAACTATTTCAAACCTATTTCATGGTTTGCATTCTCGGGCCACCAGAAGCTGTTGCCGTGCGGATGGGGTCCGGAACGCATTGGAGGTTTTCTGTTTTAATTGAAGATGGTGTTGTTTAAATGGCACCAAATTAAATAACTAATCAGTTTTTACAACAGAAATTAATCAAAAACTTTTCTTCAAAAACAAAATTAATTAATTTCCTATTATCACTGTGAAGCTGCTTTGAAGCAATCTGTGTTGCTAAAAGCGCTATATAAATGAAGGTGACTTGACTTGACTTTATCCATAGTGAATGTGTGTGTGTTCCGGCAGAACATTCCTCTTAACTGGTAACACTGAGTTTGTGTTTTTTGTTTTTTGTTTTCCTTTAATATAATTTTAATGTAGGGATTTAAACTGTCCTTTTGCTTAGTTACGTTTTTGCACGTAATGTATAGCACAGATATACCCTCGTATGAAAATTAACCATAGTAAAACCATGTTTTTTGGCGTATTGATTACCATTTGTATAACCACACAAATACCAGTTAAACTATGGATTTGAAGCAAAACCATGGTTAATTTGTGGTTACCATGGACCCTGGACAACAATAACCCTTATTTATTTATTTATTATTATTATTATTATTATTATTTTTTTTTTTTGTAAAACCATGGTTGATTTTTGTATATTCACTATGTGTGTTTTCATAGCCCTCAGCTGACACTTATGGGCAGGATGGGGAATGGTGTGTTTTGTCAATTAAAAAAATAGGTGCCTTTTTATCTGATTAATCGAAAAAAATAATCGGCCATCTAATCGATTATCAAAATAATCATTAGTTGCAGCCCTAAATTCCACTATGTTGCTGTCTGGACTAGAATAAGATTTAAGACTGCAATCTTTTACTCCTGCAAATCGTGTATTATGAATCTTTGGATGTAAGGTTTGTGCTGATGCTATATGTTAAAGTCCCTGTAGTCGATAATTTTATCCCTTAAAACTCATATTTGATCACCAAAATGACATATTTCCTGTGAAAAAAAATTTGTCATGTCTTAAAATAGCTTGAATGTAACTACATCCTTGTTTCATTTAGTATGCGTGGAGTCATGAATATGCTAATTAGCCCCGCCTCCACTCACACACACCAGCTCAGAGATCCACTCCGTCAACTTACTGAGGTAAACACTGCACAATGGTATCGCTCTCTGCAGCATCGGACACATAATGGTAATTAATATGATTAGCCTTTTGCTTGACTACGTTATCAAACAGCTAATAATGTGTTGCTAATGTTACACAAACCATGTTCCCGTTCGCCATCTCAGTCTGCCTTCAGTATCAGTCAGTATCTTTAGAAACGCTTTGAACAACTCAGAATGTCAGTGGAGAAACGCAAATAGTTTATCATAATATACATAATTCACCCGCTCTATTGCTAAATCTACCCGATTTTTCATATCAATAGAAAAATATACCGGGATAGCCTGGCTTCTCTCAAAACTCCACTAGCAGTCATAGTTAATGATATTAACGCCCACACGTTGACGTGATTGGTTACAAGGTAGTTTGTGATTTTTGAGACTGTCTTTGGTTCACTGCAGTTTTAAAGAGAAAATACTGAGCAATGGTGCTGACATGAAGTTGCACATGGTTTGTCTTAAAGCATATTGAAACACCACATAGACATATAAACAACATTACAAACTTGATTTTCACCTCAGGGGGACTTTAAAACAACACACCTTATGGGTGATTCTATAATTGCGGGTACATTTGGTGTCCAAATTTTCAAATTGTTATATTTTTAATTATTATAATAATTTGTTACTCATTGTTATGGATCACAAGATGTTACAGGCCATAACTATATAATATGTTCTGTAAAAAGTGTCTTAAATAGCTGAAAATCATGATTCCTTGTTGTCGAATTAGTCAGTGTATTTTTTTTCTATCATGTGTAATCAAAATATTTTATTTTACTTTTGGTAATATTTCATTTATTTTATTTATAAAAAGCCCCAAATAGTAATTTTCCTAACTCTACAACATTAAATTGTTTTATCTTATAAAAATGTGTCCATAAATCTTGTCAACTCTTTAAATTGGTTGCATTATCTCCCACAACTATATAAGATACAGGAAATGATGTCACTTCCCCTCACTGATAAGATCTGAAGCTTTGAAAGGTGTGTGTGCTCTCTCTGAGAAAATATTTTAATCTAAAAAGTTCTTACACCGAGAGTTATTTTTTAAAACGTCAAAAAAGGAAAACATCAGAATGTATCACTGATCACACAGTGTGCTGCGTCTTAAAAGTCTTTTAATCATGATTTCATTAGTGCCGTGTGCTCTTAGCATTTATGCTAGCAAGTGGAGTTTTTGGCTAAAAAGTTTAAAATTGTCAATCCTGTTACCAGTGTTATTTCTTCACATTGTCTAATTTGTCTGCAACAAGGTTGACAAAATACTATAAAGAAATATAGTAAAAAGGAAGGAAGTAACTTGTGTTTGGCAAGCACTGAATTATTAAAATTGAATATGTTTTCAATAAGATACTGGAAAGAATTTCTGTTAGTGAACCGTTTTTTCCCCTGAACTTTTTGAAATGCCAAATGTATCTCCAATTATAGAATCACTCAAATGTGAAGAACAACCAAAGACACGCTGACCCGTCCATTCTTAAAGCATTTATTTGGCTCAATTCAGCCGCACACAACACAAAATACAGATATGCAGCTTTGTGTTGTTATAATCTAAGCCCAACAAGCATAACAATATTGATTATATGGTACTTCATGTTACGCTAGATAATAGCTGTCTATAAAACAGTATTTAGGAATATATATATACAGTAATATACAGTCAAATTGCACTGTTACAAAGAAAAAAAGCTTTGAATTAAACGAACCTTTATGTAGTTAATGTACAATACTGACTTTAAACATTTGACCAAAAATGAAAGTACAGAAACCAACTGTCAAGACATTTTGATTTTAAAACAAAACCCAGTTAAAATGGTAAGATTTGTACTTTTATCATGTCTAAGATTAAGTTAGATGCCACTCAGAACACACATTAAGGCACAGTTGAGAATATATGGACATGTCCTGCTTGATGAAAAAGAAAAACAACACTTGAGAAACGTTATTTGAAGAAAAGAAAAAAAAAAAACACCCATCAGGATGTTTGTTCATGCCCAAACTAATGGGATATTCTGTGACTGAACTGATAAGGCTGTGTGGGCTGGATTTGGGCACAACAGGTGGTTCCTAATGGAGCAGAGAATTACTGAAGACAATACAACGAGAGCTGTCTAATGATTATGCAACTCTCTCCTTTATGATATAATGAGATGCTTTTCTGATTTACAGCATGAAATCAGTGCACTGTGATGGACTTCTCCTGCTGCAAATGATCATGATCCTTCACAAGACCACAAAACAGCATTTCTGATCTACAGCCAGCATCGTTTCCTGTGTGTCGTAAGTGCGCGTGCTCACACTGTTCTAAACAAAAACCCTTTGGGTGCCATTTTACTTGCAGTCATATTTTACATTTTACTGAGATAAATCATCAATGTGTGAAAATAGAACGGCTGCAAGAACAAGCAAGTTAGTCTGTAATACAAGCAATGCAAAGTGCATACATTTGGGTTTTCAAGGAATGGTTCAGAAGTATTGCATCTTTACAAACACAAGTGCTTTGAGTACATAAATCTCGTCCAGATATAACAATTCAACAGTTACCAATCCCACGTATCCCAAGCTCCCCAGACAGCAACATCTGGTACATGTGGATTCCACGCGTACCAGATGTGGGCCGACAATATGTTGCTGTCTGGGTCGATCCATACCTCCTTATTTTCTAACTCCCGATTTCCGACATTCCAACTTTCTTTAAAACGTTCACATCCACTTCCTGGTGCTTTTCTTTGCTCCGTTCATTTTCCAACAGAATCAACCATCTCCACATTCACGTCAAGCATATGTGGTATTTTTCCACACACAACCAGGGTTCACTTTACTTAATTACTTTTACGTGCAAAAAAATTATGAAAATGTTTTATAACTTAATTTTCCTTCAACATTTAACACATACTGTACGGCCAACAGAGAACACTAACGAGAACCTAATTCACACTGAATTTTAATGCTCCATGTTACAGCATGAGAAAACCCAGACATAGTGTCACGCAGATCCGGCCCACATCTGGTACGCGTGGAATCCACATGTACCAGATGTGGACCGGATCTGGGCTGACACTATGTTGCTGTCTGGGATGGCTCTGTGGAACTGGAGATGAAACACAAAATAGAACAAAACAAAATAGAAAGGTTTAAAAAGGAAGCTAAACTAAAATGAATGTGATCAACAACAAATTTGGAAACTGTGGCCGTACTGGTGCTTCCTTAACCCTCCTCCTTCCCTCGGGTCATTTTTTTTAAAATTGTGTTCATTGGAGTGGTCCAAGACCCTAGGACTTTTGTCGTACTTGAACCACAAATACACAAAAAATTGACTTGATTTGAGGATTTTTGTGGTTGAAATTTAAAAAAAGTAACAAATCCTTCCCTCACGGGTCAATTTGACCCCCATAGGAATGAATGGAATGTGAGGAATGCTTCACATAGAAAAACCTAAAAATGCTCAAAATTCAAACTAAAAATGCTAAAACTTCACCAAAAAATTATTTTATAATGTCTACATGTGTATCTGAATGCATGCTGAAGAGAAATGACTTTAGGACCCAGCGGAACAGCTCATTTGCTCCATATAGAGCTATAATAAATCTAGTGGCAAGAGTCATGAAATATCATGTTATATTATTATTTTTCACAAGAGGTCGGCAAAGACACTGTACTTACATATGTAAGATATTTTGAGCTGAATTAAAAGGGTTATGCATGAAATTGTGTTATTTTGAATTTAAGTTGAAAGAATGTGCTTAAATTATTTATTGATAAAATGTAGTAATTTAAAGGTAAATAAAATAAAAAATAAAAAAATCTCCAAAAAAAAAAGCATTAAAAAATAGAAAAAAATATTAGCAAAATGAAATGACAAGCTTTCTGGACAAAGAAAAAATTTTAGGGCTTCGGGTCATTTTGACCCGCAAGGGAAGGATTTGTTACAAAGTGCGAGGGAGGGATGAGGGATGACTGATGGTAATCGAATGATGAATTCTCAAATGTACAGAAGATTTTTTTTTTTCTTTTCCAGATTCAGTTTTCTTGCTCATGCTGACAATATCTAAAAAACAAAACCAGCAGCAAATAAATAATGCTGTTCAGACTCCTCACAGACGGTCAAGGAAACATTCAACGTTTAGTCTGCATCCAAAAGACCTGCGACCAACAGCTAAACAAACCTTTTATTTATATAACGTTTATCATGATTATGTGTCCAGTTATGTTTGTGTCTTAGTATGGTGAGAGCTATATAAAAAAAAACAAAAAAACAACAACGTTTAACTGATTATAACATTTGTTTACCTGAAAAGTCCCTAAAATTAAAGCTGAAAGTGCACAGTTATTGTATCAATTCAGTTCTGAATTGTCGGCATATAGTATAAACAAAACAACACTTGACCGTACAATAGTACAACAGTTAGTCATTCATCTACTCGCTGTTAGTATTGGTTTCACACCAAACCGTGTACCAGCCATGGTTGTTATTGTACAATAAAATAATTAGGTATTAGGGACAAAATATGAAGTCCATTTTGCAAGATTTGACATGAAAATAGAAAGAGAAATAAAATTAAAATCCAAAACAAGGTTTATGTTTTGGGGTTAAGCACAGATCAAGACGACAAACGCTGACACGGTCAGACAGGATGCAATATATCACCTATTTTACATGTATTAATATGTATATATCATGTTTACATGTGAACATGGAAAAATTGACTATTTGAATCTTGTTTGCAGAGATTGTTCATTATTGGGATATGGAGTAATTTGGATGTTTTTACTCAGCAACACCCTCTGTTGGTGATCCAAAAGATCACCAGTTGAAGAGCGAGTTCTGTCCTAACGTCATGAAGTAGATCTGACTGCATCCACCCGACTGGACAGAAGCAAAAAACACCTGCAGAGAAACACAGGCTTATAAAAATGTTTCATGACTTTTAGTCATTCATATGCTTATAATGCCCAGACAACCTCTTCAAATTTTTTTTTCTTTTTTTGTGGGAGAATTATTTGGAGAGATTTTTAAATGTGATATTATATAAGCACATAGAAAGATTTTCTTACTTTATCGTTTCTTTCACACAGGAACTTGAGCTTCTGAGCCTTTTTGTGCATGAAGACTCCCTCTAGACTTGCAGTCTTGGCAGATCTGAGTTCAATGGCTTTCTCCCCCCATCCCATCACTTGATTTGACTGAAGGTAGGCTGCCATAAAACAAAGAAACAGATGCAAATCAACATCAAGTCAACAAGTCACGAGCTCTAGCTTAAGCACAAAAAACATTCAAAAGCTGGAGATGATTTGGAACAAACAGGGTTAACACTGCATCAATATATTCATCTGAACTATATGAAGCCGATGTAGGTAAAAAAAAACCCTTGAATCATGATTAAAGTGCCCCTATTATGCTATTTTAAAGGCTCCTAATGTTGTAAAGGTTTACATGCATCAAAGGTCAAAAAAAACGTTCAGTTTCTCATAATATACATTGCACATCACCACAGTTTTCAACGGTTCTTAAACGATTTGATGGATGAATCAGTCTCTCTAAATCCTTCCTTTCCACGAGCCTACTCTGCTCTGATTGGTCAGATGGCCCAGTCTGTTGTGATTGGTCTACCACGTACAGCGCATGTCGGAAACGAAACGTCCATTACCATAACTGAACTTCAGCTCCGGAGGCTTCCTAAAGCTCAGTGATTGCACACACTGTAAAGACAGTAACGATGATGTCAATTTTTACCATATCAATCCGAGTGTGAGTCCGAATCGATGATGAAACGTTGGAAGAACTAGTTATTAAACCGAACCTCCATCGCAAGGACGACTTGAGCAGGACGTTTCTCAGTGATATGCTACTCATTTTGAGGTACATTATGAGATGTTTTAACTGTAATTCCTCACCATCAGCATTAACAGGTGTGCGTCCATCAACAAACCCATGAGTATATTTCTAATTTATTGCGTTGCACATGCAGGAACTGTATCAATAACAGCACATACGTTAGCCCAGCACTAACGTGAATGACTGATGTAACATAAACGCTTGTAAAACAAATCTTGCTCCATCCTTTATCTTTACTCAAAGTAGTAAGAACGACAGACAATCTGCATTAATAGACACAGTTTTAGGTGATAGTGGCCCACAGCTGATCAGCAGAAGTATTTCAGTAATAACGTGAGTTACCCGGTTAGCCGGAAACTTGCACAATATAAAACACAAAACTACGTGTTTTGAACACCCGGTAGAAAATATATACATCAATAATTAATCATATTTACAGGTTGTTATTCTGAGGAGCAAGTTCAAATAAAGTGGGTACTGTCCCATCTTTAATGGATATTTAGACCTCACAGAGATTTGAGAAGCAATCGTCAGAAGGTTATACTGCTGTTGTAAAAAAATAATTTATTGTGCACTTTCGACTTCACGACTTTGCAGATCGTTTACATTCACAGACAGCTTTATTACACTGCATGAAAGGGAATAGTCAAAAAACCATAATAGGGGCACTTTCAGCAAAGTCACAAGAATGCAGTTCTGAATATGAGCACGACTGCGAGTGTGATATTCAATAGATAACATTGAGTAAATGACAGATGAGCAGCAGCAGCTCTCCAACATTGCATGCATCCAAAACAGAGGATATCCTGATGACCAGCTAGTCTTGTCCATCAACACTAATCTAGTCCAAATGGTGTTAGCACAGATTCATTAAAATATTTCTTTGCTGCCATTGTGCCAACAGCCGCAGAGGGAAATATTACCCAGACTGATGTGGTTATTCAACAATGTGGAGTTCTACAAAATAGTCTCCTCCATCTATTAGTAAGACTAATAGTCTCTAGCACTCTAAGAGAATAGCAGAGTCTGGAACCCCTTTAGAGAGGAAGTTGTCTTGAAACCTCTTTTAATGAACACTACTAGAGATCAACATTAAAGCAAAGTAAGGGAATGTGAGACTCTGTCTCTTGTTTATTGGACTGAACACATAGATCTCAGTAAAGAACCTTTACGTCACATCCTCCAAGCTGAGACCACAGCATGTTTAAAGGCCCGTTCACACTAAGAACAATAACTTTATTAGCATCCACATCAACGGATGATAGCGTTATGTTTATTCTAAGCGTGTGCTTCAGCTATGTTTTCAGAACATAAATGTAAAAATTTAGTTCTGAAAGTGATTTCAACAGTATGTTCTCGTTGTGGTGACAGATTCTGCCGTTTTCTTAGGGCGTTTTCAGATCTGTAGATCACTTTGTTCCGAAACAGGGACTTGTTACAATGTAGCACTTTCTTCTTGGTTTGGTTGGCTTTTACAAGGCAACATTTCAAAGCTTACCAAAATGTGTTTATGCAAATCACATGTGAGTAAAACTGTCCTCTTATTGGTCATCCATCAAGATGGATTGACAAGTTCGCTTCGTGATTCATCCCAAGAAGCCAATAAACACGAGAAGTGCCAGTAATACAAAGTTTCAGTCATCATTCAAGATATTACAAGCTAGAACAGGGAAACATTCATGCTCTAACTGATAATAATTAATTTATAATGCCGTTTGAGAGCGAGAATCAAGGCATTTTAAGATGAAAAGGCGCTCTTTGGTTTTCAACTGCAACAGGTAATGTGCCCACTCACAGAATCACTGTTGCTTTCTATATAACACATTTCCTGTTCCCCGCTCAGGCGATCTCAGAGCGATTGTTTTGGTGCGGATCCGAGCGTGTTTATACAGTGGGGAGAACAAGTATTTGATACACTGCCGATTTTGCAGGTTTGCCCACTTACAAAGCATGTAGAAGTCTGTCTATAATTTTTATCATAGGTACACTTCAACTGTGAGAGACAGAATCTAAAACAAAAATCCAGAAAATTCAATAATTAATTTGCATTTTATTGCATGACATAAGTATTTGATCACCTACCAACCAGTAAGAATTCCGGCTCTCACAGACCTGTTAGTTTTTCTTTAAGAAGGCCTCCTGTTCTCCACTCATTACCTGTATTAACTTCACCTGTTTGAACTCGTTACCTGTATAAAAGACACCTGTCCACACACTCAATCAACCAGACTCCAACCTCTCCACAGTGGCCAAGACCAGAGAGCTGTGTAAGGACATCAGGGATAAAATTGTAGACCTGCACAAGGCTGGGATGGGCTACAGGACAATAGGCAAGCAGCTTGGTGAGAAGGCAACAACTGTTGGCGCAATTATTAGAAAATGGAAGAAGTTCAAGAGGGTCAATCTCCCTTGGTCTGGGGCACCATGCAAGATCTCACCTCGTGGGGCATCAATGATCATGAGGAAGGTGAGGGATCAGCCCAGAACTACACGGCAGGACCTGGTCAATGACCTAAAGAGAGCTGGGACCACAGTCTCAAAGAAAACCATTAGTAACACACTACGCCGTCATGGATTAAAATCCTGCAGCGCACGCAAGGTCCCCCTGGTCAAGCCAGCGCATGTGCAGGCCCGTCTGAAGTTTGCCAATGACCATCTGGATGATCCAGAGGAGGAATGGGAGAAGGTCATGTGGTCTGATGAGACAAAAATAGAGCTTTTTTGGTCTAAACTCCACTCGCCGCGTTTGGAGGAAGAAGGATGAGTACAACCCCAAGAACACCATCCCAACCATGAAGCATGGAGGTGGAAACATCATTCTTTGGGGATGCTTTTCTGCAAAGGGGACAGGATGACTGCACCGTATTGAGGGGAGGATGGATGGGGCCATGTATCACGAGATCTTGGCCAACAACCTCTTTCCCTCAGTAAGAGCATTGAAGATGGGTCGTAGCTGGGTCTTCCAGCATGACAACGACCCGAAACACACAGCCAGGGCAACTAAGGAGAACTACAGGAAACGTATGATCTCTGTAATTGCAAACAAAGGTTTCTGTACCAAATATTAAGGTCTGCTTTTCTGATGTATCAAATACTTATGTCATGCAATAAAATGCAAATTACTTACTTAATCATACCATGTGATTTTCTGGATTTTTGTTTTAGATTCCGTCTCTCACAGTTGAAGAGTACCTATGATAAAAATTACAGACTTCTACATGCTTTGTAAGTGGGCAAACCTGCAAAATCGGCAGTGTATCAAATACTTGTTCTCCCCACTGTATATGCCTAAACGAGCCGAACAAAGGGAGAAGATGCACAAGGCTCCGAAACAAATGCTCCTCAAAGAGAGATTTTAAAAACTTTATTATTCTTTGTGTGAACAGGCCTTGATGCTTTGACTTTCTTCACACACAAATCTGCTCATATGTAGGAAGTGGGCTGAAAGATGAATCATCCATCCAAATGACTTGTTTTGCTTTTTCGTATTTAGAATCTCATTCACATCAGTCACATGTAATTACAAGAACTTCCTTGGTATGACTGCAACTCAAGAGCAGTAATATAGCTCACGACCAGACCGCATTTAGACAGTTGCATCAAAAAACAAGAGAAACAACAAAAAAAGCTGCATTTATCTATAGATCATAAATCATTGCATGTCTGTACTGTTAATGACTTACAAGCTGAAGTTCATTGGTTGTACATAGTCTTACTAATAGATGTTGCAGCTGTGCTTTTCGAGTGCTGAAACTCACCGACAGAGGCGGGCATCTCCCCCCACTGCAGCACCGTCTCCTTGGTGATGCGGCCATAGGTGTCAATATAGACGCCCTCATCCTCGTAACACAGCAACAGCTCCATCCCACTGCTGCTGGGGAGGATGATGATGGCATGCGGCCGAATCAGGCCTTGGATCTGAAACACACAGACATTCTGTTATAAAGAGGATTAACAGTAGCTGCCTAAATAAATACAGATTAACCTCCATCCAGCGTGCGCGAATACATAGAAGTCACAAATACATCACTCTACTGTACTGTGCATGCCATGGAGTCAAATTATCCATAGCTCCTCTCAAGTGCATTTACTGGTCACGGCACATAGGGGTCACCTGGTCATAGCATGTACTATACATGTACAAAAGTACTACAGCCAATTTTTATGCTAAGGCAATGTACATTAAAACAAAAGGAATACCTATTTTCATTTAAAAGTTGCAAACACAGGCTGTATGTTTTCTTCAATAATGTGTTAATTTACGGAAGCATATTATCACATGCTGTCACAAAGTATCACAATAGGTATTTTCTCTGCTGCATCTTCAATATGATGATTTTATTTCTCAGCTTTTTGTTCAAAATGTTGTTTTTTAATGAAACTTACATTCAAGTGATGATAAAAAAATATTTTTTTTGTTTAAAAGCAGAGGGTCTGTTTCTTTTGATATACGTTTCATGTTCAGATATTCATACAACAAAATATTCTGGGGGCCATGAAAGTTTTGTGAAAATGATCAAAAATGATAGCGGTGGCTGGCAACTATTTAACAAAGAAATCTCTGGCGGGGAAAGAGTTAATGTTATGTATATTTGAGCCATTTAACATTGACTTAATTATATTATGCATAAATGTCAATTTAGTTACGTTTTTTTTTAAACAGAGGAGCAGATAAAACAATTTTTTTAGAAAATCAAAATGTGAAAATTAGAGGGACGAACACTTGACCAAAATACATTGTCATAAATTGTCATAACATATATTGTCATAAATAACTTATAGCTACATTAGGCTGTAATACTAGGAGGCACCCCAAATTATATAAGTGTTAATTGAATGTAACTTGTCTTAAAGTATATAGTATGTTTATGTTAGTGATCCTGATGGGTCCCAAGTCCAGTGGTCCCTGAGGTCCTTTCACCATCCTCAGTACTTCCGATGATGGCTGCCGCCATGTACATTTCCCCATCTGGCACAGAGGCTGCAGCATCCACTGCCCCAAGTCCAGGGGTCCTAGAGGTCCTAAGTCTGGTGGTCCCATAGTTAGGCTTAGGGTCCTGGAGGTCCTTCCACTGTCCTCTGTGCTTCCTATGATTGCTCCCACCATCCTGTTTCTGTGGGCCAGACTTCTCCATCTGACACAGAGGCGGTGGTGTCCGCTGCAGCTTCCCCGAAGGTAGCGGTGTGTGCTGCCTTATGTCCGGTGGTCCTGGAGGTCCAAAGTCTGGTAATCCCTAGTCCAGTAGTCCTCCAAGTCTGGTTGTCCTGGAGGTTCCATGTCCATTGTTCTCATGTCTAGCGGTCCCTGTGGTCCTTCTACTTTCTTCTGTACTTCCAATGATGGCTGCAGCCATGCAGTGTGTGTGGGCCATGCACACTTCCCCATCTGGTACAAAGACTGTGTCCACTGCAGGCTTAAGTCCCATTGTCCTGGAGGTCCTAAGTCTGGTGGTTCCCGAGTTCCCTCCACTGTCCTCAGTGCTTCCAGCTCAGTCCCCCATCTGGCACAGAGGTGATGGTGTCCTCTGCAACTCCCTCAGAGGAGGCTAAGTCTGCTGCCTTAAGCCCGGTGGTCCTGAAAGTCCAAAGTCAGGAGTTCCCAAGTCCAGCACTCCCAAGTCTGGTTGTCCTGAAGGTCCCAAGTCTAGTGGTCTCAATTTCAGTGTCTGGTGTTTCCATGTCCGGTGGTCCTGGAGGTGGTCCCTGGCTCTCTCTCAAGCCCTGACGGCTTCACCTTGGTCCTAGGCTCTGTCATGACCTCCTGATCCCCAGTGGTCTTCTGCTCCGCATGATGTCCATCTCCCCAGGCCTCACCTTGGTCTCCTGCCCCACTGGGCCTGCTTTAAACCCCTGCATCGTCGACGCCCCATGTTCTCCTTTTCCACTTCATGGTCCTTGCCCTTCATCTCTTCCCCTATTTCTCCTCAGTTCCAACACTCTCCTGGACTTGTTTTTTTTCCGGGTGTTTTTGTGGGCGCTTGTGGGCGTCAGGAGTCGCTCCTTAAGTGGGGTGCTCTGTGTCTTTGTGCTCTTGTTTTATGTAGTCTTTTCGTTTGTAGTGCGGTTTAGTCCCAGTATGTACATTTCGCAGTTCGCATATAACTTCCTATAACTCCTTTTGTTCATGCGTATGTGGGGTGACGTAGCACAGTTTTACTTGATTAAATCAATCATACTAAACACATTTGAGTGTGTTTAAAGTTGTGTTATATAACGTTACTATGTGCGTTCGCTCGGTGGATTGAAGACATTTGTTGCACATTTCAGTAAGCTAGATCAATATTAGAATATCATATTAATAAAAGCTAGATGACTTGTGTTGCTAAATGGCATGCAATTAATTTTTAAATATACTGTATGGTGGAGAAAATGATGACGGTAAGTTTGAACAGCATTTGCATACCTCTCCTCAACAAGCTGCATGATTTGAGGTATCATTTGTGTCAAATGGAATACTTGGTGTTTGTTCAAAAGTAAGAGCAATAGCAATGACTGCAATTCTTCATTATAAGGGTGGGCGACCAAAATCTTATAATCACAATATGAGTAATTTTATTTCACGATAATGATATATACATCACTATATTTTTGCTTTAAATAAGGTTCTTATATAAGTAAAATTTTTGATACCATTGGAATTTCATAATGTCACCAATTTCAATATCACAAAAAAAAAAACAGTACTAGCCTATGTAAAAACTCTCAAGCTCACTGAAGACAAGTAAACAGTCAGTGATAAAATACTAATTACAAGGCATTTTGACACAAGTATGTGTATTTAACTGTTGAAGCCCAAATGAAGCTCAGTTCAATACTCACACGCTTTGAGCAGCGGCTTCATGTGTGTGTCTCTCTCTCAGACAGCGCTCAAAAACATCTCTCAGACAGCGCGCACATGTACTGAAATTAGTTCTTTCACCGCTTACTGCATTTTGACGGTTTAAAATCACTTGTTTTTAAACGGCAATGCTTAAAAACGCATGCAAACAATAAGCTTTCTTACCCCGCAACACAGCAACGTCACGAGCATAACCGCAAAAGAGACGCTAGTCCAAATCAGCTAATCATGTCTACCGGTATATTTGCCCACCCCTACTTAATTATTGTAGTGTTAACGCTTTCCCTGCCAGCTTTTGTTTTAAAAAGTTGCCAGCCACCGCCAGTGTTTTTGATAACTTTCACAAAAATGTCATGGCCCTCAGAACATTTTGTTGTATGAATATCTGAACACGCAATATATCAAAAGAAAGAACAGAGCCTCTCCTCATCCCTCCCTCGCACTTTGTAACAAATTCTTCCCTTTTTTGTCCAGAAAGCTTAATCCACTTCATTTTGATATTTTTTCTATTTTTTAATGCATATTTTTTCAGCAATTTTTTTTATTTACCTTAAAATTACTAGATTTTATCAATAAATAAATAAAGCACATGCTTCACATTTTTTCAACTTAAATTCAAAATAACTTACAATTTCATGCATAACCCTCAGCTCAGAATCTCTCACATTGTCTCTGCCGACCTCTTGTGAAAAATAATAATATGATATTTCATGACTCTTGCCACTAGATGGCCTTACAGCTCAATATGGAGCAAATGAGCTGTTCCACTGGGTCCTAAAGTCAGTTTTTCCTCAGTATGCATTCAGATACACATGTAGACAGTTATACAATCATTTTTTGGTAAAGTTTTAGCATATTTAGCTTTAATTTTGAGCATTTTTAGGTTTTTCTATGTGAAGCATTCCTCGCATTACATTCACTCCTATGGGGGTCAAACTGACCCGCGAGGGAAGGATTAGTTACTTTTTAAAATTTCAACCACAAAACTCTTACAATCAAGTACATTTTTTTTTTTTTTGGTGTATTCCTGGTTCAAGTACGACAAAAGTCCAAGGGTCTTGGACCACTCTGATGAACACAATTTTTAAAACAAATTTAAAAATTAGATTTGGGTCAAAATGACCCGAGGGTTAAACAAACAAAACGTTGTAAAAGAACTTTTAATTCTAGCTTCATGCATTCTTTTTTTTATTAACAGCTGAATGTGATTAAGTTTCATAAAAAAAAGCAACATTTTTAACAAAAAGAAAATCGCGTTTTGATCCGGAGATTCTCCACTCTTTCAGAAGATGCGCAATAGCGCCGCCTAGTGAAAACACGGAAATCTAGAAAATTCTGTCAATGGCGGGGGTAAGAGTTAGTATAATTATGGTGAGATCTTTCACACACCACTAATTAAGTAAATGCAATGACCATGTAATTCTGTTCATTCAATTACATGAATGAGGTTAAACTAATTTTAATATTAAAAGTTATGCATTACTTAGTTAAAAAAAAACCCACTTTCAACCACTTTTTATAAGCATTAGAATAGATACTCAATCATTTGTACTTGCATGTCTATGTCATTTACACAATCACACACCTCCCACTGTACTTGCCTGACTCAGAAATAAATTCACACACACTGTACTGCCGTCCCTCTGTAGAGCCACCACAATCCTGAGCATCAATACAGGCATCCAGAGCCGCAGAGCGATCTTTATCCTCTGCCGCGGGATTCTTATAAGCGCCATCCGCGCAAACACGCCGCCTCAGACAGAGTGTGTTCCCAAGTGGGAGAAGCAGAATTACACCACGCAAAGAGCAGCTTGAGTGTAGAAGGACTTTGCTAATGAGTATGTGCAAGTGAAAGACAACAACTACGTGAAAGATGGAAAAATGTGTGTGAGAATGTGAAAAAGTGGCAGAATGAACGAGAGAATGGGAGGGAATGAATGAGAAAATGTTCGTATGAAAGGCTACATGATCTAGTGCCGCCCAGCCTCCTCCAGTTCTGTTTCTTGCCGCTAGTTCAACTCTAAATTTATCTATTGCCTGTTATTAGAAAAAAAAAAAAAACTGTCAAATAACAGGTCATTTTAATGGGCTTATGCTTTGGGAACATAGCAAAGGCTGCAGAGTTATTTTTGGACAAGAGATCAGTTTGGAGAAACTAGCACACACACACACACACACACACACACACACACAGACTGTGAGGGTGAACTACTCCGTAACTATGTGGGACACCTCACTGGAGTGTGGGCCGATGCTAGGAGGGGGCGGCACAGCCGTGGATGAACACTACAGTCATCGCTCTTCCTCACTGTAAAGGATACGTGGGTGTGTGGGGACTTCAGTAATAGAGTGAAATGCAGCTCTATATCATCACATTTTTCTCACATTATGTTCTACATGCTGTGTGCGGTGGTGTTCTGAAATGAGGAGGCAAAGTCCTCAGTTTGGTTTTTTAATGTTTTATATAACAGTTTTAAAACATATTTTATTTGTGAACTGATGTTCAGCTGTTCTTTTTAATAGCTGAATTTTAATCAACTTATTTCAATCAGTCATCAAGCTCGGTAAACACTAGTCACAGTCAAAGATGTACCTTTAATTTCCCCAAACTGATTGCTCACTAAAAAACATCCATACAGTCATTGTGTTTTCAGTCCATCTCATAGTTGATTTTGACGTGATATACAGTGGTGATATCTAAATGGCTGAGTTGTACTTACTTTTTAAAGGCACAATATGTAAGATATTTGGATTAGAATATCCAAAAACCACTAGAACAATTTTATATATTTTGTTGACTTGTGAAACATTATCCCAAATGTTTCCAAGAATGTTTAAATCCAGAGAAATAAGCAATTTTAACCAGGACACGGACCGTGTTCGTGCGTCGCCTATCAATGACATCATACCCACATTACCCTCGATTTCTGGTTATATTTTGTAGAAACCATGGAAACACCAAAGACGCTTTAATATATTATGTGTTTTATTAGACAGGTGAGCAACTGTTTGGATACATTCATCGACAGAAAACTAATGATTGTTATACAGCTCAACACAGTTTTATTGTTTGAATCTCGTTTTCTTGATTTACCGCGATTACCATGTTTTACCATGCCTAATATTGATCTAGCTCACTGCAGTGTGCAACAAGTGTCTCACAGTAGCTGCCGAGCGAACGCACAACATAACTTTCAACACTCTCAAATGTATGTAATATGATAAAACAGCGCTGCGTTACCCCACATACACATGAGCGGAAGAAGCGGAAGCGCTCGTCTGCGGCATCATAAAAGCTCTGCTGCTCTCGAGCCGTGTGTCGCGCTCGTCTCTCATTAGCATTCGCTCCAACGCCTCGTTCAGCCCCACCCTGCTTCATACTACAGTAACGTTAATAAATCTATAATACATTAGCTCATTCATGAACATGATTTCTGCCCGAGTCCCGTCGGATTCTTTTCCACCGGCTGTAGAGGTGAAGACTCCGCAAAATCAAGGTGTCATCAAGCTATGCCTTTGCTTTGAGTAAGCGACCTCTAGCAGCGAAAATTACATATTGTGCCTTTAATTAGTCTTCCCATTAAACGCTATCATTTTGTTCATTCAGACTGATTTGCAAACTCAGTCTAAATGCACACGAAAACAAGAGCGCAACTGAAGCATTGCCTCCTCTCACGTGACTTTCCCCACTCATTCTTAATTACCCCCCATAAAACCCACCGCACACTAAAACTCAATGGGCTCAGGGGAAGGCGGACTCCTGCTGTCCGCTGTAGTGCTTTATACACTTTTTAATGTCACAGTTCGCAATATTTGCATAGTTTTATTATTCTAATATGGATTATTTTCTCATCAAATTTTTTGAGGAGGCACTGCCTCCCTTGCCTCCTCGGAGAAAACGCCCCTGGTACATATTTATGCTGTCTCTAAACTGTAGTGTTTGGTAGAAGGAAAACGAGTGTGATGGATTTTAAAATCTGGTGACTGCATTTTCATATGCCTGCTTTTGTTTAAGGGTGAATCTCACCCCAAAATCAAGATTATTTTGAGTATTTGTGAGACAAAGTAAAGGTGCAAAATAGCGATCTACAGTATGATAGTACAAAATTGTGGTTTTGTGATGTGAGCTGCTCTGTGCTATCAGGGATAAACTTATTAAACACAGAGAGAAATCTGAATTATTCCATGTTTTCAGATTTGGCATTACTGTGTGTATGTGGACCCTTGTAATGAGAACCTCTGGCCAAATACACAAGGCAGGGTTGATGGAAATATAGAAATAGTTATCAATTCTTTGTTTTGCTTTTAAAAGTAATCCAGACGAGCAACACGAACAACACATAATGATGAGCATTTAAAATATAAATTAAGCGCTATAGCACACGCATAAAGCTTGCAGCAGCGATCAACTTTTGTGATATTAGGATGTATTTTGAGACCAAAATAAATAACCTATACCATAAATAACAGCCTTATCTTAAAAATAATTTAACGAAAATATAAAAAAAATTAAATTATAAACAAACGAATAAATAAATATACAGCAAACTGAAACACTTAAAGAAATATCAGTACAAACATTCATAATTCATAATGAGAATATGCGCTCCGATGGTGTCAACGTGGAAGCCAAGTTAAACATGCAATAAACGCGGTACTAATTTATCTTCCACACTCCGCACGAACACTTGGATATGCGCCTAATGTTAGGTTTACATTAACTATACAGCGAGCGGCCATGTAAAGTGGATAGCGTTACTACTTACATGTTTTAATGATAAGTCATGTTTGAGGTTGCACGTCACCTTTTTGTGGTCATTCTTTATGCTCTCTAAATGTTCCAACACTGGATTTTCTGCCCGACATATTACCGCATGGACTGGCCATGTTGCCAATTACTCAAAAGTTACTATAAAAATCAAAGTCATATCTAATCAAGTTGTATTCCAAATTTGAAGGTGATATCACAAAAACTGAAGTTCCTATGAGATTTTGTTTAGGCGCTGTACCAAAAATAGCCACCGGGTGTCACACATTTCATAGATTTTTTTAATGCATTCTCCAGTAACAAATTAATAAATTTCTGTCCAAATATCACTTCTATCACAAAATAGTCAACAAATATGGAACCTTGAGTCTCAGACCTTTCCGACAATATATGTTTGTCAAGATTAGAAAAGGTTTTGATTAAAGTAGTGAAAATAGATTTTGCAATATGAAACCTGACACCACCCACTAGGGGAGGAGCCCGCTAAAAGAATTTAAAGTACCGTTTCCATGGTAACGCAATGTGGATTTCAAAGGATGAATTTTGAATCTGTAAGCTTTCGAATTATACCTAATCTATGATGATTACTAAAATATGTGATATGAAAAAAGGCAATAAATAAAAAGAGTGCCAAGTGTCCTGCTAGCGGGACGGTGACTGTTAAGGGGTTAAAGATATGAATGCAGAGTTGTAAACATTGGACAGCCTGTGTTACAAGTGAAGACGTTTTGAGTTTTGAAAAATGACATCAGGTTCTGAAATTAGTGGCAACTGGGACAGTTGTGACACTCAGTGTGCTAAATAAAATATTCTGTGAATTTATGCTCTTAATCATTTTCAGTGGTGACAGATCCACTATACACTGTCCCACCATCAGTGCAGACAACATGGGGCCATTTATTTTAACACAGTGTTACAGTTGACCACACTGGATGTTTGTGATTTTCTCAGTGACCTAGCATGCTAGCATGACCCAAAAATATTAACTTGAAAGAAAAACCAAATTACAACAGACAGTTGCACTACTACAGCTGTAGACAAGTGCTTGCTGGGATACTCACATGACTGGGCAGGTACAGATCAAAGGGCGTCCCTGAATCCACATCAACAGCATGAAAGCCATAGTGAGACCCATAGATGACCTTTAACCTCTGTCCATTCTCCACCGTCAGGTCGACTGAGAGGGGCTTCTGAGGCAGTGAGCTGAAGGACTGACCAAAGATAAAGAACAAATGAGTTACTCATCTACTGGGAAATAAACAAAGGATGAACATACAATCTATTGCCCAAAAAAATCATGCTTTTTTATTCATTATTCATTTATTTTTCCAGGTGAGGAGTTTCTCCACTAATAATAATAATAATAATATAACTGCACTTTATGAATAAAATATACAGTATACATTGCAAATATAGTTATAAAAGATATACAGTCAAGAACAGCGAGTGAACTTTCTCTGTCTTTTGTTAAATGGTTTAAAATCATATAAAAATTTTCTGTGAGCACGCTTTGGATGTGTGTGCAGCACCGAAAACAACGCGCGGGTCTTGCACGTGAATGCTTTAAAGTCATATTAAAATGCAACACAAAGGAATCGATAAGAGGAATTGAAATTTTAAATTTTATAACAAGGATTTGATTCCTGAACTTAAGTATTTTCAATTCCCAATTTTACTCACAGAACTGCAAACTGGGCTGATAGTGTCACGTAATACAGTGCAACAGTTACTCTGCACTACGCGCACACACACACTCTTGAATATGTGGTTTAAAGGGACTCTCCATAATGGCGTAATGGTTTTTATACTGGATACCGGAAGTGTCCTTATAAACCATGTTTACATTGTAATTCCCATGTCATTATACACATTTGTGTCCTAATAAACCACATATACAAGAACACACACACACCGTTCTCCGCTTTGACAGATGAACTTGTGCCTTGACTGTGAACTGTGATAAGATTTTCCAGCATTTTGGACATTGTCATCTTTGGTTACAGTATATATTTACAGCTAATGTGAGAACAAAAAAAGGGGACCGAGATCGATTTATACAGTATCAGCTTCAATACTGAGATTTAGTGAATGGTCCTTTGGTTCTGTGTAGGAAGTTTTGAGCTCTGAAAGTTCTGGAAGTAATTTTCAAGAAAACAATTATGGGTCAGAATTATGTGCAATTATGCTGACTTCAAAATTATATTTCTGAAAGGATTAACCTTTTTTGACAGCATCTTGCACTACGGTTTATCAGACAGCAACTTGTTGCATGCAGAGGATGCATTCCTCATCTTTAAAAGAACTATTTGCACCTGATATGGCATATTAAAAAATACAATGTCAAAGTTTGACAATACAGGGTGATGCCAGCCATGACAAAAACATCAGTTCATGCTTATTAAGAGAATTACGGTGTTATGTGTTTGTTTACTGAGTTGGCCTCGTGCACATCAATGGCTTGGTGTGATCTGAATACATGCACATTCTATAAGAGCTGGTGACGTAAAAGACAGTGTGTGACAGGATGTGGGCCTGTCCAGTTTTGAGAAAAGTTCAGCTTAATGCAAATGAGGAACGACTTGATGCAGTGACTACCAATGAGATTGGTGAGGATATAGAAGTTAATCATTGCAGTGAGCAATTACCTGATTTTATATGATAATCAGAAAAAAAAGATCATGTGTTTCACGTGTGTCGACTCCGACAGTCCAATATTTGCAGCCACAAAGAGCGTGTGTTCATTCTTGATGCATTACGCAATGGTACAATCATATTTACACATTTTTTCCAGAATTTTCATTGTTAGCAGCATTAAAACTCATTTGGTGTCAAGGAAAAATCGTAGTGGCAGCTTGTGAACAGGACTTGATTTTTCAGTTTTAGTATTTTTTATAACAGGGATGATGATGCAAAATGTGATGCAATGAGCCAAGATGTCCATCTGACCCATATTTATAATGACGCAGATCTTTTTTCCACATTTCACTTATCCGTCAAGAACAGTAGCACAATACAATGCTCATTGCTACACCAAACTGAGGAAGCCGCCAGCTGCAGGTAACAATTTCTTTGAGAAAAGCAAATATTTTCAGTGTCATACTATGTTTTCATGTCCATAAAAATGGGCAGACAACAATCTGATCTAAATGTTATAAATATAAACGGCAGAACTTCATGTCAGAAGTAGAGTAAGTCTCTCAGGACAGCAGCAAAGTAGGACACGTACTCAAAAATGACCCATTTCCAAAAACACCCCAGTTACATTATCTATCAGTACACCCTCCTATTCTTTTTAAAATTGAAGAATATATAAATGTAAACAGCAGGTCATTAGAAATATCACATTAGAAAGTATGGTTATGACCATAACTGCCTCCTGAGCCTTGGTTCAAAGCAATTATGGATGTACTGTACTAGGAATCTCAGAAACCTTATATTTCAACCCTATACTTGCAATTCACTGTGGTTTCCAGATGAAATGAACACTAGTGGCAGTAAAAACACCAAACACTTGTTCCTTTTCTCACAAATTATGATTACTGGCCTGGGGCAGATTACTGATTAATAAAGACTTATTTTGGCACGGCTTTTCTGATGTAGTTAAATAAAATCAGCTCATGGGCAGTACAGCAAATACTTCTATGATGCACAAATGTTTTATAATTTAATAATTACTTATTTATAATTAATTTTTAATGAGAATGTTTTTTTCTTTGGCACTGTGGTAATATCAATCTCTTTCGCTTGTCATAATTTCCTCTTTTTATTCATTTTTTCAAGTTATGAAATATGACCCAAAAATGTTTTGGCAGCATTTGTGACATTTCACAATCATCTCTGCCAGCATACGAGACTTACTTTGAAAGCCATGAACTTGTGGTATGGCTTGGGAGCCCATGCATAGATCTCCACAGCGCTCCTCAAGGCGATGACCAGGAACTTGATTTTTTCATAGCGAACTGAAAGAAGTTAGTATGAATTAAATGATAATCAATATGGTTACATGGAAGAAAAGACATTTATCAAACCATTCTAGCCTACTTTATTACAGTACATACATACAACCAAAATACAATTTGTCAGGCTACTTTACAGGACTGGATAATACTTCCTCTTCTGGTTTGCTAGACTGAGTTCACTAGGTATTTCCATGTAGTGTATTATAATAAATGTCAGTCTTTATAATTATAATACAGGGCTCCAGACTGCGACCAAATGGTCGCATTTTGCTACCTTTTTTCCGATCACGCAACACCGTTACTACACAGTGCCGGGAGATCCAGTGAGAAAGCATTTGAATTCGCTGAAAAATTAATAACATCGCAGCGAGATCTAGTGAGAAGCATTTAAATTCAGCGCAGGATTCTCTGTTAGAAACATCATAGATATCAGATCAAACAGCGCTTACGTGGAAACCAGGAGAAATATTGTGCCATGAACAAACAAGTTATAAGGCTTTTTAATCCACAAATCACCAACATTCAACTGTAACCATGGTATTGTGGCAGAATAGTCATATATGTATTTTTTTTTTTTTTTTTACAGTATTCATTTCAGGGTTCATACAACCTTTTGAGACTTTTCAAGGGCTTTCAAGTGCTTCACACTTTTTCCAGCACTTCAAACCAGTTTTAATGTTATTTTTAATGTGATGATTTGTAAAACTAAGGGCCAGATTTACTAACAGCTTACAGCAGTGCAAACCCTCTTTTGCCGTTAAAAAACTACTGTCAGGATTTACTAAAGACACGCAGTGAGAAATTAGCACTAAAAAGGAGTGGGCACAGTTATTTTTGTGGCTGACCTTATTGCATATGCATTTGTAAGAGTTTCACTTTCAGACGCAAAATTTATGGGAGGAGAGTATTTAAATGAATCACGCAAGGTGATTTACTAAGGTTTGCACTCGTCAATTTACTGGTGTTTGCGGCATTATTTGCCGACCAAAAAGAAGCACGTCTTAAACCAGACGCTAAGGGGTAGATTGTGATGGTTATTATGCTGCGTCTGTGTTCTTTAATTTGCATGTCGGCGCTTTTTTGGAATTGCGCTCTCACACTAATTTGCCCTGTTTAGTAAATCTGGCCCTAAAAGTTTAAAGATCACTTTGTGGCAAACAAGCACTTTTATTTTAAAAAAAGACATGAAATTACCACTATAACCAGTAGATGGCGGCAGAGGAGCACTTACTGACTTATTAGCCATTTCCACTCCTTAATATATGGAAAAAAGTAGCAAGTCACAGAGTGACCCAACATCAAGATGTTGGGTCTGGGAACACACTATTGGCAGGGCTCAATCTGAGGGGCGGGATAAATGGTTGTCTTTCAAATTCCCTCTGCATGGAATAGGATAGCGCTACAACCAACCAGAGCAACGAAGAAGGCGAAGCGGAGCTAGTTGATAGATTAAACTTTTGCCGTATCCGGTCGGCAAAACTCCGAAAACAGCTTCCTTTTTTAAGAATGACTTCAGTGCCGTTCTTTGTTCTTTTCTCAAAGAAAAGCTTAACTCCAAGTCTTTCAGAGTCGCGACCAAAGCCGATTCGAAAGACCGCTGTTCGCCAGCTTCTTTGTTTTCAAGTAGCACGCAGAACCGTCGCAACTCAGCCATCATTATGTTAAGCCCGCCCACCGACTCTGTACACGATGTGATTGGCCTGACTAGAGTTTGGTTTTTCAAGCTCGCAAGCCAACGGAGAGTTGCTAGACGACCCTGGCTGCAAATTACATTTGCTGCCGCTAGGGTGCGTCTAGATTTCTAGGCTAAGTAAAGAGCGCTCCTTTTATAATCACAGACTCTGTCGGTCAGTTCACTATGATGGTACATTTAATAAAGGGTAGAATATTCAAATTTTTTGCACATTACTGTTGTTAATAAAAGCTAATTTTATCTCAAGCTCAGTGATATTATTAGTAACTGCACTTAATGCAATACAATAGTAATTTTATGATTAAATTAACTTTATGATACATTTTTCCCAGCTCTACCAAATCAGGTGCTGGCACCACCATCTGTAGAACTTAGTGGCACCGGTGCTACTGCTCTCAAATGTTAGTCTGGAGCCCTGTAATACTCAGTATGTTTTTAGTGGCTTACCTTGAATGTCTGCGCTAAAAGGAGTTTAGCCCTTGTATACAGTAAAACTGCTTGAGATGTGGCACACTGCTGTTTGTTGGTCCACTGAAACAGAAACATATTTAAAATGGACTCACCTACTTTGTAGCTGACACATCCCTCCAGTTCTCCCACTGAGGTCCAGCCCTGTTTCTTTTCCACCTCTGGATCATTACGCAAGATCTTATTCCTCAGCCAGGACAGGTAGTACAACCTCAGCTTGTTTTTCTTACCTTTCCACAAGAAATAAATAATACATTAGATTCAAGCTATATATACACACACTAGTGTTGGGTGATATGCTCCATTTTCATATTGTCAGCCTGTGAGATCGGCGATACACAATACTATCGTCTATCGGCACAATCCTAATGTACACTACCGGTCAAAAGTTTGGAATAATTAAGATGTTTGAATGTTTTTGAAAGAAGTCTCTTCTGCTCACCAAGGCTGCATTTTTTTTTTTTTTAAATCAAAAATACAGTAAGCATTAATATTGTAAAATATTACTACAATTTAAAATAACTGTTTTCTATGTGAATATATTGTAAAATGTAATTTATTCCTGTGAAGGCAATGCTGAATTTTCTGCAATTTTCAGTGTCACATGACCAATTTATCAACAAATCTTTTCCCAGGATTTATGCCCCCAAATTCCAAATCACAAAACACTGTTGCTTGGGCTGTTCAAAGCATGTCTGATTTAGGAGTGAAATAATTACACGCAAGGTTAAAAGTAAAAATATGCATTTTTTCAATAACATAAATAGCAGCAGCAGGAAGACAACATTGCTTGTGAGGAAACAGTGCGATAGTGAAAAAGGCATTGGCATGAGTTTAGTAAGAGAAAGCAGTGAGATTGGTCATGCAGTGCGAATCAGTACATATTCACAAAGGGGCAAGCGTCAGATATGAATTTGCATGCAAAGTTAATCTTTCGGTAAGCAGTGTCATGTAGGAACACTCAAACAAGATACTATCAGAAGGCAATGGGTTATATAAAATAGCGTGAAACAAATATAATTCATGTACTAATGGAACATATAACTGATGCATTTTGTTTCCAAAGAAATACGAGTTTCGCCTTAATGTATTTATAGAATTCAATGAGTTCAGTCATGCATGAGAAAACACATTTTAATGTACTAATGACCCATATAAGCATTGTTTAGCATAAGAAATGCACTTCAAAGTTAGTCTCTAAGGAAACTCTTCTATTAATGAGAATATTGGGTTGTAAGAGAGAATGAACTCGCTCATGCAATTAGATTCAGTGCAGGCACAAAAAAACAATGGAAGTCAATGGGAACCGAAACTGGTTACCAACATTCAAAATATCTTCTATTATGTTCCACAGAAGAAAGAAAGTCATACAGGTTTGGAATGACATGATGGTGAGTAAATGATTTTTTAATCATTTTTAAAAAAAATTACATTTTTGGGCAAACTACCCTTTTAAAAATGGTCATATCCATTAACATGCTAAAATATTTCAGAGATTTGTAATGTGTGTATGTTAAGATAGTTGGCTAAGAAAAATAGTTTTTTTAAGTAGAACTCTTTTTTGTCCTAAAAGTAATTCATTTAAAGTCCCCATGAATTCAAAAAAAGTTTTTTGGCTTTTAGTATGAATATGTCAGCCTTACTGTTATCTATAAGCTAGTGTGCTCCAAAATATAAGCATTCAAAACTTAGTCTCTCACTTCAGCTTCTCATCAGATTTTCTGTCCAATCAAATGCTCTCTAGAATCTGAAGCCCCGCCCCCTACACTATAAATAGATGCTGAAGCTGCGGCTGAAATCGGTCACTTGTTCACACATTTTTCTACATGGTGAATCGCACATAGTGCACTATATAGGGGATAGGGAACGATTCAGACAGTGTAAATATGCTATCCATTGGGGCGAATGAAGTCTGGTTTCACGTTATTGTCACGCGAACTGCCGCATCGCGCACACAGTTTGCTCCGGTCCAGAGACACGATATCACAGAACGGATCATATGCGCCAGTTGGCACAGACCAAAAAAATCATATCGAACCCGTTTTAATTCTGCACAGAATGCTGTATTTTAAAGCGATAAGGAGGAAATTAGGAGGAGAAACTGTTAGAGATTAGGAGGAAACTGTGGCTTTACTGAACTCAGCGGCTCTGGCCGAGCTGTGATATAAACTAAACGCTATTGGCTATTTTAAAAAAGGGGAGGAGCCGCCCGTCTTCCTGTTTCAGTGGAAATTACGTCAACACATTGAATAATGCTGCGTGTTTCAAGGCACTTCAGTGGGGCTTTAAAGCCTGCAATTAATGTACATTTTCCCTTTCACACAATCAGTCATTTTTTTAATGGTGACATTTGATCTCAGTTTCAAGCGTGGCTCATCCAACTAGAATTTAGATCCCAAACTATCAATGTGATAAAGCCTTTTTAGTCTTATTGTCAATTCTACCTGGTCTCTTGCAGGACTTGACAAAAACTCTTGATTTAGTTAATTCATTTGCCAGTATCTGTTGTAGTAAAGTGCTTTATGTAGAGTATGTGCCTGATATAGTGATGAGGACATTGAGCCCCTCCAGTACGTCCATCTGTTGGAAGCGTCTGCGGCTGATGAGAGAGTAAACTTTGCCCTGACCACTGCGGTCCAGCAGCCACAGGCCGCTCTCTGTGCCCACCAACAAATTCACACCTAAACACACAAGTCACAGTGAGGAAAGACACAGATCTGCCTCTGAGCCACAGCACAATTATACCAATTAAAACAGCATTTCAGTGCATGCAATACCTGCTTTAAACAAAAAATACACATTGATAATAGCATGTTTAGAAAATAGTTATGTAATATATGGGTAGGATTACAAGTCGTTCAGTTATTAACACAGGAAGTCTCATTTCATGTACTGATGTGACAGATCTTTACTAAGGTGGGAGTGTCTACAGTATGTATCTGGATGTGGGTCATGTGTGCGTCATCAAACTCACTGAAATAAATCTAACACACATATATATATATATATATATACACACACACACACACACACACTCACCTAAAGGATTATTAGGAACACCTGTTCAATTTCTCATTAATGCAATTATCTAATCAACCAATCACATGGCAGTTGCTTCAATGCATTTAGGGGTGTGGTCCTGGTCAAGACAATCTCCTGAACTCCAAACTGAATGTCAGAATGGGAAAGAAAGGTGATTTAAGCAATTTTGAGCGTGGCATGGTTGTTGGTGCCAGACGGGCCGGTCTGAGTATTTCACAATCTGCTCAGTTACTGGGATTTTCACGCACAACCATTTCTAGAGTTTACAAAGAATGGTGTGAAAAGGGAAAAACATCCAGTATGCTGCAGTCCTGTGGGCGAAAATGCCTTGTTGATGCTAGAGGTCAGAGGAGAATGGGCCGACTGATTCAAGCTGATAGAAGAGCAACTTTGACTGAAATAACCACTCGTTACAACCGAGGTATGCAGCAAAGCATTTGTGAAGCCACAACATGCACAACCTTGAGGCGGATGGGCTACAACAGCAGAAGACCCCACCGGGTACCACTCATCTCCACTACAAATAGGAAAAAGAGGCTACAATTTGCACGAGCTCACCAAAATTGGACAGTTGAAGACTGGAAAAATGTTGCCTGGTCTGATGAGTCTCGATTTCTGTTGAGACATTCAGATGGTAGAGTCAGAATTTGGCGTAAACAGAATGAGAACATGGATCCATCATGCCTTGTTACCACTGTGCAGGCTGGTGGTGGTGGTGTAATGGTGTGGGGGATGTTTTCTTGGCACACTTTAGGCCCCTTAGTGCCAATTGGGCATCGTTTAAATGCCACGGCCTACCTGAGCATTGTTTCTGACCATGTCCATCCCTTTATGACCACCATGTACCCATCCTCTGATGGCTACTTCCAGCAGGATAATGCACCATGTCACAAAGCTCGAATCATTTCAAATTGGTTTCTTGAACATGACAATGAGTTCACTGTACTAAAATGGCCCCCACAGTCACCAGATCTCAACCCAATAGAGCATCTTTGGGATGTGGTGGAACGGGAGCTTCGTGCCCTGGATGTGCATCCCACAAATCTCCATCAACTGCAAGATGCTATCCTATCAATATGGGCCAACATTTCTAAAGAATGCTTTCAGCACCTTGTTGAATCAATGCCACGTAGAATTAAGGCAGTTCTGAAGGCGAAAGGGGGTCAAACACAGTATTAGTATGGTGTTCCTAATAATCCTTTAGGTGAGTGTATATATATATATATATATATATAAGATATATTTACAAACCGTGCTGAAACCATTTATTTTATGTGGAAATTTGCTGAGTTCGATGAAAAACAGGTAATTTTGCTCCATAATATTATACAAACAACTGACAAAGTAGATTTCATTTCAGCTTTATAAGTAATAAGTGAACATAAAATGAAGTGTGCATTTCACTACAGTCATTTTCACAGTTTGATAGTGCTTCTTATTGAGCAGATGTCATAGCAGGGGTGTATGGAGTTTCTTTCATATGACGTTGATTTTTTTTTATTCTTTTACATTTGAATTAAGCAGGAACATGCAAATGGTCTTTATTAATATCAACAGTCTGCACTGCATGTAAGTGTGATGTGTGAATATGAACGTGTCTCACCCCACAGGCTAGCGCAGAGGATCTCAGCGTTGAACTTCTTTTTATATTTGCGAATCTCTGGGGCGTCACTCTGAGGTCGAATGTTGGTAGGGTTGACGTTCACCACAGAGCCCTTCCTGTGGGGCTGTCTAACACACGGCTCACACCTGCCATTCACTGACAGACAGAGAGAGAGAGATACATGTGTTTTATACACTGACATTTTATACAGGTCAGTGGGCATCAGATATGAGGACTCACGTTGGTCGTATCCCTGCGGACTCTGAGGTGGAGATATCTGCAGCAAACGAGGGTCAATAAAAGGTGAGAATGAGGACGAGGAAGAGGACGTACTTTTTCCTGGCTGGATATTGAATACTTTCTGTAAACACAGAATAACACAAGCACAAACATCGGGGGGGGGAAATTTTACATGATAGTGCAATTTTGATCAAGCAGACCACCAAATCATTGCTCTTGCCTGACCACATTGAAACATAATCCTATAATATTTTTACATTATGTAAAAAAGGGGGAAAAACTATTAGGCTAACTTAAGGCCCGGGTATACTTCATGTTCTGCGTTCCGCTCCGTCTCGCGCACAGTTGAGCGTGCAAGCCTTTCAAAGTATACTTCTTTGGCCGTGAGCGCGGAAAGACACGTTTTGTTTTCAAGCACTCAAGTCACTTGCACATGCACTGTTGTACATGCACCGTCCATGTGGTCACAAAAATTGGGCTGTGCACGGACAGGGTGTGGGGATGTCCAAAGTATACTTTGGGCTTTAGGGGTGGGTGATATACTGGCAGACACAATTAACTGGTAGAAATTTGTCAACCGGTATAGATTTTGGACTAGCGTCTCTATTGCGGTTATGCTCGTGACGTTGCTGTGCTGTGTGGTCACGAAAGCTTATCGTTTGCATGCGTTTTTAACCATTGCAGTTTAAAAAACAAGTGATTTTAAACCATTGAAATGCAATGAGCAGCGAAAAAGAACTAATTTCGGTATATGTGTGTGCGCTGTCTGAGAGACAGTTAAATACACACACTTATGTGTCAAAACGCCCGTTTTTGTGAAACAGTCATTTATGTCTTAAGTGAACGTAGCAGTTGAGAAAGAAAGCGCATGTGTATCAGAATATTAGACCAGTACATTTGGTCTTAAAGTGACAGCAGCCGAATATACTGTACCTGCTGCTGTCTGTGTTTTTCTTCATGTTAATGTGTTTTTGCGATAACAATGTATATCACAATATAGTTATTCTCTTTATCTTTTGTTCTTTGATTAACATTAAATCAAATGACTCATATCGTGATATAAGATTTTGGTCATATCACCCACCCCTAGGCTAACTTATTTAAAACATTTCTGTTAGTGTGTGAAAGCTGTTTAAATTAGAGTAGAATTAGCTTCTTTATTAGCTTATATAGAAATAATGCCTGGCTTAAAACAGTGTCACATCTGTGTAAAATGTACAAGTGACAAAGTGTCATCTTCTCAAACTCTCAGGGTGCTTTCACACTAGCACTTGTGGTGCGCAACCGAGTTCGATTGACTGAGTTCTGTTCGTCTGGTTGATGTGAACGCTGTTTGCTGATGTGAACACAATTGTACTAATTTGCGGAAGTGAACCGCTATTGATGACATATGAATCGATAAAACTGTGCTTGTGTGTGTTCTTACTTTTCTGACAAGCATGACTGATGCACTGCAAGCAGAAAGAATGTACATCTCATTTCTGCTCAGCTTCAGCAGAAATGGACTCCCACGTTCTTTAGATTACATTTGCAGCACGTTTGTGGCAGATAGACGCAAATGCCATTATGTGCTGACACTTTGAAAACAAAACCAAAAGTTCAAAAACCAAAATATCAAACCAAAAGTGTTATATAAAAGCAATGCTATGCATTTTGCCGCCTTCTCCTGTGTCGTTGTTACCAGGGCATCTGTTTAGATGCTGCTTTGATGATGCTAACGCATTAAATAACACAATCCAGCAGGCCCTTAGGCTTGGGCAGAGGCTGAACGTTACTAAAGCTCTAACTGCTCGCCTATGAAACACGGCTATTGTGCGTTTCCATGATCACAGTATTAGGCACACATTAAAAAGAAACAATCTATCAAAACCAAGACACTCAAATGATGTTAAACTGCTGCTATCAGGGGTCTGAACAAAGCCAGAAGACATCTGGATGAAGACCTACATCAAAGCTCTGTGTGGTGTCTTGGTGGCAGGTGAGCTCATGTGTGGGGCTCTTGTGCAGGAGGTCCGGCAGATGGTAGCTGTCATTGGATTGGGACCCAGAAGGCCTCTGATAGACGTTATGTGTTGGCTTTGCTGCACTCTGCTGGAGAAACATGAACATCTGTTTTTTTATGGGGAATCACGCTTTGAAAAAGCTGACAGTATGTCCGAAAAACTGCTGGATTGAAGTGGTGAAGATGAGCTGCAGCATCACAATAAAATCAAAGGCAAAGAGTCCATTAGGACTGAACTATTGAGTTGAGTTTATGTTTGTCAGCCTGTTCCCTAAAACAACAGACTGAATGTGACTTTACCTGCTGCGGTTTCACATTGAGATGAGGCTGAAGAATGATTTCATTAAACTGCCCTCTGGATAACAAGGGCCTTCCATTGCTCAGCGGAGACCTGGACAAACGACAGTCAGATCAATTTTAATGACGCCAAAGAAAACATCTGGGTTACACTTTATTTTAAGGTGACGTAGTTGCATTGTATTAAGTACTGAGTAATATTAATTAACTACATGTACTTGCTATAGAGTTATGGTCTGGTTTAGGGTTAGTTACTATGTCACCTTAAAATAAAGTGTTACCAACATTGGTTCCTTTGACCATGAACAAGGCAGCAAAGACAAAGTACAACACAAGAACAACTAGAATAAGATGCAAATCAACATTAGGAACACACATTGTGTAATTCCAACCAGTTTTTACTTTATTTTACAGTACGTGCACTTACATGTACTTACAGTGTACTGGGTAATATAAGGTAAGGGTTAAGGTTAGGTTTATGGGTAGGTTCAGGGCTAGTACCTAGTTATTACACAGTTATTGCAATTACTATAATAAGTACCATAGTATGTACATGCAGAACATGACTAAGATAAAGTGCTACCTACAAATCTAATAATATGAGGAGGTGATGGCATGAGGTTTGGATTTGGTATGAGGAGCATGCTACAAATTCTCCTTCAGGCTTCCTTCAGTTTATCATCAAAATAAAGGTTTTACCCTTACAAAAAAGAAGTTAACTTATAAGTAAAGTTTATTTAGTATGTATACTAAGGTCAGTGTACTAGTAGTATACTTCTGAGTGTACTATTTCAGAACATCTTAAGACTAGATTGGCCCTCGTTTTAGTTTATAAAAGCATAACTTTAACTATAACTTTAAGGGACACTTAATATTCAACAATATTACTGATCTGCCTGCATTGACACCATTGTATGAGAACTGAACTGAGCTGGACGATGACATCACTGTTTTCTCTAGAGCTGCTGTATAGATAAATGAACTAAATTAATAACTAATGATTTTTACAATGGAAATGAATCAACACTGAACTTACTTAAGCTGGACAATGACACTATTTTCTGCTAGAGCTGCTGTATAGCTGAAACAAACTTTGTTACATTATTTTCCTGTTATCACTGTAAAGCTGCTTTGAAACAATCTGTATTGTAAAAAGCACTATATAAATGAAGGTGACTCGACTAACCGGGGCCGGTTCTAGGCATGGGCAGGGGTGGGCTCAAACGTCTGCCCTTGCCCATCCAATCAGAATTTAGGAACTGATAGACAGCGTTCATTTGTTTTTACGATTTGTGGATTGATTAAAACAATCTGAGGTGGGCTATGTGTTGAAAGTGTTGACGAAGGCTGTAGAATACCCCAAACAATCACAAAAATAACACCAGAAATGTGCAGTATTTCTCCTTTATTAACTGAAAGTAACGGTGCGGCGCGATATGCTACTCTCACGCTTCAGTCTGTAGCAGAAAAACAGAGGCTGACAATCACACGAACGAAAACGGGCAGAAATATGTGCGTGCTATTAAGGTAATTACGAGGAGTTGTATTCATGAATATGTATCTTGTAAATATTAATATACAGCTCTGATTTGATTTTTGATTCATGCCAAGTTGAAATTAGCTAAAAAAAAAAACTTGCTCATTTAAGAACGTGCATTTATTGCATGGACAGAGCTAATATGGCAAGCCGTTTTGACTTTTATTCATTCACAGGATATGAATTCTTGATATCAACAATTCAGTTTTCACTAGCTAAAATGATAATTCCTGATATCAACAATTCAATTTGAATGGCAGCCTATGGTGACATTTCACTGGTGAAAATACAATTACTGATATCAAGAATTAGAGTTTTTACTAGTGAAAATTGAATTGTTGATATCAAGAATTCATATCCTGTGAATGAATAAAAGTCAAAACGGCTTGCCATAGAGCTAAAACATAATGTAGCTAAGCGTTTAAAATGCATAAGTGTTTAAAATGCAAATGCATAGTTCAGTTGAAACCTTGCCCTCTTTGGCTTGCTGTTAATGCTGTTAAACTGAATACGAGGCAAACTGACTGTTTAAATAGACTCTTTTAATCAGTTTAGGGCCATTCATACAGGACGCGTTTTTGCGGTTAAAAACGCGAGATGCAGGTCTTTTTTAAAAGTTATTTTAACTTGAGTGCCGCGTCTATAAAGCCGCGTCATGCACGATACTCTGCAAAAGTATGGAAGAGATGCGAGCGCAACAGTCTAACGGTCTAGGGTGATGTTTACATTAAAAAACGATCGAAAAGTAGCGCAATGGAATTAAAAAACACATCCTGTGTGGCATTTAATTGCCCCTTTCCACGCAATTAAAGTTGCATTCATTGCTATAGTAACATGTAGGCTTCCATTCTGTTTTCTTTCCAAATTATCACTGGACAGTAGAAAAGTGAAAATGTTAGCATTTTATTTAAAGTGAAAATAAGATTTAAAAAAAATTATTATTAAAAGATATTTAATAATATCTATCTATCTATTTAATTAGCCCCTCTATTAAAAGAGTGAACAACTACAAGACAAATATACATAGAATACTTAAATATACTATATATACTTAGAATACTTAAGTCAAATATACTTAGACTTCTCTGTATACCTGTATAATTATATACGTATAATTTAAGTATAACTGGTAAGTACATAAAAAGTAGACAAAGTATACTCTCTTATTTTTAGTTTACAAGAAGTATACAAATAGCACACTTGGATAAACGTCTCGTTTGTAATAGTAGTGTTCAGTCAGTGCTGTTTCAATTTGATTTTATGACTTCATGTTTATCATATCTTTCAGAATAAGCACAATGTGATTGTTTGGAGAAATTATGCAGCCCTACTCTGGAGCAAAGCTGCAATGTCTTTGCCAGGCTGCTCAAGAACTAGCTGTATTTCATACAGAAAATGATCAGCACAAGCTAATGTGGTTTGACGTTGTTAGGACATCAGCAGAATAGCAGAAATGTGACTGCCACAGGCACTTCAACTCTGCATTGCGATGTATTCACTGTCTTGATTCAGTGACATGCGGAGCCACAACCTTTGACACAGGGACCTATCCATCCGGCACCAACCATATGTCTCTTTTCACATTCATTTAAATCATATCAGGATTCTTTTGGTATGGAGTTTAAATTGGTTGCAATCACTGTTGAAAGGGACAGTTAAAAAACAATTACGTCATCATTTACTTATGTTATTCCAAAACTGTGAGAGTTTATTTCTTCTGCTGAACACAAAAGACGATATTTTGAAGAACGTTGGTAACCCAGCAACATTGAAGCTCATTGACTTTGTATGGACAAAAACAAATGTTCTTGCATGTTCCACAGAAGTAGGAAGTCATACAGGATTGGAACAACATGATGACAGAATTTTCATTTTTGGGGAACTGTCTCTTTAAAGGGATAGTTCACTCAAAAATGAAAATTGAGTGTCTTGGTAACCAGACAGTTGACGGTAGCCATTGACTTCCATGGTAGGAAAAAAAATGCTATGGAAGTCAATGGGGCTCGTCAACTGTCTGAATACCAACATTCTTCAAAATATCTTCTTTTGTGTTCAGCAGAAGAAAGAAATTCATACAGGTTTGGAACAACTTGAGGGTGAGTAAATGATGACAAAATGTTCATTTTTTGGGAACTATCCCTTTAAGGCATTACATGGCTGATACACTTAGCACTTAGAGGTATATTATATAAAGTATACAAAATCAGTTTCTCAGTCACTTCATGAATTTCGTGTAATCTTTGACCAGTGCGTTTTTGTTTTTAAATTGGTCAACTTTCAGAGGAGAGCAAACCGTCAAGGTGAGATTACCTAGTCTTCTCATCATCTTCATCACTGGAGGAAGAATATTCCGCAAGCTTCAATAATGGGCTGAAGTGCGACTTCATTCCCAAACCCTTAAAGACGAAAACAGTTTGATATTAAAAGCCAACAATCTTAAGGCCTGTTCACACCAAGGACGATAACTGATATATGATATAGTTCTACAAATCATTCTAAATTTAAAAGAACAGCAGAGTCCACACCACAACCATAACTATAATAGCGCAGAGGAACAATATAGCTGGAATCACTATCAGAACGATTTTTATCCAGCAGAAGAATGATAAAAACATTGACAGCCGATCAGAATCCATCCTGCTTTAAAGGTGCAGTATGTAATATTGATAGCTAGTGGTTGAAATGGGTACTGCAGTTCAAATTAAAAATATTGGAGAGAGTTGTTTCCCCCGCCCCCTCCTCCTCAGACTCAACGCACACACGGGTTACGGGTTTGAGGACACGCAACAGGAGCGAGCATAATTGAAAATGGAAGGTTTACAAACTGTAAGTTGATGAGTTGATTTATCCGCGTTTTAATATGCTCCCGTTCATAGAGGCTTTTTAAGTCAGGTAGAATCTGCGATCTCTGACCTAGTTTGTTTGCTGGCTTCCATGGCTGTGTTTTCCGCCAAATGGCAACCCGGGGTGTCGAAATACTATTGGCTAAATTGGCAGTGGGAGGGATCACACAGATCAAAACAAAAAGAGACGTTCCGACACGGAACGCATATTTTAAAGTAGAATAACGGTCTGTATCATTGTTTTTCAGAGAAACAAGTATGTGAACTTAGCATGTTTCCTAAATATCTGCAAACATGGTATTTTTATGCTTTAGTACAGTCAAAAAATTACATACAGCACCTTTAAAGAGCTTGAGCATTTAAAGCGGCATACGACAAAACTAAGCGTAGTTATCGTTATAGTTATCGATCTTGGTGTGAACGGGCTTATAATATTCTATATTTGTTTGGAGAAATAAAGAGTTTCTGTGTAAAAAGCAGAGGTAAAATCAGCTGCGTGTAAGCTCTGCAACATTATCAGATATGAAATACAGATTCACACCTGGTTTGGTAGCGATGTTCCTGGACTTTGCGAGTTTCTGTTTTGATGAACTGGACTGTCCAGCATACAGTAACCTGCAGGAACAAGAATGTCTACATGACAGCAAAGACATATGCTTGAATATCTGACCTTATTCTGTTCTGATACAGGTTTCAGTAAGTTACAGATAGAGAAAAACACACCTGACTGTGAACTGCTCGTTGAGCTGTTAGAGTAGGACATTTTAACACTGTTGTCCAGAGAAGACTGACGATCTCCACTGATGGAAAGTCAAGAAACAAAACAGCCTCAGTTTCTCGTCTGAGGATAATAAGGGGCTTCAGAGGACTACATCTGAGCCTAATTAATGTGGGTCTGAAAATGTTTAATGTTTCAAGCAACACATGCACAGAAACAACTTACCTGGATCCATATCTGTGGTGGCTCGTGACATCTTTGAATTTTGACGTTGTTCGTTCTGGAATCTTAAGACAAAATTTGCAAAAATAAACAGATTGCTTCATTCTTGTGCCAGTATTTTTTTTTTTGTTGTTGTTGACATTTTAGGCATTTGTTCAGAGTGACTAAAGTTAATTATGTTTCATCTTCCCCATTTGACCTACATTTTGGTCCTTTTCTGTGGTATTTTTACTTTTTTTGTGCTAAACATATTTCTGCTTTGAATGGATGTCACATTAAAGGAAGGAAGGCACCTCCCTTTGAAAGAGGAAGCCGATTTGACCACAACTTTAGCAGTTGCCACCTATGCAAAGGTTTCTGACACAGCAAAACTTTTACTGTAATAAATTTGAATGAATACTATAATGAAAAGTATAGTATGATATAAGTTTAGGTTTAAATTTTAGCTGTGGAGATATATCTGAGACAACCCATGCTGACAACCCGAAATGCTGTCTGGAGGACAAACCTTTGGCGGCTGATCATCAGGGTTGAAGAAGACTTCATCTTGTGTTGGTGAGAGAGGAGCGGTGACATCAGACATAGAGCTGCTGTGATGAATCTCTCGACTGGAGCACACGTTCATGTTCTGAAATCAACACAAATTACAGAGTCTTTTACTCCTTTAACTGACCATGTGTTTTTCAGTATGCACTGCTGGATTCTACATCCTTGTCATTACACTGCACATTTATTTATTTATTTTGTTTATTTATATTTTTGGTGTGTCATCATAGCTTGAGTCAGCGAATTTGGCCTTCATAAAGCTTTGTAAATTATGTTCATACATGTTTTGTATGCATGTGCAAATCATGTTCCATGCTACAACTTGAAAACAAATAAAGAAAAAAATAACTTTAATATCTAACATCATATATTTTTTTTTATCCCTGATGTCCACTTATAATGTTAGTCAAGGTTTTTTCACTAAAAACAGAACAACTAAAACAACATAGTAATTCCTTATCCATTTTCACTCTGCTGTGACTTGAACACTGTGTCCTAACCAGACACGATGCAATAAAGCGACAAGTGATGAAAGACATCTCTTCTATATAAAGCATGCCATCTGCGGAAACATCAAGAAGTCTTGAAAATACAAGGTAGAGAAAACTGCCTTTGCCATGGATAGTTACCTTGTTGCTGGAATCTTGACTTGACGTGGACTTTTATGTAAACAGTCTCCAATAGGGGTTGAACGACTTCAGATTTGTTTTAAATGTCAACATTTATGTGATGAAAGGCGAGCCGACTAGTCGCTGATGACATCATTAATGAACTAATAAGCCTGAACCTCGAGCTGAGATTCGAACACGGGTTGCCTTGTGCACAGCTAAGGCCAGGGCTTGACATTAACAAATGCTGGTGGATTTCATCAATGGCCTGTAACGCAGTCACTCCTACTATCCAGTTTAGCGGGTTGAATTTATTATATAATATAGACTATACATTTTTCAATCGTAGTCTTTTAAAAAGGCATCTGAAATATTAAACTATGTGTAATGTAGTGTTGTCAAAAATATAGATATTTCGATTATCAATAGTGAAATATCTGAAACGCTTCTAATACTCACACGATGCCAGCTACGCTTTCCCTCTCTCTCTCATCTCTCCGACAGCGAGTTAAACACAAACCCGCCTCCCCTCACTCACTCGTTTCCTTTGCTCCGGATGAATATTGTTGATGTTACAGGGCTTGAATTTCGGCGTGGGATTGTGCATAATTTTACTCATTCCCGCAGATTTTGTGCTCACACCCAAAGTGCGTGCGCATAAGCCACCTCTCAGTACTAAATTGAGTTCTTTTTCGCTGCTTCATATTGTGCTTAAACAGTCAAACGCACACATAATAATAACAAAATGCCGGTATTCACGTAAACACAGTTAGTTACGTTTTAAGTGAACGTAAATATGCACGTGTAACAGTATAATGGATCCGTGCGTCAGGTCTTAAAGTGACAGCAGACTAATATACAGATATAAAAAATATTTATATTGCAGTTTTTGTGGCCAGTGAAAATGCTGAGTGGCTAGTAACTTTGGAAAACCACTAGCCACGAAAAGTTCATGTCAAGCCCTGGCTATGGCATATGACACAGCGCTGCCCACAAGGCTCATACATAACAGCTTATTTTTATTAGTTCTTTTGTCTTTGGGTCGTTATATTTCTCACATATTTCTGCTCGATCTAAATCAGACACAGATAAAATAGCACAGTAAAGATTAGATTTATATGAATCCATTAGTGTGAGAGTGATTGCGTGTGAATTAATGGCAGCATCTCTCTACTAATAGTGAAGCTGTGGGTTTTAGTTACTAAGAAATATATGCAAGAACTTTTCAGTTTCTAAGCTATTTTATTGTTGACAATACATATCTGCGCTCCTGAATGTTTCTAGCGTGATGTGCGAGCAACTGTCTGTATGTGTGTGCGTTACGATGCAGCAGCGCATTGGTTTAGAGCAACGATTAACTTACGTCTACAAAAAGCTGTTTAAAACGTGCATTCTCACAATCAGTTTTGAGCATCCAGATGGTATAATCAAACATACACTCACCTAAAGGATTATTAGGAACACCTGTTCAATTTCTCATTAATGCAATTATCTAATCAACCAATCACATGGCAGTTGCTTCAATGCATTTAGGGGTGTGGTCCTGGTCAAGACAATCTCCTGAACTCCAAACTGAATGTCAGAATGGGAAAGAAAGGTGATTTAAGCAATTTTGAGCGTGGCATGGTTGTTGGTGCCAGACGGGCCGGTCTGAGTATTTCACAATCTGCTCAGTTACTGGGATTTTCACGCACAACCATTTCTAGAGTTTACAAAGAATGGTGTGAAAAGGGAAAAACATCCAGTATGCGGCAGTCCTGTGGGCGAAAATGCCTTGTTGATGCTAGAGGTCAGAGGAGAATGGGCCGACTGATTCAAGCTGATAGAAGAGCAACTTTGACTGAAATAACCACTCGTTACAACCGAGGTATGCAGCAAAGCATTTGTGAAGCCACAACACGCACAACCTTGAGGCGGATGGGCTACAACAGCAGAAGACCCCACCGGGTACCACTCATCTCCACTACAAATAGGAAAAAGAGGCTACAATTTGCACGAGCTCACCAAAATTGGACAGTTGAAGACTGGAAAAATGTTGCTTGGTCTGATGAGTCTCGATTTCTGTTGAGACATTCAGATGGTAGAGTCAGAATTTGGCGTAAACAGAATGAGAACATGGATCCATCATGCCTTGTTACCACTGTGCAGGCTGGTGGTGGTGGTGTAATGGTGTGGGGGATGTTTTCTTGGCACACTTTAGGCCCCTTAGTGCCAATTGGGCATCGTTTAAATGCCACGGCCTACCTGAGCATTGTTTCTGACCATGTCCATCCCTTTATGACCACCATGTACCCATCCTCTGATGGCTACTTCCAGCAGGATAATGCACCATGTCACAAAGCTCGAATCATTTCAAATTGGTTTCTTGAACATGACAATGAGTTCACTGTACTACAATGGCCCCCACAGTCACCAGATCTCAACCCAATAGAGCATCTTTGGGATGTGGTGGAACGGGAGCTTCGTGCCCTGGATGTGCATCCCACAAATCTCCATCAACTGCAAGATGCTATCCTATCAATATGGGCCAACATTTCTAAAGAATGCTTTCAGCACCTTGTTGAATCAATGCCACATAGAATTAAGGCAGTTCTGAAGGCGAAAGGGGGTCAAACACAGTATTAGTATGGTGTTCCTAATAATCCTTTAGGTGAGTGTATATAGTGGAGCGCTCTCGGAGTATGCATTTATATGTCATTTTAACTGTTGGAAACGAAGCGTAAAAGTGGACTTCAAAGATTTCTTATCATGTTGCGCTCTCTATAGGCCATGATCAGCGACTAGTCAACATCAAGCTTAAAGCGTCATGGCAGAACATTAAAGTCGAGTCTGTGCCACCCCTAGTCTCCAACATCTAACTTGTGAAATTAGTAACTTTGCTGTGATCACAAATTAGCTAGTTTTTACTGACCTATCCTTCAATAACAGTCTGCATTACACTGGTACAGATTCATAAAACAAACTGTGATAAAATGTGCCACTCAAACTCAGACTAAAATGGATCAGGAATACACTTTAGCAGCCTCTCATTTGTAATGATGGGATTCTTCAGACGGATACGCAGAGCAGCACAAGCTTTGACAGACTTCACCATATTTTACTGTTGAGGATTAATTATATTCTGCATCCTGACAGCTACAGTGTGTTGTCGTAGAACCTCAAGGTCTTTTATTGCAAAAGATAACGGACAATATGATTCTTTAAGAGCAGATTCAAGGACAGTTGTCATGCTTGTGATGACGTACCGGCTGTTTGGCGGCTCTCTGGAGAGCTGGAGTACAAGGACTGGAGTTGCTTCCTGATCCCAGACGTGACTGAACATGAGGAATCCTGACAGCTATATTATTCAGATTGACAAGATGGGTGTCCAGAGACTCCAGTTTACCTGCCAGCTGAATGTCAGAGTTTCACAATATCATCACAAACTAGAAGCCATCAAAACAGGACAATCATGCATTGTTATATAAACCAATGTAGACATGTTACCAGAAATCCCATGATACACTATAAAAGTGGACAGTGTGTTTTTACCCCATCGTGTGGTGAGGTGGCTCTAGCGCTCTTCTGCTGGAGTCCGTGGTCGTGCTGCAGCAACAGCAGCTGTGACTGATCCCGGGGAAGCGTGCGGTGGGGTTTTCTGCCCTGAGCCTGATGGTGTGGCCGACAAACAGACACGCATTAACACACATCACTAAGACAGAGATAATGCACAGTTGGTCAGCATGTCATTAGCACAAAACAAACCCTGACGGGGTGATCAGGACCCCCAAAAGAAGTGCAGCTGCTCATTACATGACAAGAACATAAGAACAAGGACATATCACGCATACTAAATGGACATGAAACAAGATTTCAGTTGAAATGTATTATGTGAGAAAAAGGAGATTGTAGAGTAAAATGTCTTACCTGGAACAAGTCAAATTTACAGCTTAGTTCTCACTACACAAACCATTAATCAGTGCTGACTTGGGCTGCGATTCTCAAAATTTGAGCAAAATTGATCGTAAAGACAATTGGTGGCAATGGTTCTATGATCTACTTACGATGCTTTTGGGAAACGCAGCCCCCCTGGTAAGTTACTACATTTAACTCAGACTATCTGATTAGCAAAAAACAGCGTTTTGGCAGAATGTCTATATTTGAGTAAAATTTCGAGCATGCATAATCAGTCAACGGAACATGCATTTAACATCTTCAGTGACAAGCATTATCAGGCAGCAGTTGTTGAACTGTTCAGTGTTAAAGAAGGCATTTACCTGCTCAGCAAAAAGACTTAGAGATGCTGATTCAACATCAGTCCTGTGATGTTCACTGTCTTTGGGCTGAAATCCAATCAGAATAAAAGACAAAAAGCAGCACATTACACCAGCGGTGAAGTTTTGAGGTTAACACTTACAACAGTGGCGCATTTTATTATTACATTCAGAAATAAATGTAAAATACCAGTAAAAAAAAAACATTTACAAACATTTTAAACACTATAATCATGTATTTTAGTTCCCCTTACTCCACAAGAATCCCTCAAATTTAATGGTATTCAGAACAAGAATGAAAATGCATAAAATAAACAAATTATAGTGTTATTCATTATAAACAACATTTATTATAAACAGGAAGCGAAACTGAATTACTGGCGTGTGGGAAATGAGCTATAGCCTTTAAATAAACTTCACATGCCTTACCTTGCCTAAAATTACAGACTGAGTTGAAGTTGAATGTGAGGAGAGATAACATCAAAAACCCACAAGATAAAACATTTCTGTATGAACTCACAGACCAATAATGTCTAATCCGCGATTTAAAAAACAAAAAACAAACACTACTTATTACAGAAAATATGGTATTTATTAGGGCCCTATGAAATCCATTTTATTTTTTCTGGATTCCGTTTTTTTTTTCGTTAAAATTTTTTTAAACTACATTTTAATGGTTAAATTACATTTTAGCAATCAAAAAGCATGTCTAGTTAATTGAAATCATGAAACTTACAATTTAACATCAATTTATTAAAAGTTAAACAAAAATTACATGTTTAGGGCCCTATGAAATTTTATTTATTTATTTATTTTTCTGCGTTTTCTGCTTTAAATTTTCTGGATTACATTTGAATGGTTTAATTAAATCAAAATATTTAATCAAATTAAAATTATAATCAAAAAGTATGTCTAATTAATTGAATTCATAAAAACAACAATTTACAACAATATATATATTTTTTTTAATTTCTATTATTTTTTTCAGAAATTCTGTGTTGTGTATTTCAATTTTTCTGGCAATTAAATGAAGGCATAAAACATTAATTTAATTGGTAACACTTTACAATAAGGTTCATTAGTTAACATGAACTGCACTTATAAAGCATTTATTTATCTTTGTTAATGTTAATTTCAACATTTACTAATACATTATTAAAATCTTGTTAACATTAGTTAACGCACTGTGAACTAACATGAACAAACCATGAACAGCTGGATTTGTATTAACTAACGTTAACAAAGATTAACAAATACAGTAACAAATGTACTGCTCATGGTTAGTTCATGTTAGTTAATACATTAACTAATGTTAACAAATGAGACCTTATTGTAAAGTGTTACCCTTGAGTTATACTGTATATGCAAGGAACGCACAACAACAACCACACACGCAGTGATGAATACATACATAAAAATGTATTAAAAAAACTACAGTCCAGTGACTGTTTGACAAAACATTCGAATGAAAAGGAAATTTAAATGTATAAACTCTAACCTGTTTCTTGTGATTTCTTTTGCTTTTCTCGGTAACGTCAGTGTCTTCTTGCCATAACATCTCCTGAAGCTCTGGCCACTGGAGTCCGGTCTCGTGTAACAGCCTTTCCTGCTGCTTTACAAACACAAACACATCGGCTATGAACTGACTTGCTCTTCATTTTTACCATTTTCTACATTGTACGATAATAGTAAAAAATTTCAGCTTCTTCTTTTGTCTAGATTCCAGCTTTCAAATGTAATGAGGTGCATCCCGGGATGCTGTTTAAATGGCATTTAAGGAGTTTCCATGTATGCTGGACACTTGGAGCACCCTGAACCCAGCTTTTCCTTCACTTCCGTTTCAACTCATCCGATCTTTAAATGAAAACGATAGGATTGTAAAGAGATCTGTATGTTGGCACAATTTTGATTTGTCTACAAAAGAAATTTCACGCACAAACATTCAGGCCAAAGAGTTTTTAACATTCACTCAAACGTGTCCAAACGTTTGACTGCTAGCATACAGATTTAAAAGACAGGAAACTTCTAGTAAACCATGCTACAACTGACTGGACATAAATAACAGCACTTTCAAACGTTTGAAAGGACACTGAAAATCCAAAGCAAACAAACCCTAAACTTGTAACAAAGCCAGATGTTGTAGAGTCAAACAAAGTGCGTCACTCTCCACCTGCATCGTGAAACATCAACATTTCTTCTCTGAAATGCGCTCATGCACTCATTACACAATTAAAACACAAAAAAGATGAATTCTTACATCTTCGAGGCGTCGTCTTTCCTCCTGCTGTTGTTGGATTCTCTTCTGTCGGTCCGCGAGCAGTTGTCTCTTGTAGTTGTCTTGATTATGTACTTGTTGGAGTAGTTGTGTTTGTGAGTTTGTCTCCTGCTGCAGACGCAGGAACTCTCGTCTTAACATGGACTCTCCAGGAAGATTCACTATAGAGCTATATGAGCACAAAGCAAACGACATGAGAAACGACCAAACCTAAGACAAGGGCGATGCTGAAAACAAACATTTTGCCATCTGTCATGTGGAGACTAGTGACAGAGCACATCAACCCGACGGGTGACACTCACTGACCGGAGTCATTTTATGGGTCACAAGGCAAATTATGGTTACATATTTGCATTGATTTATTTTGATCTACTTTTTGGTCATTGTGGTGCAAACATCATTTGAGCTGCCTGTTAATGATGCCATTTCACAGTAGAGTTCACTAATGCAAATCTCACCTCTCAAGTCAACAGAAAATCCAAACTGATGTTTACTTCCCTAATGCACTTTTCTGGTCTTATAGTCAATGCTTCATCAGTTCATGTTATTCCAAAGAAAAAAATCTAGCGTAGTTTTCCGCCATCAGGCCGAACAGTTCCTGTTGCATTTCCAATGCAGTTCGGCACTGTTCGATACAAACCATTCCCGGTTAGCTGGTAGAACACAATGATGGTTTTCCAGGACAGTAGGGGATTTTTCCTCAGCGTAGCATGTACATTACACTAGCTAATTCATTCAAATTAATTCGATTTGTCTTTATGTTTTTTGTAGCTAGTCTAGAATGTTTTCCTTTCTGTATGATGTGATTAGGGCTGGGCGGTATGATGATATGTAATCGTGGAGACTGTATAAAATGTCTATCATTAGAGATTTTGCTATATTGTGGTATGTAAATATACACGCATAGCACAACGCTTTTGACACTTAGAGTGATGAAACGCATGACTGAGACAATAAAGAGCTGGACGTGCTTGATGTTAAAAAGTGTTATGGTGCGTTCAAGTCCTCCTGGGAAGTTTGTATTTACAAGTTGGGAAGTCGTGTTTACGGCGTCAGGTACGTACCTTCTCTTAGTTAGCTACACAAAAATACAGCAAGGTTTTTTAACGCTACTTCTAGAAAATTAAGAATAAGAATGTGCATCAGGTGTGTTTTGCTTTTTTTATGTTTTAAATTAATTTATGAAGCCACTGTAAACTTTATTATATTCTATTACCATTAGTGCGGTCAAAATTAACATGTTAACGCATGCGGTTTAACGTGTTAAAAAATATATAACGCAATTAACGCAGCATCCGTTTTTCCCATCATCCTTTGGCTAGCGTTACATTATATGACTACGCTCTTATTCATGCAAATGCTTTTAAACCATTCGCTCGCGATAAGACACAAAAGAGAACGCAGTGCTGTATTGGCGCGCGTCTATGAATCTCCTGTCTGTGTGACACACACACACAACTCGTGCGCACAGAAAGCCGCTTCAGACAGCACTTGAACAGACAAAAATACATACAATTAAAGCTGCAAGCAGCGATGAAAGGGCCCTCGCACCCAGGAGCACCGCCACCCGGTGGCCTCAGGAAAACAGCGAATGGTGGGAGGCATGCATTTAAGTGGGTAAATATAGGAGAAAAATGGCAAAGTCAATTCAATGTGCCACACTTTCTGCTGCCAGCAGGTGGTGCTTTGACTATATCCGGAATATTGGCATGTAGATGTCTTCAGGCCAGGACTATTATCAAACATGTGAAGTTTGGGGCAGATTGGACATTGTATGCCTGAGTTACAACAACTTCCTGTTTCGTGGCGTAAATCGCATACATTAGCACTTAGCCACATGTTGCTTGATTTAACGTGTTTCTATCATGTTTGGGACTTCATGGCATATTTAAACGAGTTTCTGGGAGTGAATTATAGTGTAAAGCATGACATTTCCTGTTGCCAGCAGGTGGTGCTTTGACTATAACTGAATATTGGCGTGTAGATGTCTTCAGGCCAGGACTATTATCAAACATGTGAAGTTTGGGGCAGGTCGGACATTGTATGCCCGAGTTAAAACAACTTCCTATTTTATGGCGAAACATTGAACTTTGTGAGGCTGCCACGGACACGCCCTCCAGGGAAAACTCAAGATCTTCGCAATTTAACGTCGCAAAGGCCTTTAGATTAGGCTGTGCAAATATGATGTTGATTTGATTAAATCTCTAGGAGGAGTTTGTTAAAGTACAACGTCTGGAAATGGCAAAATTTGCAACAATTTTGCAAAGAAAAATCTAAATATCTCATTTCCTGTTGGTTTTCAGATTTCGTACCAGGAGACTTTTTTGTAGGTATTGGGCTGTTACGTGTCTACCGAATTTCATACCTGTACGTGAAACGTAGCGGGAGGGGCACTTCGTTGAAAGGTTGTAGGTGGCGCCATTGAGCCATTTTGCCACGCCTAATTCTGAAACCCATATCAGACGTAAATTTTCAACACTTCTGACGCGTGTGCAAAGTTTCATGAGTTTTCGAGCATGTTTAGGCCATCAAAAACGCGATTCATTTGGGAGAAGAATAATAATAGGCTGAGCAATTCCAATAGGGTCCTCACACCATCGGTGCTCGGGCCCTAATTATGCCAAAATGCCCGTTTTGTCGAGTATCCTTACAAGCACAGTCTCAAATGAGTTAAATGAAGTCTTGAACATAAAGAGTTGTGAGAAAATAGGATGTGTGTCATGTGCTTCAGCTCTTAAAGTGACAGCAGCCTAATAAACCAAAAGGTTTATTATATATTATTAAATATAGGTTTATTATATTTTTCTCACACAAACGCATCGCTTCGATTCAGAAAGCCTTTGTTAACACACCGGAGCCGTGTGGATATCTTTTATGATGGATGGATGCGCTTGATGGACTGACACACAGCTGAAGCACGTGCACAGAAAGCCGCGTTTCTCAGTATAAGATCGCAAATTCAGTTCTCTTTCACATCTTATTGCACGTCAAAATGCCCCTCGTGATGAGTATTCATGTAAACACAGTCAGTTATGTCTCAATTGAAAGTGTAAACCGGATGTGTATCAGTATATTGGATCCGTGCATTCAGTCTTAAAGTGACAGCAGCCTAAAACACCTGCTGCTCTGTGTCATTAAAGGGGTCATGACAAGAGAAATCAAATTTGCCTTGATCTTGATCGCCATAAGAGAACTTTGTACCATTAAAACATCCTGCAAATTCCATAGCTTAAAATGTCCTCCTCATTATAAACAAAGAATTTATTTAATCAAGCTCAAAAAACAGCTTGTTTAGATATTGGGGGACATTGGGGGATATTGACGTCACACAGGCAAATATGAACACACAGGCAGAAATATGAATTAAGACATACCTGGGTTCACCTTCATCTTCATTTATGGCATCTTCTTCATCTTCACTTCCACTGTATTCATATTCCGTTCCCTCTGTTAAGATAAATTAACAACTTAAGATAACAAATTAGGCCAACAGTGGTTCCCAAACCAAAAGAAAATTACACTACCATATGAATAGGGGATTTTTTAATGCTGTTCATCTAATCAAAGCTCAACTACATAAGCAAGGGCGCTAGTCATAATGTAACTTGATGTTTGTTGTCGGCGCTATTACGGTTGACATTAACATTCATCCAGTATATGAGGAAATTTTTCTCATGCTCACACAGATAGCAGCAGAAGAGGTGCTGCGGCACTAGGACACAATTTGTTTTCAACGAGTGTGTGCGATTTACTAAAACTGCTTTTAACAACACTGTAATTTCAGGCATCTGTAAAAATCCCAAAAGTTAGAAAGTAAAAGAACATGTAGCCTAAAATGACCAGAATGTGTATTCATTCAAGCACATCTAAACATTCAGACTGTGTGTCTCGCACCTTTCTCTCGTCTCCTCTTCCTGGTTCTGTCCAGATGATCTTTGAGCGTGATGCGTACTTGTCGTTCGTTGGGAAGGTCTTTAATGAAGGAATGGCGTAAGAGTGTCTCTGTGGACGGCCTGTGGAGGTAGTTCTTCACCAGACAACTGTCCACGAATGTCAGAAACTTTTTAGACCTTGAGGAGCAATTAAAAAAAAAAATAATAATTTTTTTTTTATTGCATACATGCCTTCAGTGTGACAGTAAATTTGCAAAATGCTACTAAATACTCTTCAAATACCAGTGGTGGACGAAGTACATAAATCAAGTACCCTTATTATTCCGAATATAGGATGATGTTTTATTTTTTTAGAAATGCCTCTGAAAAAACAGGTTCGTCTTATATTCAGGGTCTAGACTTTTACATGTCAATAATACACCCACAACAATAGGTGGCGCCAAATACGAGTAAAACGAGTGTGCCAAGAACTACGGTGTCAGAATGTAATGTTAGAAGATCGTGAGCGCAAAAAGACAGTCTTAAAAAGGCACACAGTCAAAGAAAAGCTTACCGTCTAAGAGCAACGTGATTGACATGTTTGCATGCCTCGCTGATGGGACCAAACTTCCCCCGTACGTGATTTTAAAATGTAAGACAGTATCCAGATTTCAAACTACAATAAGATTTCACTTCTACTGTTAATGACATGTTGGTAGGCTACATGGTTTTCACTATGAGATGGATAGCCTAATTGTTATATAATTCAGATATTTTTATGGTATGCCAAAAAGTGTTTATTTTTAAACGTTATCGTTGGTACATTTTACCAGTATTTACCATACTTTCAATACAAAAATTTAAATATGAAAAATGTGCAATATGAAAATTATTTTCAAATGAAAGCATTTTCTTTATAAAATACAAGATTTAGTCTTCAAAAAGACTTTTTCCAAAAGGTACATCTTGAAATCTTATAATCAGGGTCGTCTTATATTCGGAACAATACGGTACTTGAATAAAACTACAGATACCCAACTGATAATTACTCATAATTCAAGTGTGCAAAAAAGAAATGAGGAAAAAACAAAATGTGTGTTGACAAATATAAGCATACAATATAATACATAGGGCAAAATGTGTATCATTTTATGAAGAACTCTATGCAAACACACTAGTTTTACATCATTTGAAACTGCTACAGAAGCAGGGACGATGCATGGGCATTAAGTTGCGTTATTTTAATGTTATTTTTAGTTTTTACCTAAAACCTGCCCCGTTCAGACAGTAATACACAAATGTGGACAGGTCCAAACATTTCATACAATGGGATTAAACAGCTCGCCCTTTTATAGCAGAATTAGCTCACAAACAACTGACAGTCGTGACGTAAATATGACATTCATTTACGATAATAAATCCTAAAATTTGGCATTAGTAATTTACTTTTTACGCCAGTCGTGCGCATACTTAAACTCCAAAGATATCCCGTTCGTGGCTCATTTTGAGTGAATTCAGTGAATAATCTGAATCAGGAAGCTGTTGACTCAAGAGCAGACGCAATCGGATCGATCCAATTCACAAATGAATCGTTCAGTGCGATTTGCGAACCGATCTAAAAGGTCAGTTGAAAAAAATTAGCTTGTTCATGAATCGGACTGCGCCATCGCATCTCTGAGTGGGTGACGATTTCCTCAGTTTAAAATAACAAGGACCGACATGTTTTTATGAAATGTAGTGGAGTGAAAAGTATGATATTATGCTTTGGAATATAGTGAAGTAAAAGTTTCACAAAATAAAAATACTTTGATAAAGTACTTGAAAAATGTTCTTGAGTACAGTTACAAAGTAAAAATACTACTGTCCACCACTCAAATATGCAAAATAATCCTTTACTGGAACTAACAATACCAGTGTAAACCAAAACTACTGTGAGATTTCACTGGAAATTCTATTGAAGTCTAGCTGGCACATGTCATAATGCTCTCTATAATAAAGAGAAGTAACCGTACCATTTCTTAGACTTTAGTTTGGGAGGAGGGTTTCGTGGAATGAGAAACAGTGCTCTCATTGGATGCATATCACACAAGGCTGTGGAGAAATGTGGAAAACATTAAGAACCATTAAATCATATGCAACATGTATAGTTATATAAAAGTGTTTTTTCTGGAATATGCCTAGGAATCGTGTAAACTCACGTGGCGCTCCCTCTGCCATCTCCAACGCTGTGATACCCAGAGACCACACATCACTCTAAAAACAGAGTGAAATGATGATTTCATGAACATATTCAACCACTCATGTAAAGTACTACAGTATACTGAAATATCACTTTGCCAGTGGACAGTAAATGATTCCCTTTTTTGCAAATTTCTAGTTAACAAATGTCGAAATGTTGATGACAAAATAAAGCCCTATTCGGATGGGATTACTGTAGTTTTACAACGGTGGATGGAGTAAAGTAATTTTACCACAGGACGTCTGTAATTTTAATGGCCAATTTGCACGGGATAAAAAAAAAATCTCAGTAAAACTAGCAGAATTGGGAGGGGTAAATTGATTTACGCACCGCCGTCATCTTCCTGTCGGCATGTGCGTACTGAGTTGCTTCCTGATCTCACGTGCGCAAACACATACAATCTATCTATAATCTATAACCTATATATAACAGTTAGGTCCAGTCGAACGGTTTATTAATGAAATTAATTAAATTCTGAATGGTAAGCAGAAAACACTTAAGGTTTGCCACAGACTTGTACCACTGCCTAGAACGCAACTGAATGCTTTTTCAAGCGCCTCCATATTTAAAAAAAAACGCGGAAATCTACTTTTAAACAGAATATTTATGTACATATTTACAGCGGGTCTACTCGCACGTGATTAGTATTACCTGAGGTAATTTTTCCAGATCTTTTTACAGAAGGTAAAAGTCGCCGTAATGATTACTGAGATGGCACATTCGGACAGGACTAAAATCACTGAGAAGCTCTGGTAATAATTACTTTACCCCACTTCTCCATGTTAAACTAATCCCGTCTGAAATACTATTAGTAGCTTAAATGGATCTCAGTCGATGGACGGCCTGCCTACTTACCCTATAGTCATATGTAGAGTCAGGATTCTCATCACACGCGATCACCTCTGGCGCCATCCAATATGGCGTCCCGATGAACGTGTTTCTTCTGCCAATCGTCCTATCTAACTGAGCACTGACACCAAAATCCACTGACGACACAGGAAATCATTTAAACAGTTCAACAATGTCTTCAGCCATATACACCATACCAGCACTTACAGTATTTGTCATGTGACCGTGACTGAGCATTGATTCTCATATAAAGCATTTCTCATATTAAGAGTTTATTACTGGTAATGGTTTGTCTTTGGTCTTACCGAGTTTAATCTCAGCGTTCTCCGTGAGCAGCACGTTTTGTCCTTTAATGTCTCGATGAATCACATGATGAGAGTGCAAGTGTAACAGACCCTGAGAACACAAACAGTAGCAAATCAGTGTTTACACACAACACAGAAAAGCACTTCATCACTTTCTTATGGTAGACTGTGAATAGAGCATGTATACAAGTAATGTAATTTATTAAGATTATGTTTTAAAAAAATGATCTTTCTCAGATGAAATTTCACAATTTTCAATGTGGACAGAATGCATTTCATAATCCAAGCAAGCCCTTTCGGCAACAAAATGCATGTTTGATTCAAAGATTTTTGTGGCTGAACTGCAATTTGTGATATGCTGGGGTTTTTTTATTGATGTTTGCTGTTTTATGTTATTCACATAACTTTTGTGCACTAACTGAAGTGCAGACTTTATCCAATGATGAAATGCAACGGGTTTTTATCTTTCTGGGTACAATACGCATTAAAGGAAACTGCATTTGTTATGTAATTCAGTCTTCCTATGAAAATAGTCAGTTTACACTTAGCACTGTCATTTAGGAAAGACAAATAAATAAATAAATAAAAATATAATATAATATATAATATAGTAAAATAAAAGCATATATCAGCCAGATGGACTGATCCCTCTAGTCAATTTAAAATGTACTAGATTATATTTACTATAGCATATATACTACACTCACTGTAATGGCAGAGGAGGAGAGGCTCTCCTGGCCGAGTCAAAGTTTTTCCCTCCACCTAAGCACCTTAACATTGTTTGTTTTGTGTATCTATCAATAGTCTTTAGATGTGATTACTCACTCTCAGAACCTCTCTACAGATGTAAGCGATCCAGTCCTCTTTAAGGCAGTTCCCTTTGGTCTTCTTCAGCAGGTCTGTGACCGACCCTGCGCCACAGTACTCCATCACCAGCTGAAGGCCAAGATACACAAAGAAAGCACATTTAACATCTCACTTCTAACAAAAGCGTGACGTCTAGACTGGTTATCGACATTGTTATTCATCTCAGTAGCTTAATCAGGATGGTAAAGTCCCTCAGTTAAACGTCAACACACACCCTCAGACAGTGGCCTTGAAGGCCAACTGCTGAGGGAAAGAATGTAATAGGCCCTTTCCCAATGCAGACCTTTTAATCATTAATGTTACTTTCAAAAGGTGATTTACTCTATTTTGATCGCTACCATAAACATCAGTTTTATATCCAAACTATCATCTTTTATCCTAGTACTTGTGTGATAATATGAATATTTGCAACACAGAAATAATGATACCGTGTTGAATCTGTTTGTGAAGCGGTTTCATACTTGTACACTTGAACCTCCATTTCAAAGGTTTAATAGACACAGGCGAATCGTTGTTATTTAGGAATGAGATTGCATGGGTGTTTGATCTTTTAATGTTTAGTCGTGCAGCTTTACTGTGTGATAATACACTTTATATTTTTGCAACAATATAAACAAATCAAAGCCTACAGCAATGTCCATGAAAAGATCTCAAAACAGCTGTTGCAGGTTTGGATCCACAACAGATAATCACTGCACAAAAGTATCTATCAGTGTAAAACGTGTCCAGACAGCAAGAAAAGCGCAGCTCCCACCCATTGTTGCTGTTTCCATTCTGGCGTGAGAGGAAACAACAGCAGAAGAAAACAGACAAAGCTAGATTACTCCACCACTGGGTGCGCATGCCAAAGACAAAAATCTCTTCAGGTGTGTGAGGTCTGTTTTAGACAAGATGGTTGACCCAAATATGCAAATTCTGTTTCAGTGAACTGACACTGAAACAGAGCCGTGGGAACGGAGCGAGGCGCGAGTGTTAGTGAGCATCACCTGGGAATCTAGTGCAGCCGCCAGGCACCGCAAACGATTCTCCCAACTGGTGAATGACCGGATGGTAGTGCATATTGGGAACCGGACCCAGATTTTTTTTCTCTCTCTCCAATCTCTCGCCTCTGTCTCTCCTCGTGCTCTCCTTTTCTCTCGCCTCGTCTGTCCTTACCCCCCGTGGTGGCCCCAGTCTCATGGAAGTAAAGCGCAGTCTCGTGGGTACCCCGGCCAGCGAAGGGCGATGGGGGTATGTGGCAAGCAGGGTGAGGACGAGAGTCGTGGGAACGGACTGAGGCCGGTGGCACGAGTGTTAGTAAGCATCACCTGTGTGTCACACCGGTCTCGAGTCCCACGGAGGAGCTCCGGAAGGATAAAAGGAGGAGTGACACCAGTGGAGGAGGAGAGAGTACCAGACCTGGGACATTTATGTTGGTTTTTTGTTTAAATTTACACGGCAGTCGTCCGTGAGGGGCTGCCACTTTACTTTCGTTTTGTTATTCATGTTTATATTGTGAATAAAGTTATGTTAAACGTTCACCGGTTCCCGCCCTGAGCCTATAACATTGCTACCTTTTTGGAAGGTGTCCCTGTAACCTCAGAAGCACAAACTATGGCTCGTCTAGTAATGTGAGACACTATACACATGCAGTTAAGAGCCTCTAGAGGAAATCAGGTTGATTTTTTATTTGGGTTCAATACTCACCCAAAGCTGGTCATCCTGACCTGCAGGACTTTTCTTAACAAAAGCACCATAATAAGTGGCTATGTTCCTGTGATGGGAATGAGTTTTCAACATGTTAATCTCCAGTTTGATTTCATCTTCCTCATCCTGCAGAAGACAAAATACATTTGTAAATTTTCATTTTATCCATTTCACCATGAAACAACATATAATGACAGTAAGAAAATCAATGCCTGTTAAAACAAGAGAATATAGAAAATGTCAGTACTGAGTAAGAGAGAACAATATATTGAGACTCCCTTTATAAAAGAGCACTCCAAACATAAGCATTAATATGTAACGGCTGCTTTCACAGTCCTAAGAGGAAAGACAGGAGAGGTGTGTATGGAAGTGATGGCCAGGGGAAAGGAAATCTGGAGCCTGGGGTTCAAATGACCACTACATTGCACTGTTATCTCCCATGGCAGATAATGCAAGACGGAAAGGGAACCAGGAAACAGCATTTCAGTGATGGGAAAAGCAGTCTTTTTTTGAAAGCTTCTTAACTGACTTATATTGACTAAAATAAAATAAAAAACTTGTTTTGACTAAATTCTGTATATCCATGCACTGAATCCACGCTCAAGTTACAGAAATTAAATTCTGCACAAACAATCAAACAGGCTTGTTGCTTTGTGTAATGAGTTTGGCTGTCACTTGTGTAGAGGCCAGGCGGACTGTCTGGTTGTGATATCATGAATAAGTAATTGGTTACATACCCTGTATCAGACAGATCAATTAACATCATCAATTTAGCCATGATTTTTTATCATTTTTTACCAATGTTATTCTCCACAGATCTTTCTCTCGGCCAAAAAAACATTTATGTTTTACTGTATGTAATTATACCAAATGCCATTGGTTCTTGCTGGAGCCAAATGTCGCTGACATCAAATCTGACACAATGCATCTATAAATGCTGAATATTCCATTTATGGTGGAGGATTATCAGGGAATAATTTGTTACATTTCGTTCTGTTCCTCACACAGAAAAGTTGAATAAGTCAAACTATTTTGATAGTTGTGCTTGTTTGTTCTTTTTAAGCGGTGAATCACTGTTGTTTGAAAGAGAACTGTTCCATAGAAACAGCACACAGGTTTGGAACGACAAAAGAGTAACACAAATTTAATTCTACTCTGAAGTCAAAAGTTGTCAAGTACACCAAACCTTTGCTCTTTAAGTGTAAAATTCTCACTGCCAAGTGTATTTTATTTAGGGATGCATGATAATTGGTAAACAAATAAACAATTATATTGCTCCAAAAATATAACTGTGATTATTAAATAACAAATGTCAATCTAAAATCAACTCATAGGCATGGTTTATTTGACCTTAGAGTTTATGCCCATATACAATAGCAAACTCTCTATAATGAAAACTGGAAAAAATAAGAAAAAAAAATGTAGAAGGTTCTCTCAAAACTTAAATCAGTGAAATTCCTAATAATAAAGGTGAAGTATGTAGTTTATGCGACACTAGTGGCACCTAGTGCAATTACAAAAATAAAGCATAATTTGCAAACGCCCCTTTTGTGCCTCCCCCACCTCAAACATTACAATCACAGCTCTTACAGGTATTTGTGAAGGCACGTCTCAACAGCTCAAAGTAAGCTACTTTCAATAAAAGGTCCAACATGTTAGGAATACTTTTAGCTGTGTTGCTATGTGTCACGAGGAAGCAAACTCTCGCTATAGGTTGAGCTGGAAAGAGACTGACAGATCTGAGCGGAACGCTCTTAATGTTTTTGATGGTGCTTGGGAGGCTCAATTTACAATTTGGGGGAGATAAACCTATTAATGGTATAATATAGTAATGCATTTTAACATAAAACAATCTTATATTCTTCACCTTTATCTCCAACAATTCAAAATTGTTATTTTTTTCCCATTAAAACAATGGTTGCATGATTGCATTTATTCAACAAACACAATATGCGCATATTTAGTGACAGAAAACAGCACAAGCACCCTCTTTAAAGAACACATACTGGCACGGCACTTTCATTTAACCAGAATATCGCAAGCGTGATAAATGCTAAACTCCAGCATTCATGATTTCAGATCATAAGTGGAGTGAGATTAAGTAAAACACTGGTCAGAAAAAATATCCATATAAGAGCATAGCTCTATTTGAGGGGTTTGAACTCTTAACATCTGGCAATCCCAAGCATAAAAGCTTGTGGAGGCTTGTGCTACAATGCAAGATAACAGAAATGTCAAATATAAAATGTTTTCAGCAGGGCTCGACATTAAGCCTTGTTATGTGCTTGTCCTTCAGTCAAGTAAATTGGTCATTTACTTGTCAGAGAAAAAAATTATTCTGAATCAATATTCTCATCAGTGTTCAATTAGCTCCTACTTACTTAAATCAGCATATTTGTGATTTGTAAATTGATTTCCAGGGCCTTATTAAATCTTTCATGACATTCTTACATTTTATCAATAAATGAATGTACAAATTGAATGTAAAAAAAAATAAATAAAAAAAAAAATCAATTATTCTTCAGCTGAAGACACAAGCTTCTGTTTCTCTCACTCTTCTAAAGGTGAAGACGCTCATACCTCTGTCACGTCCATGACCTTGATTGCTGCCAGCTGTCCTGTTTTCACATGTCGACCCTGTCAAACACAAGGACAACAATGAGAAATAACACCCATGACCATGTGGGCCTGCTGAAGGACGTGAATGTGAATGTTAATGATGTCTGCACTTGTGTGCTTTATCTTTGAAGTGTCTCAAAATGAATGAGTAGCTCCAAAGTCTATACATTGACAAATCAGGAAGGGCAGTCGATTCCTTTATGCTAGTACATTTACAGATGAATCAGATGAATTTGTAGCAGCTGAATATTCTGATTATTCTGTTATTGATAATATTGGTTAAGTATGTGAGTTGCTCAACAATACTGTGTTGTTAGCCTAATCCTGGAATCCATGGCATTTACTGTATAACGCAAAATGTCATGGTATTTGGTCAAATTTAGATGAATAGAGCAAAAGTACATAATCAAATGGCGATATGGGAGTAGTGTGTGTGAATATTAAAGACTGTTGTTGAAATCTGAAGTCTGCATGTTGTGCATGAACACATGAACTTCATCTGCAGAGCTGCTCTGAGAGTTACTTCACCAGTTCATTTGGCAAAATGTGGTTTAACTTGATTTGAAAGAAATATATATAGCACAGTAGGGTGTACTTCTCAAAGTAATAACAACAATAATACAGTTTATTAAAAAACAAAATTCCATCCATGTTTTATTTAAACAGTCTGTTGTGAAGCACTTTGTTTGCCAAAAAATGAAAATATTTTTTTACATTTCATTTCATTACATTTTATAAGATTGATTAAATTGTTAAAGTTTCATCTTTCACTTTCGATAATAAAATTGTATTAAATCATAAAACAGTGAATCCAGAAAAAAAAGAAAACAGGCAACACATATATATTTGCACAGAGGAGCATCTAATATCTGTGTATTTACTGTGGGAAAAACTAATATTCTTTAGGCAATTATAGAAGAAATGACACTTGAACCCAGAGAGGTCCAGGATGCCTCAGTGAGCTGAAATATGGCATCTAATTATGGCTAATGTTTCATATGTCATGCTCAAATACACAGACCTTAAAAATGGCACAGTTCCTTTTCTGTTTTCAAGTTCCACATTCACATACAGTCAAGCATTACATTAGTATGGTGTCAAGAATAGCATTCGATGATTATAGTGACAAAGACGTGTTTTTACAATATATTATAATAATAAGAACAATAATAAATCAAGCAGTGACAATCACAGATCACATAAATAGCTGCAGGCCTACACTGTTGCCCAGTTGTTACCTGCCACCAATGGTTTAAAGGGGTCATGAACTCACGAACTTCATCATTGCAACTTTAGCCCCACCCACTGGCGTGTTAGTGAGATGACGAGGAGAAAAGAGCGATGCAGGATGGACTAAAAATAACATTACCTTCCAAAGGATCCTAATGCTAGGAATGTGCTTATTTATTTTTCAACAATGTGAATGTCTCAGTTGAGCATTATTTATTTGTATTCGGTACATTTCACTGCGGATTCTTCGGTAAATCGATTAGTTAACCTTGAGAGCTATAATAGTAAAAACGTGCTAAAGTTTTCGAGAGAGTTCCACATATAACACTATGAATGCTATTTCATATGCAAAGATGTCAGCCAATTGGGCGTTTACACTGAAGTCTCACAGCAGCCAATCACAGCAGTGGGCATTTACACTGAAGTCTCACAGACACGCCCCTTCAAACAGAGCGTTCAAATCAGAAGCTAAAATCAGGGTAGGAAAAATGCCTTTTATTTCTGAATTATGACCATTTTTGATGTAAAAATCATACTAACATTATAAGTGCACAACAGGAAACATTATAAATAAAAAAAAAAACAATGCAGTTCATGTCCACTTTAAATCTCAAATGGCATATGTGATGTAAAGAAATATAAAGTGTCTATTATTTTCTTCTGCTGAAGTTAACAACCATATAGTATGTATGATGATGGTACCCCTGCACTTGTGTTGGTAGGAAGGAGAGACCTAACCCTAACCCGAACCATTTTCTGATGGAGGACAGATACCTCAACGAATGATGATGTGGAAAGAGGGAAAATAATAATAGAATTGAAAAAAAAAAAAAAAAAAAAAAGTCTCTAATGATGTTGAAATCAGTACAAGAGAGAGGAAGTCAGTTCCCATGCGGTTTTCCAGAGGCACAGATACAGGTAATCATACAGTATGTTTTAGATACCAATTAACACCGCCTTAACTAGACATGATGCGACAAGATTTCAGCCACAAGCAATATGCCTGTCCACACAAAATGCAAATGGGATGTGACGCAACAATTAAACCACAAAAAAAACAACAAAAAAACAACCACCAACTCAGACTAATCTCTCTCACACTTGCAACATGATGCAACTCATTGACTTCTGTGATGCTTTAGGGTCAAAGACGAGACGTCACAATTTTGGTGTACGCATCAAATTAAGTTTACAAAAGTCATTTTATATACATAAAAAACACGTTAAATGCAATAAGTGTCCACTTTAAAATTTCAAAATAAAATACATATGTCAACATATGGGGGAAATAATGTTCCAAAGTGTAAAATTGTCATTCAGCGTAATGGTCCGGACTTTGATTTTGCCATTACATCTTTAAATAAACTTATAAAATACCAAGTTAAAAAATATATTTGTTTTCTTGGCATTTTCAAATAAGTGTTGGCTGTGTTATATTAAAAGGACTGTCTTATTTCTTTTTTTAAGTATTTAAATAACCAGAGGACTTTTGTCCTGAAAATGCAGTTTGTAAGAGATCATTTAATGTAACAGGATCAAGAAGCCTTTCTGAAATCATATAAAAAACAGATAGTCATTCAACAGTCTGTGACATCATCAAAAGGCACCCTGAAGACCATGTGGTGCTGCAGAAAAGTGAATTCATTGCTCTTAATTATATGATAAATCTACTTTTCTTCTGTAAAAGTGCAGGTAATGTTTAAATAGTGCAACTGTGATGAAAAACATCACACAATACAAACAATAATAATTCAAATCAATGACAAATTTGAAATGTAAACACAGATTCTATATTTATTCATATTCTCATGGTGCAAACAGCAAAAGTAAAACCCCAACCATGTCTTCAGATTACAAAAAAAAAAAATAATAATAATAATAATTGCAAATAATAATTTAATGATAGAATTTAAGTAATTTGAACTAAAACTTGGTAATCATGTGCGAATGAAAACGTATGAATGCATATTTGTAATTTTAACTGAATTTAGGACTGGTGGTGGAGCTTAAGACATTGTTGGTCATTCAGTGTTTCTGTTAAAAAAAAAATAATAATACTGATAAGATAATAATACTACGAATTCTATAACTAATAACAATATAAACCGCACTAAGGCTTGATGAGCTTCTGGGTTCATGAATATTAAATCACATTGTCGGCGTTCGCTCGAACTGATTTGCTGAAATCAAAACGGGTACAGTAATAGGTGAGCGTCAGCCAATGAGATTGCGTTTGCGCATTAGTTTCTTCTTGTTCATAAAGGCTGAATAATTCCAAATGAACGCCGTTATTTTACAGGAAAATACAACAAAGAATATGGTTTACATGTAGCACGTCAATTCTGCGTGGTATAAGACTCTCTCGCTCTCTGAGTGTGTGAGAAACACGGAGCGCTCTCATTCGGGCGCGCTCACACTACTGTTTATAATGTGCGTCAAATACACTGCGCATTCACTGAGATGAACTGAAATAGCGCGCTTTACGGATCGCTTGACAAACAGCGAATCTGTCAAGCGCTCAGTCCAAGTGCTCAGCGAGTGAAAATATATCTGTGTGTACAGATTCCAGATTGTAGAGGTAGCTCCTCTTTTAGCGATAAACTCCTCCGCAGCTTCCGCCATAGTTGTTTTCGCTCTGCACGTGGGCTGCGAATGGGTCGCGTCATCAGCTAGGCTTTATCGTTATTATCGCGGGAAGACTAATTCTTATCGTGGGGAGAATTTTTACCGGTATATCGCAAACGATAAGATATCGCCCATCCCTAGTGGTAGCCTAAGTTACAAAACCGCATGTGATTCAGTGAAATGCCAAAAAACACTTATATTGTTAGATTTTTTTCAAAATAAGTAGATGTTGTAAATAATTGTAATTAACTTTACTGGTCAAGCTCACTGTTTGATATAGGTGGCCAGCTGATGGCCTGCAATATAAGCCGAAGTAGAAGTTTCGTCATTCAGGGCAATGTTTTATAATTTCACTGTAATGCAAATTCTCTGTTATGCCACAGTGTCATCCATTACACTGAATGACAGTATCACTGTATGAATAACAATTTTAGCATCTTATTTATATTACAGATAAATGAGGAATGTGTTGCACGTCAAATATGTGTTAAACCTAATAAATATTAATATTTTAATGCATTTTTGTATTGTTTAATTTGTGTTATTGATTCATTTTAGATGCCCATGAACAGAGAGAGTTGAAAGGCACTATAAAATGCCAAAAAGCCAAAATGTAAATGCAGACCCAGTAGCTTAGGTGGCACTCTTAAAGCCCATTCACACCAAGAACAATAACTATTATGATAACTGTAATGGTAACTATATCAGCGTCCACACGTTAACAGTTCATTCTAAGCATTTACTGTAGTTTTGTCGTCTGATGCTTTAAAGGCTGGAACTCTTTAAAGCGGAATGGATTCTGATTGGCTGTCAATGTTTTTATCGTTCATTAGCTGGGAAAAAAATAAATATATATATATAGCTGAAAGTGATTCCACAATATCGTTTCTCTGTGCCGTTATTGTTATAGTTGGTGTGGACTATACTGTTCTTTTATATTTAGAATGATTTGTTTTAAACTATATCTTTATCATTATCATTATAGTTATCATACTTGGTGTGAACATGTCTTTAGCATGGAAAAGAGAAAGGTATTCAGGATTGCGATTGTCAGAATAACAGCTTACCAGTATTTCTGAACAGAGTTCCCCCTCGCTACAGTATGTCACAAGTTCAAAAGAGACCATTGAGGGGATTCTCCACCCAAAATACCCATCCTGATAATGTAATTTATGTTGGCAAACAAAAAGTATTCATAAATATAGCTGCAAGGAGTCATTTTTGGAGCCGAGCAAGTCGGAAACAAAGCGACAAGCTAAGCAAGCATGGCAGAGAGCATCAGAACAGTAGAATTAAATGCTTATTATTTTTCAACATCTGCTTCTGCCGTCATTTACTCAGGAATATTATTAAAACTAATTTAATGAGACTAATACTAAAAACATTGCAATTATGGGAACAATGGCAATATTATCTCCCCTTTTGGAAAAATGTCAGTCAGAGTAGCAAACCATTGTCATTCAGCGTAACGGATATATTCATGTAAAAATGAAACAATATACTTATTCTGACCTGTAATTATTAAAATATATAAAAGAATATGGGATCATACCAATTTTTTATTATATTTTAATTTTTTTGATTTTCACTTTCTTACAAAAACTTTTGGCTGACAAATGGGTAAAACCTAGTGGTTTGAAGGATAGTGGCAAAGTATAAAGATTTAAAAATTACAATCAATTAATATCTGAGGGCTGCACTGTGATGATACCTAAACAGAGTCTTTTAATATGTCATCAAATGATTCCTGCTTTAAATATGCCTAATAAGATTTTCTGATACATAAATATTGTTACACTGAATGACATTTTAGTGGGTGTCTTCTGTAAATCATGGTAAAAAAAAAAAAAAAAAATGTATGATAGTCATTATTTTTTGCTCAGAAAAATACTAAATTAGACAGGACACATTCTAATGTACAGGAAAAAAACTAAATTTAAAGCTGTATGACATTTATTTTTTTGATGCCTGAAACCCCTGTTTCGACCCTTTACCAGATGGTAATTTATGCTTATTCTAAATATCCTATTTGATGTTTAATATACATGAGCGATAGTTCTGTACAATGACATGTAACGCCCCTTACTATAATCACAAGCTTGTGAAATGCCCAAAAAAAAAAAAAAAACTAATTTATTGTTACATTTTTTTGAAAAATAAGTAGTTGTGAATAATTGTGATTAACATTACTGGTCAAGCTCACTGTTTGATATAGGTGGCCAGTTGATAGCCTGAAATATAAGCTTAAGTAGAAGTTTCATCATAATGTAATGTTTTTGTCATTTGGTGTAATTTCTGTTATCACTGTATGGATAATTTTAGCATCTTATTCATATTTCAGATAAATGAGAAATGTTTAACACTGACAAATGCATTGTGTTATTGATTTATTTTAAATGCCCAGAACCAGTAGCTTGAGCGGCACTCTTAGCAAGAAGAGAAAGGTATTGAGGATTGCAGTTGACAGAAAAATAGCTTATTTCTGGTCAGAGAGTCACCCCTCCCTATGTCACAAATTTAAGACAGGCAATTAAGGGGATTCTCTAGCCAAAGTACCCATCTTGCAGAATATATAAAATCATAAATATAGCTTTTAAGCAGTAATTATTTCACCCAAGCACGTCAAAGTGACCAGCTAAGCAAGGATGGCAGGGAGCATCAGAACATGGTTTCAGTGCAGTAGTGTTGCCAAAATATTGCATAAAATACTATGCTGCACCTTATCAACTTTGAGAATTTTAATAACCCTTAATATCAACTTTGACAAATGGTTTGCGAGCATTAAACTTTAAATAACTTTTTGCCAGCATGGTCTAATGATGATCTGTGTGAAATTTGGTGATAATTGGACAAACTTCGGTCTAGTTTGAAAAAGTAAAAAGTTTTTTTTTTTACATAAATTAAAATGCCGGACAGACAAAATAGCTGAAAAACATATAGAACAAGGTGAGATTCATGGCCATTGGACAAAATTCAAGAAAGCTGTATTTTTAAGCATAGAATTTGTTAAATGACATCATAGGGGACATCAAAATGATATCATAGGACGTTGGTGTTCTTTATTATTGTGTATCATAGTACTGAGACTGCTTACAAATATAAAAAATATCCTTAAATTACGGTGAGAACGGAAGTGAGCTGGATGATGACATCACGGTTTTCTCCAGAGTTGGATATTTCTTCATCAGTATAATATAAAGCACTACATAAAAAAAGATGACTTGACTTCCTGCATGCTGTAGAAAGGGCGCAAATTATGTCACTTCCAATGTCACAATTTCAAGAAATGTCACATAATGTGGGGCACTGTTAAATATGTTTTAAATAAAAACATAATACAAATTAGATTATTATTATTACCACAATGAATTCAGTTTATTTGAATAGAATATAAAACAAATATGAGATTGTTGTATGTTTTATTTGGTGACAAAGACGTTGGGACAGGTCAAAATCACTTTGCTTAAAAAAAAAAAATTAAAAAAAATCTACTGGGAAGTGCCTAGTAACTGGAAATGATTAGCAGTTTCTCCATCATTCTTACAAAATATAGTTTCAGCAACAGCTGACACCCTCCCATTTTACCAAGAAACACTAGTCACAGTTGTGACTCAATTATCCAGCTCTGTGTAGATATTTATAGAAGTGAATGTCAGTTATGTCTTGGGTTAATATAGACACATGAAACAAAATATGGCATCTGTGCATTAGGTTTAGCATTAGGTCTAGACAGACATGCTCCTGTCTATTATGTCAATAACAGAATAATCAAACAGCAATACTGACAAGAAAAGGCCGCTATGTTAAAGGTGCACTACGTAACATTTTTTCAGTAAAATATCCAAAAACCACTAGGCCAGTGTTATATACACTCACCTAAAGGATTATTAGGAACACCATACTAATACTGTGTTTGACCCCCTTTCGCCTTCAGAACTGCCTTAATTCTACGTGGCATTGATTCAACAAGGTGCTGAAAGCATTCTTTAGAAATGTTGGCCCATATTGATAGGATAGCATCTTGCAGTTGATGGAGATTTGTGGGATGCACATCCAGGGCACGAAGCTCCCGTTCCACCACATCCCAAAGATGCTCTATTGGGTTGAGATCTGGTGACTGTGGGGGCCATTTTAGTACAGTGAACTCATTGTCATGTTCAAGAAACCAATTTGAAATGATTCGAGCTTTGTGACATGGTGCATTATCCTGCTGGAAGTAGCCATCAGAGGATGGGTACATGGTGGTCATAAAGGGATGGACATGGTCAGAAACAATGCTCAGGTAGGCCGTGGCATTTAAACGATGCCCAATTGGCACTAAGGGGCCTAAAGTGTGCCAAGAAAACATCCCCCACACCATTACACCACCACCACCAGCCTGCACAGTGGTAACAAGGCATGATGGATCCATGTTCTCATTCTGTTTACGCCAAATTCTGACTCTACCATCTGAATGTCTCAACAGAAATCGAGACTCATCAGACCAGGCAACATTTTTCCAGTCTTCAACTGTCCAATTTTGGTGAGCTCGTGCAAATTGTAGCCTCTTTTTCCTATTTGTAGTGGAGATGAGTGGTACCCGGTGGGGTCTTCTGCTGTTGTAGCCCATCCGCCTCAAGGTTGTGCGTGTTGTGGCTTCACAAATGCTTTGCTGCATACCTCGGTTGTAACGAGTGGTTATTTCAGTCAAAGTTGCTCTTCTATCAGCTTGAATCAGTCGGCCCATTCTCCTCTGACCTCTAGCATCAACAAGGCATTTTCGCCCACAGGACTGCCGCATACTGGATGTTTTTCCCTTTTCACACCATTCTTTGTAAACTCTAGAAATGGTTGTGCGTGAAAATCCCAGTAACTGAGCAGATTGTGAAATACTCAGACCGGCCCGTCTGGCACCAACAACCATGCCACGCTCAGAATTGCTTAAATCACCTTTCTTTCCCATTCTGACATTCAGTTTGGAGTTCAGGAGATTGTCTTGACCAGGACCACACCCCTAAATGCATTGAAGCAACTGCCATGTGATTGGTTGATTAGATAATTGCATTAATGAGAAATTGAACAGGTGTTCCTAATAATCCTTTAGGTGAGTGTATTTTGTTCAGTTGAGTACTTACAATATCCCAAATGTTTCCAACTATTTGTAAATCGTGAGAAAATTGCTATTTTAACCAAGGAACCGGGACGTGTGAGGAAGTCGCCTGTCAATTGCGTTATATCTGCGTTACCCTCGGTTTCCGGTTTTATTTTGCAGAAATGCTTTACTCTTACTGCAGTGTGCAACAAGTGTCATAGCAGCCGCCGAGCGAACGCACAGAGTAACGTCATAACATCATTTTCAACACACTCAAATGTATCTAATATGATAAACAGAGCTGCGTTACCTCATACTCATGACCGGAAAAGCGGAAATGGCGCCGGCGACTGTGGCATAATAAAAGTCCTGCTGCTTGCGAGGCGTGTGTTGCGTTCATCTTATTAACAATCACTCCAGCGGCCTTGCTCAGCTCCCACACCACTCGGGCCTGCTCTGCGTCATACTACAGTAACGTTAATAATCGCATCCATGAACATGATTTCTGCCCGAGTCCTATCCCGATTCTTTTCAACCGGCTGTGAGGTGAAGACCACATGTCCCAAGATTCTGCGCTCAAACTTGGCGTCATCAAGCTACGCCTTTGTTTTGAATAGGCGACCTCTAGCAGACGGAAAAGTTACATAGTGCACCTTTAAGCTTATTTCTGCATTGGTCAGATAGTAATGCCTAAAAGTCAGGAGCGGTGGGACATTAAATATCTAGCTATTTGGCTGCTGTACTTACACATGCAAAATGAATCAGATTTACGTGTTTAAATGTATCTGATTAAAAACCACATTTGGAAATAAGGCTGGATTGAAAATACTGATCAATTCTCATTTCGATGAACCAACATTGATTCTTAAATCCCAAGAATCAATCTTTTAGTCTATGCTGTTTTCATTTGATGAAAAACTTTGCATCTGGTCTCTCATCCAATAAATCAGAATAAGCTTTGTACTGTTACTTTTGATATGAAAAAAAAGTGCAAAAACTGTCCAGTATAAGTGATCTTGTCACAAGTATGCAGGTATTAAGATGTATGATGCAGAGTAATCTCAGGCAATACTTTTAATAAACAAGGAGTAGATATGCAAAGAAATCAATAGACTAATGCCACTTACCACAACAAAAACTGACAAAGAACAGAACAGAGAGTATAGCTAAACACAGCATTAACAAGGGAAGATAATGATAAACAGGTGAATGTAATCAGTAACCAAAGACACTAACTAGGACATGCTAAAGACTAAACCCTAAAGACTGTAAGGGTAAAACACGAAACGTATAGTATAGAAACGTATTTGTAGAAACGCACAAATTGTGTGAGTGTGAATGTGTCCCAGCACTCTCAGTACTGGGTTGTGTCAGGGAGGGCATCCGACATAAAACCTGTACCAAATCAAAGGTGTGTGTGAAGCAGACCCTGCAAATGAGCGGGGAAAATGCTAGGAAGATGATGATCAATATTAAGTGACATTGCTAACTGCTGGCCTGGCATGCACAATACAGCGTTTTTAGTCGTTTCGCGGATTGGTGTGAACGGGGATAACGTTGTCATCTGTACAAAGGAAAAACTTTTACGTTTTTAGTACATCATTGTCGTGTAAACGTACCCTTAGACTCAAAATATCTTCTTTTATGTTTCGCGGAAGAAATAAGTCATACAGGGTTGGAACGTCATGATGATGATGATGAGTAGGCCTAAAAAAAAAAATGAAAGAATTGACTATTTTGGGTGAACTATACCTTTAAGACAGGGGTGTCCAATCCTGCTCCTGGAGGACTGTCCTGCAGAGTGTAGCTCCAACCCCAATTAAACACACCTAAACCAGCTAATCAAAGGCTGTGTCTGAAATCACCCCCTATACCCTTAAATAGGGCATTATTTAAGGGGACAGCCATTTGTAGTGGTGTCCGAAACCATAGTGAACGTTATCGAGTGCACTCATTCTATCCCACATTGCACCGCAATAACGAGTGTACAGCTTATGTACACTCAACGGCTGTCCGAATTCACTCACTCGTTTTCATTCACTCCTTCAAGTGAACTGTATTAGTGGACTAACATAGGGCATAGTGATTGAGGGTTTAGGGGGCGATTTCAGATTCAGACAAGGTCTTACTAGGCCAGGGCTCCTCAAATCCAGTCCTGGAGGGCCACTGCCCTGCAGAGTTTAGCTTTGATTTGGATTTGAGGAACCTTGTACTAGGCATACTAGAAACTTCCAGGCAGGTGTGTTGAGGCAAGTTGGAGCTAAACTCTGAAGGACAGTGGCCCTTCAGGACAGAGTTTGGACACTCCTGCTTTAAGACACTGCTGATCAGACTAGTCTGAGCTCCTGCACTGGGCGGTTCCCTGTTCGTCATGCTGTAATGTGGTTTGGTGTAAATGGGTCGGTCAGCACAGGGACAACTGAACACCAAACATGATGTAACTCACAGGAACAGTCACTGTTTGGAAATCAGCATTCGAGCACTTTGAGAGCTGCTGTGTCATGGCTCAGACACACATACTTCAGCATAAAACAGGGACAGGAAACTGCCTCAATGACATCATCCTGCTGAACGCCATGTTTAAAAGAGGAACTAAAAGAAACCATCCTGGAAACAGGATAGCAATGTCTCCTTATTAGTTGTAGCGTTTCCACTAATGATCAGACTGTTGGAACAAACCAAACCAAACATCAAGTATTAAACTTTAGTGCATGTTTTGCACATTAGGAGTGTGAAATAAACTGAATTATAGGTTCAGCTGAGATTTAAGCCGAACATGTTAGCAGGTTTCAGATGATATTCCTGTCTGAGGGGATTTCCTCGTGTTCTCCAGGATGCCTGTGAACTGGGACATAAACAGGAAGTGCCGTCTAAAAAGGGTGACAACTGGATTATACTTCAGAAAAGCAGTTCTCCAGTAATTCCTTTAAACAAGTGTTGAAAAGCTGTGAAAACTGATCCACATTAGAGCTCAGGAGAAACTGTGGAGAAAAGGATCTTAAAGTCTTTCTTAAAAACAATATATTGTTTCTGACTGCGTTTTTACCAGTGTCTAAAACTGTGATAAGAATGGGATAAAAACACTGTGATGTCATGGTTAATGGATATGGAAGATTTAGATGTTTTGTATTTATTTATTTTTTTGGGGGGATTAAATGCTGCCTGGAGTGGATAGATATAAATTGATAAACCTCACATTTTTTTATATATATATATATATATATAAATATAATATAATATATATATATATATATATATATATATATATAAGTTTGGAACTTGTGCTCATCAAGCCTGCATTTATTTGATCAAAAATACAGAAAAAAGAAATATTATTTTTGAAATATTATTACAATTTAAAATAATGGTTTTCTATTTTAATACACTTTAAAATATAATTTATTTCTGTGATGTAAAGCTTCTTTTTTAACCTGTGTTTTTAAAAACGTAAAAAACAACAGCATTTATTTAAAACAATATAATATATTAAAATAATTATATTAAAACAATATAAATCTTTACGATCACTTTTAAAAATTTAACACATAATTGCTGAATAAAAGTATTCATTTCTTTCAAAAAAAGAAAGAAAAAAAAAAAAAAACTACTAACCCCAAACTTTTGAACAGTAGTGTATTGTTACAAAAGATTTCTATTTTGAATAAATGATGTTCTTTTTTTAACTTTTTATTCATCAAAGAATCCTGAAAAAGTATCACAGGTTATAAAAAAAAAAATTAAGCTGCACAACTGTTTCCATCATTGATAATAAATCAGCATATTAGAATGATTTCTGAAGGATCATGTGACACTGAAGACTGGAGTAATGATGCTGAAAATTCAGCTTTGCATCACAGAAATAAATTATGTTTTAAAGTATATTAAAATAGAAAACCATTATTTTAAATTGTAATAATATTTCACAATATTACTGCTTTTTCTGTATTTTTGATCAAATAAATGCATTATAAAAGACTTCTTTCAAAAACATAAAAAATATTAATGTTTCCAAACTTTTGAACGGTACTGTATATACTGTATCACGTGAATGGTCTATTTCAATGTTTTCGACATACGAGTTTTCATGTATGATGTCAAAATAAGGAAAAGTCGGTCGCAATTTCCGTGTCATGTTGACTTTAAAGATGTAGTAACAGTGAAAGCACACTCTACACAGGAAGTAAAGAAGTGACTGGATTTGGGTTCCTCATAAGTGAAAATACAGGATGAAACAAGTTTGTGTGTAAGCAAGCTCTAAACACAGAACTAGCTGTGGAATTTTGTATTTAGTAGGGATGCTAACGATTAATCGACGATCGTTTAATTGTCGATAATTTAATCAATAAAACGTATGTATCACCGATTAAGCAGGGCCACGCGCATGCGTGCTGCTCAACCACAACACACATAAAGCAGACACAAGGAAAAATGAAGCGAGCGCACTGGAGTTTGGGACCATTTTAAAAGGCTAGAGTTACACCATCATGACTGTTTGTGTGCATTCACAGCCTTTTGTTTTGTGCAAATGTAAGTTTTAATATTGTGTTTATTTTGTGTAGGCCTATATACATCTGATTTATCTCATATGGGATGCATTTGGTTAAGAATTAACACGGTATAAAGCGTGCTGGTGATCATCTTCAGCTTCAGCGCATGCAGCTCAAACAGCAATGCACGACTATGACTATGATTGGGACTGTCATATTGCATAACATTATAAAGAGAATAATATTGTAATAAAACTTTGTGAATTAATTGTGTTTAGTGGCTGTTTATCAGCAGGATAGTACAGAAAGAGCGCATCCACAGCAGGAGTTATACATTCTGAATAGCACGTAACTTGTGCATTCGCGTCATTTTGTGTAGATATAATTTGTAATAGGTTTATTTTGTATATATCTGATTAATCTCATATAGGATGCATTTTGTTGAGTTAAATAACCCGCTAGCAATGCTCTCCAGTTTACCTGTGTTCATTCAGTGCGCACAGCTCAAACAGCAATTCACTACTAATAAAAACTATGATTGGGATGGTCATATTACATTACATTAATGAGAACACTATTGTAATAAATCGTTGTGAATTCATTGGGTTTAGTTGCAGTGTTTCAGTGTGTTGTTGCACAACAGGAGTTACACATTCTGACTAGCATGCATCTGAGACGGTGTTGGTAACACATTGTATTAGTCATTATATTTGATTAAGTAAGTAATTTAATCAATGATCAATCACATCGACTCATTTTACAATCCTACTAGCCCTTCATTTAGATTAAAAACCCTTCTCAGTGATTTGGTGAGGAACATGGCGTTTTGAGCAGCATTTGCACATCCTGTCATGCGGTTGACTATAAGCCACTGTAGTCAACCCATGTTGCAATATTAAGGCTAACGATTAATCAATTGATTTAAACGACAATCGATTATGGGAATGTGTAAATTGACATCCCCAGTATTTAGAATAAATATTTTAATAGCCTACTGAATGGACATGAGAGATGTGCAATAAATCATGATATATTATGCTGCAAAAGCAAGTTCCTGGACTTGGGATGCAATTTTCCTCTAGGATGAAAATAATTTAACAATGGAGCAGCTAAATCTCCAACCTCTGGGGAATCACACGTTTTTAAAAACAAACGCTGAACAGAGAAGAGTCTGCCGGCAAAAAAATGCGACAGAGCTCATAATAAAACAAGAATCAACATTGGCTTGGCATTTCAGAGATGGTGAGAACTGAAGGATTTGAAATGTTGTAAAAGCGATGTGCAGATGGCGTTTTTATTACTCAACAGGCGAGTATAAAGGTATATTATTGAACAAATAAATTGCCATACGTAGCTCTCTAACAGAGTTCACTGTAAAGCATTATCTATTGTGCCGAAGCACAACCAAAACAATGTTCTTCCGCAAAATGCATGCAGTTTTGTTTTTAACCGCTAGAGGGCCAAAACTACACTATGTACCTTTAATAAAATAATTTGTGTCAATATAAATAAATAACTTTTTAGATGGGTTTAATCTATGTATTAGAGACCTACATCATAGCATTTATAACAACATAGAAAAAGTGATGTGTGGTATATGGTACTAAAAATATGATGCAGTATCACACGATTACAATATCGATCCCTGAAATAGAAATACTAAGGTTGTATTAATCTGTGCACTTCCCATCAAAAGGAAACACCCTACAAATCGTGCTGCTTTTACTGCAGTCTTTTTGAAGAAATCCAGAAAGAAGAGAAGAAATCGTCCTTTTGGTTTCTATTGCACAAGATGATCCACAGTGGGACTATTGCTGTCAAGTGACTTGTGCAACTGTAACAGATCCACCCAGAGCTGAATCAAACACATATGTCCCATGGCACAGGATGTTTGGGCTTAGAACACGCTTCTTTAAAGATGTGATATTTATCTGAAGCATGTTGTGACCTTCATGAGGAAGTGAGCTCCACCCAGAGAGTGTGTCAAAGACCAAAACCACACTTGTAGGTTTCATTAGCAAAAACTTCCCACACACTATTTATGTTACTAGTGCTACTCGTGGTCAGAGAGCTTTAAGAACAAAAGGCTGATCCAGAACAACTGCAATGTTGCTCTCTCTTACACATAACTATCATATTTCACTAATAAAATATGTGAACTTCCAAAAATAAAGCACAAACCTTGTAGACTTGTCCATACGTCCCATTGCCGACCACCTCGATGAGCTCAAATATCCCTGCAGGATCCTGAAATGAAAAATGACATGGACTGACTGATCAAAATCACTAGGTTTGAGAAAATGGTGTAGTTTACTCGATTTGAATAAAGCTATGATGTCCACACTGTTATCTTGGTTGGCAGTTCGCCGTGATTTGAGACACTCTATCTATGACAATTACATTCCTATATCATATACAATTGACAATGACAAGTGAAGAAAAGTACACGAATGTTTCCCCAAGATGTAAGCGACACACGACAGTTGAGTTTAACGGAGCTTGACATGGCATTTACAGTAAAGTTAACACAACTTATCGCTACTAAAACACTGTAAGCGCCGAGAGAAACTTTGTGCCTAGCCTCGACCAATCGCTGCTGTTGAAAAGATGCAAAATAAGTAAATAAACACAGTAGTGCTGCACTTACCCTTAAAGAGGCGAGGTCAATGTTGCTCAGACTTGTTGTAGTGAAGTCTCTCGCCATTTTTATGAGCTCGTCTATCAATATCAGTTTCTTAACTGATCATGGTTTGAGGAACAGTATGTCTGCCCATCTTCAGCGTGTTTAATCCTACTAAAGCGAAGGCTTGGCTCATGAATATTAATAACATAACGGAACTCTCGCCCAGCAGTTGGAACTGATTCGCTAATGTTGGTAAGTGGGCGTTCACAACAGGCACATTAACCAATAAATTAACATTCCAACTTAGCTGCTAAATATTAATTAGCTCATATCCCTAGATACTCCCGGAAAAGTTACAAAGAAACGTCAATATGACATAATTAATATTCATATGCTAGTCCTTTACTTTAGTAGGATTTGTCATTTCTCTGGACAAACACAGGAAACACGGAACAGGAGTAAAAAGTGAAAAGCTGCCCCTTCCTCTGCTTAAAACAAAACAAAGCTTCCCATCTCTATTTGAGTTTGCTTTTGCTTTAAAACTGGGTAAACTATTAATTCAAAATGCTCATGTGAAACATTCTGTCACCCTTATCAGTTTCATATGGAAGCTTGTTTCCACCACAGAATAATAAAAAAAAAAAAAAAAGATAATTGCATCTTTTTTATCTCACAATTTTGACTTTTTTTCTCAGAATTGTGAGATATAAACTGAAAAAGTCAGTCTTTTTTCCTCAGAATGGGACTTTATAACTTACAATTGTGAGTTTATAGCTTACAGTTCTGAGAAAAGAAGTCAGAATCACGAGATATAAACTCGCAATAGCAAGAAAAAAGTCAGAATTGCAAGAGAAAAGTCAGAATTTCGAGAAAAAGTCAGAATTGCCAGATGTAAACTCGCAATTGCGAGAGAAAAGTCAGAATTATGAAGAAAGTCAGAAATGCAAGAGAAAAGTCAGAATTGCAAGAGAAAAAAAGTCAGAATTATGAGATATAAACTGGCAATTGCGAGAAAAAAGTCAGAATTGCAAGAGAAAAGTCAGAATTGCGAGAAAAAAGTCAGAATTGCGTGATACAAATTCGCAATTGCGAGAAAAAGTCAGAATTGCAAGAGAAAAGTCAGAATTGCAAGAGGAAAAAAGTCAGAATAATGAGATATAAACTGGCAATTGCAAGAAAAAGTTAGAATTGCGATAAAAAGTTAGAATTGATATAAACTCGCAATTGCAAGAAAAAAGTCAAAATTGTGAAAAAAAAGTCAGAATCGCGAGATATAAACTCGCAATTGCGAGAGAAAAAAGTCAGAATAATGAGGAAAGTCAGAATTGCAAGAGGAAAAAAGTCAGAATAATGAGATATAAACTGGCAATTGCGAGAAAAAGTTAGAATTGCGATAAAAAGTTAGAATTGATATAAACTCGCAATTGCAAGAAAAAAGTCAAAATTGTGAAAAAAAAGTCAAAATTGCGAGATATAAACTCGCAATTGCGAGAGAAAAAAGTCAGAATAATGAGGAAAGTCAGAATTGCAAGAGAAAAGTCAGAATTGCAATAGAAAAAAGTCAGAATTATGAGATATAAACTGGCAATTGCGAGAAAAAAGTCAGAATTGCAAGAGAAAAGTCATAATTGCAAGAAAAAAGTCTGAATCGTGAGATTTAAGCTCGCAATTGCGAGAAAAATTCAGAATTGCAAGAAAAGTCAGACTCACGACAAACTCGTAATTGCAAGAAAGTCAGAATTGTGAGAAAAGTCAGAATTGCGTGATATAAAGTCGCAATTGCGAGAAAAGTCAGAATTGCGTGATATAAACTCGCAATTGCAAGAAAAAAGTCAGAATTGTGAGAAAAAAGCCAGAATCGCGAGAAAAGTCAGAATTGCGAGATATAGTCGCAACTGCGAGAAAAAGTCAGAATTGCAAGAAAAGTCTGAATTATGTGATGAACTTGCAATTGCGAAGAAAAAGTCAGAATTGCGAGAAAAGTCAGAATTGCGTGATATAAACTCGCAATTGCAAGAAAAAAGTCAGAATTGTGAGAAAAAAGTCAGAATTGCATGATACAAATTTGCAATTGCGAGAAAAAGTCAGAATCACAAGATATAAACTTGCAATTGCAAGGAAAAAAGACAGAATTGCGAGAAAAAAAGTCAGAATTGCAAGAAAAAAAAAAAAATTGTGAGATAAAAAGTCGCAATTACCTTTTTTTATGTTTTATTCAGTGGCGAAAACAAGCTTCCATAGTTTCATCATATTACAACATAAAAAAACATATTTCTTCGCTTTGTCCTGAAATTAAAAAGGCATCTCTCAGATTGAATTACTCATATATTTATTTATTTATTGTGTTGGTCTGATAACAATTATTTTTTGCAAGGTATATTACAAATAATTTATATGCTAATTCAAAACCATAAACCTGTGAATCAGACAAACTGCTGGGTTCGTGAATATTTGTTAAATAACAGCTCGGATATTTGTACTCTTCCACATATCACTGTATCTGAAGAGTAGAATGGCATACTAGTCGTGAGTATACAAAATCAAATCACTGATTTTAGTTATCTTTAATTTCTTTAAACTAGAGCAAGAGGGAAAAATTGCATACAAATTCAATTAAATGAAAATGAACATCAATCCATGTCAATGATAAAAACTGTTAGATCATTAACAGCACTGAAATGCTTCATTTATAGTACCAGATACAACATATAAACAAGATGTATCTATCAATAATGTATGGAAAACAGAATTCGGATGAAGGAAAACCAAACGAGCAGGGAATAAGGCAAATGATGAGCTGTATCAAATATGTAAATACCTCCTCCTTATACTAGCTACAAATAATATTAATGTGCTTATTAGATTTGAATAGTATTTATTTGCATAAATAGAACATAATATTCTTTACAGCTCAGAGCTGATGTGTCTTTACATTATTGTGCTATAACAACCAAAGTCATAAAGTCAAATAATAAAACCTTTCATTTGGGTTCACTTGAAGATGCAGATGCAGTGTTTCATGGAATAACTGTACATGGTATAATAACCTTTAAATTCAAGTAGGAAAACAATTTCAGTAGCTCTTCATCTGTCTGAAGAAAGTATGAAAACACTAAAGGTTGGAAGAAAGCGAGATATTTCTTTTGCTTTTTTTTCTTTAATCTTAACTAGATGAAATCATGCAGATAAAAAGGAAGAAAAGATGATATAGACAAAAAGCTATGTTTCAATTGCTCCGAGGTGCTCTACCAGATATCACTGGAAAGTTCTTGTCCAGACAGCTGTACGAATGAGCTGTTCAAGTGAATATCTTTCTTGGCTTTCTCAATGTTATTTTGCGTCAGACGTCCGTTCAGCAGCGTCATGGGCAAACTGCAGTACATGTGACGGCCGCTGAGCGTCGCTATAGCAGTGGTGGGCAGCTCATATTCATAGTTGCGGCAGAAATGGCGCATTTGCAGGTGGCTGGGCTCATTATAGTCTGGTATTTCAACATGAGCCGGCGCTAGTGACGCAGAGGTCGTAGTCATGGCAACCGTAGATACGGCCTGCAGGTCGCCAAAGAGCCCTTGCTCGCCCGAGTCCATGACTTGTCGGCGGGACACGGTCTCTTTTTTCTTAGCTGGCATCTCGTACCGGACCTGCTTCCAGAACTTGGATTTCAACTGGTTGCTTTTGGGACCGTACCACTTAATGAGCGACAGCACTCGGATGGTGTGTTTGAGGTCTTCTACTTCCTGGTAGTTGATGACGCTGCGGAGGTCTGAGCATTCGATCATGATCACCTTGATTTCGCCTGTCACCAGCATGCTGTGCAGCCGCGGCTCGAACTGGAAGATGCTCCAACCACGACGGGCCACAAACTCGGGGGTCAAAATGATAATAAGACGCCTGCTCTGCTCCACACTCCGGGCCAGATCCTCAATGTACGCTGGAGACACAGAGAAAGACAAACGATTATGGATGTCAGGCACCAACAAAAAGAGATTCAAATAAATTGGGTGATTCAGAAAAAGCAACAAGCACCATCTGCTTTTGGAGCTTGCAGTTTGTGCAAAGCAATGACGTGATCTGCAAACTAAATTTAGGGTGTATTTAGGGGTTTGTCCTGTTACATTTGTGCGACGGATGTGTCGGACATGAGTGATATGATACCTCAGATACCTCCAATTACCAAAAATAAATCTAAAGTCAGATTTTGTAGAAAAGTTCTACAAGGTCTGACTATCAATTTCTGTCTGGTGGACAAAGAAACAGGCAAAACAATATCATAGACACACCAAGACTTAAAGTCCCCCTGTAGTCAATAATTTTATCCCTTAAAACTCATCTTTGATCACCAAAATGACATATTTAAACGTTTTACCATCATGCCTTAAAATACACTACATTGCCAAAAGTATTGGGACACCCCTCCAAATCATTGAATTCAGGTGCTCCAATCACGTCCATGGCCACAGGTGTATAAAATCAAGCACCTAGGCATGCAGACGCTACAAACATTTGTGAAAGAATGGGTTGCTCTCAGGAGCTCAGTGAAATCAAGCGTGGTACCGTGATAGGTTGCCACCTGTGCAATAAGTCCATTCGTGAAAATTTCCTCACTACTAAATATTCCACGGTCAACTGTTAGTGGTATTATAACAAAGTGGAAGCAGTTGGGAACAACAGCAACTCAGCCATGAAGTGGTAGGCCACGTAAAATCAGAGCGGGGTCAGCGCATGCTGAGGCAGAAGTCGCCAACTTTCTGCAGAGTCAATAGCTACAGACCTCCAAACTTTGTGTGGCCTTCAGATTAGCTCAAGAACAGTGCGTAGAGAGCTTCATGGAATGGGTTTCCATGGCTGAGCAGCTGCATCCAAGCCTTACTTCACCAAGTGCAATGCAAAGCGCTGGATGCAGTGGTGTAAAGCACGCCGCCACTGGACTCTAGAGCAGTGGTTCCCAAAGTGGGTGCCGTGGCACGCTGGGGTACCATGACAACTGGCTTGGGGTGCCGCAGAATCTCAGCTTTTTTCCAATTTAAACAGCCTAAAATAACTATCGTACCATATAATAACTTTACCACATACAGTGGGGAGAACAAGTATTTGATACACTGCCGATTTTGCAGGTTTGCCCACTTACAAAGCATGTAGAAGTCTGTAATTTTTATTATAGGTACACTTCAACTGTGAGTGACGGAATCTAAAACAAAAATCCAGAAAATCACATTGTATGATTTTTAAGTAATTAATTTGCATTTTATTGCATGACATAAGTATTTGATACATCAGAAAAGCAGAACTTAATATTTGGTACAGAAACCTTTGTTTGCAATTATAGAGATCATACGTTTCCTGTAGTTCTTGACCAGGTTTGCACACACTGCAGCAGGGATTTTGGCCCACTCCTCCATACAGACCTTCTCCAGATCCTTCAGGTTTCGGGGCTGTCGCTGGGCAATACGGACTTTCAGCTCCCTCCAAAGATTTTCTATTGGGTTCAGGTCTGGAGACTGGCTAGGCCACTCCAGGACCTTGAGATGCTTCTTACGGAGCCACTCCTTAGTTGCCCTGGCTGTGTGTTTCGGGTCGTTGTCATGCTGGAAGACCCAGCCACGACCCATCTTCAATGCTCTTACTGAGGGAAGGAGGTTGTTGGCCAAGATCTCGCGATACATGGCCCCATCCTCCCCTCAATACGGTGGAGTCGTCCTGTCCCCTTTGCAGAAAAGCATCCCCAAAGAATGATGTTTCCACCTCCATGCCGGTTGGGATGGTGTTCTTGGGGTTGTACTCATCCTTCTTCTTCCTCCAAACACGGCGGATCAAATACTTATGTCATGCAATAAAATGCAAATTAATTATTTAAAAATCATACAGTGTGATTTTCTGGATTTTTGTTTTAGATTCCGTCTCTCACAGTTGAAGTGTACCTATGATAAAAATTACAGACTTCTACATGCTTTGTAAGTAAGAAAACCTGCAAAATCGGCAGTGTATCAAATACTTGTTCTCCCCACTGTATATTTAAAAAATATATCAAAAGACTAACATATGTCCAAACGAAAATAAATAAGCAAAAAAAACAGATATATTTAATTCATATTTAAAGTTTAAATATTTATTTACCGCCAATTAGACTTTTCTCAGGAGAGAATCAACCGCCCGCCCGCTCCGCCCTTTGTACTGGTGCGCGCTCAATTTTACATTTCACACAGAGATTGACAGGATAGGGCAAAGATGAATAAATTCATAAGTTTAAACAAAAGAAAAGCAAAAATATCACAGCCCAGACGACTGACGGACATCAACCCGGAACCACCACCACCCAAAGAACATAAAATCAGGCAGTACAGTGAAAGCTACCTGGCTTACAGTTTTACATGGATCGGAGATGCTAGCTGCCCCACACCTGAATACCTCGTCTGCAGGGAAAAGCTCTCAAGCTGAAGAGACATTTAGACACAAAACACCATGGTTTATCCAGCAAAGACATAGAATACTTCATGCGACTAAAAGCACAAAATGTTAAACAGAACCAACAAATGATGTCCTGTGTGCGTGTGTCTGAGAAAGCTCAGGAGGGAAGCTTCTTAGTAGCAGAGCTAATCGCCAAATCAAAGAAGCCCCATACCATTGCTGAATCACTCATTTTGCCAGCCTGCAAGCAAATCGTAGGGGTAATGATAGGGGAGGACGCTGTCAAAGAAATTGACAAAATCCCATTATCTGACAACACAATTAAACGTCGCATTGATGGCATGGCTGCTGATATAGAAACACTACTAACCGAAAAACTAAACAAAAGTGGCAAATTTGCAGTCCTAGTTGATGATTCTACGGATTGCAGCGGACACTGTCATCTCCTGGCCAGTGTGCGATATACTGATGAGGAATTAATTCTCCTTAATTAACTACCGAGTCGTGCAACAGGGGAAGAAATGTTTATTGTCATCGATACGTACTTGAAAGAACGTGGTCTCAACTGGGGCATGTGTCATAGTATTTGCACAGATGGAGCGGAATCTATGACTGGAAAAGTGAAAGGACTGGTAACTATGTGAAGTACCAAAACCCAGATGTGCAGATTACCCACTGCATGCTGCACCGCGAAGCACTCGTCACAAAAGCAATGCCCCCAGACCTGACTGTAGCATTAGAACAAGCTGTCAAAATTGTGAACTACATTAAGTCACGACCTTCGAATTCCCGATTGTTTAGCATACTGTGCAATGAAATGTGGTCTGAGCATCAGAGTCTGCTGCTGCATATGGAGGTGCGCTGGCTGTCACGGGGCAAGGTGCTTTCCCGTGTTTACTTCGAGCTTCGAGAGGAACTCAGCTGAGCATGACGTACCCCACAAAGAACAGATCAACGACGACTCATGGTGGGCTAGGATTGCATACCTCGCAGACATTTTTAGTCATGTGGCACCTTGCCCCGTGACAGCCAGCGCACCTCCGTATGCAGCAGCAGACTCTGATGAGCTTAACACAAAGATGCAAGATGCATTATAGTTTCATTTTTCTAAGGTCAGGTTTGAACAAAGCAAATGAGAAACTAAAGAAAAATGTTTATTTGAGTTGTTTATTATTGTTTAAAGAGTGAAGTATCAATCTTTAAAATGTGTTTTTTTCCAATGATTCCCACAGTAAATGGCTCAAATCAGTCTGTTGACGTGTCATCCAGTTGTAAAAGACAGAAGGTTAATTTGAATAGGTTGTTTCACCTCCTATTATGTCTGTTGTGATGCATTCAAAATAAATTAAGGCAGCGGCTATTTGTGAAAATAGCATATTTTCTTAGTGATAATTGCTATTTACACTAAGTGCAAATAACTGTAGATGCTATTTACTAAGTGAAATAGCATACTAAGTGAAAATAGTGTTATATTCTATTTACACCATGTAAAAGTAGCAGTTCTTTGCAATATGTGTAAACAGTAATTACATGCAATTTATACTTTACCTTCACCTCAGTATTGTTGTACATTAACAGGACGCAATAATAACAAAGTGTAAATGATTATATTTATTAAGATTATTAAATGGATGCCGCCTTAATGGGACAATAAAAGCCCTCCATACACCTAACCCTAACCCTACCCAATAAATGCTTTTATTATTATTTCGTTAGGCACTTTATTTCCACTTTTAGAACATTTTCTTAATTTTTATTGAAAGTAAATGCCTTTCCGATGTGATATGTAATGGGAAAAGAGAGAAGAGTGAACTCTGCAAAAGGTGGATTCGAACCCGTGTCGATCGCATCAAAACCTAGATCCTTAAGCCTTACGCGTTACTGACTATGCCACTGAAAGCGTTGCAATACATGTCTTTTTTAAAATCCGGTTTGGTCCAACCAGGCATTGTTAGGCGGAGCCAGTGCGAATAGCACTTGCCAACAAGGCGCGCTATTTGCACTTGGTGTAAATAGACACTCCAATAAATTAATGCTGCTGTTTATGCTTCATTTGTTGTTTGCTCATCTGGATTTAATTTTATATATGTATGTATGCGTGTACATTTAGTTTAATTGGGTTGGGGTGCCGTGGAAAAAAAAAAATCACTACAAAGGGGTGCCACGCTTTCAAAAAGTTTGGGAACCACTGCTCTAGAGCAGTGGAGACGTGTTCTCTGAAGTGGAGAATCACGCTTCTCTGTCTGGCAATCTGATGGATGAGTCTGGGTTTGGCGTTTGCCAGGAGAACGGTACTTGCCTGACTGCATTGTGCCAAGTGTAAAGTCTGGTGTGTAAAGTGTAAATTATGGTGTGGGGTTGTTTTTCAGGGGTTGGGCTTGGCCCCTTAGTTCCAGTGAAAGGAACTCTTAATGCTTCAGCATACCAAGACATTTTGGACAATTTCATGCTCCCAAATTTGTGGGAACTGTTTGGGGATGCCCCTTCCTGTTTCAACATGACTGCGCACCAGTGCACAAAGCAAGGTCCATAAAGACATCGATGAGCGAGTTTGGTGTGGAGGAACTTGACTGGCCTGCACAGAGTCCTGACCTCAACCCGATAGAACACCTTTGGGATGAATTAGAGCGGAGACTGCGAGCCAGGCCTTCTTGTCCAACATCAGTGCCTGACCTCACAAATGCGCTTCTAGAAGAATGGTAAAAAATTCCTATAAACACACTCCTAAACCTTGTGGAAAGCCTTCCCAGAAGAGTTGAAGCTGTTATAGCTGCAAAGGGTGGGCCAACTCCATATTAAACCCTACGGATTAAGAATGGGATGTCATTAAAGTTCATAAAGGCAGGCATCCCAAAACTTTTGGCAATATAGTGTAGCTTGAATATAACTCTACACCCTTGCTTTATTTAGTATACGCGGATTCATGAATATGCTAATTAGCCCCACCTCAACTCACACACACCAGCTCAGAGATCCACTCCGTCAACTTTCTGAGGTAAACACTGCACAATGGTATCGCTCTCTGCAGCATCGGACACATAATGGTAATTAATATGATTAGCCTTTTGCTTGACTACGTTATCAAACAGCTAATAATATGTTGCTAATGTTACACAAACTATATTGCTAAATCTACCCGATTTTTCATATCAACAGAAAAATATACCGGGATAGCCTGGCTTCTCTTGAGACTCCACTAGCAGTCATAGTTAATGATATGCTAAAGCCCGCCCACACATTGACGTGATTGGTTACAAGGTAGTTTGTGACGTCAGAAACGCCAGCGATTTCAAACCGTGTTTTTGAGAGAGAGTTTTAAAGAGAAAATTCTCAGCAATGGTGTTGACTTATGAATTTGCACATGGTTTGTCTTAAAGCATATTAAAACACCACATAGACATATAAACAACATTAAACACTTTTTTTTACCTCAGGGGGACTTTAAGAGCGGGACCTGAGCCATATCTAGGGAAAATAGGGCGATATGGGCGGAATAGGCTCAGATTTATGTTTCTGCCGGTGTGTGCGCACACTCCATGCCAGTCCAGGGCTCCAGACTAACATTTGAGAGCAGTAGCACCGGTAGCACTAAGTTCTACAGATGGTGGTGCCAGCACCTGATTTGGTTGGGCTGGGGGAAAATGTGTCAAAAAATGAATTTAATCATAAAATTACTATTGTTTTGCATTAATAAGTGCAGTTACTACAAACCCGTTTCCAAAAAAAGTTGGGACACTGTACACATTGTGAATAAAAACAGAATACAATGATGTGGAAGTTTCAAATTTCAATATTTTACTCAGAATGCAACATAGATGACATATCAAATGTTTAAACTGAGAAAATGTATCATTTTAAGGGAAAAATAAGTTGATTTTAAATTTCATGGCATCAACATCTCAAAAAAGTTGGGACAAGGCCATGTTTACCACTGTGTGGCATCCCCTCTTCTTTTTATAACAGTCTGCAAACGTCTGGGGACTGAGGAGACAAGTTGCTCAAGTTTAGGAATAGGAATGTTGTCCCATTCTTGTCTAATACAGGCTTCTAGTTGCTCAACTGTCTTAGGTCTTCTTTGTCGCATCTTCCTCTTTATGATGCGCCAAATGTTTTCTATGGGTGAAAGATCTGGACTGCAGGCTGGCCATTTCAGTACCCGGATCCTTCTTCTACACAGCCATGATGTTGTAATTGATGCAGTATGTGGTCTGGCATTGTCATGTTGGAAAATGCAAAGTCTTCCCTGAAAGAGACGATGTCTGGATGGGAGCATATGTTGTTCTAGAACTTGGATATACCTTTCAGCATTGATGGTGCCTTTCCAGATGTGTAAGCTGCCCATGCCACACGCACTCATGCAACCCCATACCATCAGAGATGCAGGCTTCTGAACTGAGCGCTGATAACAACTTGGGTTGTCCTTGTCCTCTTTAGTCCGGATGACATGGCGTCCCAGTTTTCCTTTTTTATTCACAATTTGTACAGTGTCCCAACTTTTTTGGAATCGGGTTTGTAATAATATCACTGAGCTTGAATTGATATGCAGATAAAATTTACTTTTAACAACAGTAATGTGCAAAAACCTCATTTTACATTGAAAATGTAAATATTCTAATCTTATTAAATGTATCATTGTTGTGCAATAGTATCATACTGAACTGACCGACAGCTTCAGTGATTATAAAATGAGCACTCTTTACTTGTTTTCTGTGTAATTCAGTCACAATGCGAATAAAAGGTTTTGTTTTTCATGAGACTTTGTGACTTCCTACTTTTCTCTATATATTAGAGTGGAAATGGCTAATAAGTCAATAAGTGCTCCTTTGCCACCATCTACTGGTTATAGTGGAAATTTTATGTCTTTTTTTAAAGTCCCCCTGTAGTCAATAACCTTATCCCTTAAAACTCACCTTTGACCAGGGGCGGTTCTAGACCCTTTTTAGGGGGGCTTTAGCCCCCCTGTCTGTCATTTCAGCCCCCCTAAAACTATCAGCTATCAAAATGTATTATTTATTTATTAAAATAAAAATGAAAATAACTAAAAATGACAGGACATGTCGATAAGAAAAAAAACTCTTTTTTCCGAGAGTTTTAAGTTTTTATTATCGTTGCTATTCTGTGTGTGCGTGATAGCCCACCGTTGGAAGTGCAACGGCGGCTTGTGCTGCATGTCAGCCGGAGGCGGGAGACGATGTCAAAAAATCACTTTCGTGACGTCATAGAAGGTATTTTCTATGATTTTTTGAATTGTTTAGCTTTCATTAATGCATGTAATCTGTACAATGTCTACGGAAATTTGCCATGATATGAAACATCAAACTAGAAACTAATTTAGTTTACAATTAAGTATTCGTAATTGTTTTCATTTAGTTAAATCGTGGTGGCTATGATTTACTAAAAATGAGGGAATAAGTTGTGAGAACGAATCTTCGTACTGTAGTTAAAACGGCAGTAGCTATGTAACTTTTTTGTGTTCAAAATGTACAACCATAAATCCATTTTCAAAACCGTGTTCTTGTCTTATCCTGAATCACTACGGTACACATATAATAAGTGTTTATATTCGGAGTATTTTAGTCCGGTTCGGGTCGCACCGCTGCGAAGTATCACAGTACCTGCGTGACTGTCATAGACATAAACAGAGAGAAGTAGCTCCGGCTACAATGTTCTTCCGCAAGACGCATGCAGTTCTGTTTAGAGCGCCAAAAGTTACGGACTGCAGCTTTAATAATCATCATTCAGTATATAATTATATGTATATAATCATTGCTTGGTCACGCTTTGCAAACTGAAGCAATTTAGTTTTTTGTTAACTGTCATAAAATGATACATTTCTTGAATAACAAAGTCTATATTTTTTGCATTTAGTTAGCTAACAGTAATACTGGTTGATGATAATAATGAGATGGTGACTAACTATTATCAGGCTAAAAAGACTAACACTATAGTGAAATGTCATGATTGTCAAAACCAACTTTGGTAGCTACTACAGAAAAAAATATTAATGCAAATAAATTTATTCATAAATAAATTTAAAAATAACGGCCTTGGTTTAAATAAACAAGTAAATATGAGTGAAAAAGATAAAAATAAAGACTTTATAAGCAATAAAACAAAGACTGCAAAGTTTTTAGTTATATGTTTATTTAAGCTAAAGTAATTCAGTCATGAGCACTGATTCTGTCTTTATCTTGTGCGCAGAGATTTCATTGGTTCTTCACATATGTGATTGTTTGCATTTATATTTGCTATCGACATTCTGCAATACACAGTCACAACATTAGGTAGTGAGAGCTAAACCCCCCTAAGGATAAAATCCTAGAACTGCCCCTGCCTTTGATCACCAAAATGACATATTTAAAAGTTTTTTTTCCTGTGAAAATGCCTTAAAATAGCATGAATGTAACTCTACACCCTTGCTTTATATATAGTATACGCGGATTCATGAATATGCAAATTAGCCCCGCCTCCACTCACACCTGGGGTCCGTTCTTCGTACCTCGCTTAATACATCTGAGATGATTTGACAGATCCCAGATCTTCTAATCGTGATAACTGATCTCTGGCTAATTTGGTTCTTCAAACGAATTTGCGGATTGGATTAAAATATCTGGATTAAGTTGTCTGAGATTACTGTGCGTTCTTGTGTTCCCTGAAGAGGGCAGATGCATCGATACTCGAAACCACGATCAGCAATGCAGCGATTGGCTGGCGGCAAGACAGCGACGTAATGACATCATATAATTAAAAAAGACACCTGACGAAAAACTTGACAAATTAAAAAAACAAAAAAAAAAAAAACAATTTCTGGACCTTTATAAGGTAACAGCCAAGCAACCAAAACAACCTAAAAGTTATAATAGATAAATGAAATGTGCACTGTTTTTTAAACATGATTCCCAATTATTTATATTCATGATTTTATAGTATTTGTACACCCTTTACATTTTTATTTCAATGTTGTAATTAGCAATTCATTAAATTTTTTTATTCAATTTGAAGCAGATTTGTTACGTGACAGTATTAAAGTCTCTTAAGGGTCAAGATCAAGTTCTCTGCGTCTCCTGCGCTGCATCAAGCCACTCCCATAATATCTGTCACCACTCAAATTAATGCACGGCTCAGATTAACTGTACAGCATGTGTGTAAGACTCCAATAAAATTATAAAGTAATTATTCCATCACAAATAAATCTCTCAATCAAGTGGCTGTGTCTATAGTATTATACACAACATTATAATATTATTTTCAAATACATTTTTATATTATTATTATCATTATTTAAAATTATTATTGCCCCTGGTTCAGTAAGGAACTCTTGTAATAAAGAAGCAGTCGTTGAGACAAATTTTAAGTATCAACGCTGCTTAAAAAGATGCTATCTAATCTTGTTTACGTGAAATAAGCCGCTACCGAGCAGGTTTAAGCTTACGGACCTGTTGCTATGACAGCAAGTCCAGGATGAGCTTCGAAGAACCAAACAGTCCAAGATCATGCCAAATCGTCAACAATCAAATCCAGCTAACTGAGTTAGCGACGTACAAAGAACGGACCCCAGCTCAGAATAGCTGATCCACGGTCAACTTTACTGTAGTAAACGCTTCACAATGGTATCGCTCTTTACAACGTCCGACACATAACAGTAATTAATATGATTAGCCTTTGGCTTGACTACGTTACAACTGGAACTTTTAGCTAATTATTCAAATGAATGAAGCTCGTGTTTTTCGAGCACCCACGTCGCCTATGGTGGTTGCCCCACACTCCATGCAACCACCTATAGTAGCAACCATCCAGAACATCTTAGCAGCTGGGGAGCAATGTGCTAAAACACCTCACTGCATAGAAATGCCCCAGCAATCACCCAGAACACTCTAGCAACTGCATAGCAGCACACCATCAATCATAACACCTTAGAAATCACATAGCAATGCCCTAGCAAGCAGTCAGAACACCTCAGCAACTGTATCTCTCTCTCTCTCTCTCTCTCACTCACACACACACACACACACACACACACACTCACTCCCATTACAATGAGAATGAGCAGCTTAATGCCAGGGCAACCACACACAACACTCAAAAAACAAACAAACAAAAAAAACATTTAATGGAGTATTCTTCTAAAAAATGGAAAATGATTTTCTTGTCCTATCTATTCACTTATTAAACCCCCCGCCCCCGACTGGATTTCGAACGGGACATTTTGCCGAGCGACGGTAAATGTGGGACACACCTTAAGAACTTAACTTATTTTAAACCAAATATGTTTTCTCTCTCACACAAAGGCTGTAGTTGCTGAGCAAACAGAAGGGACACTGGAGTGAAGGCCGGCGCTTCAGCAGAAGATGGCACATGAGCTCTGTGTGCTGTTTCTTTCCTCATCGTCCTGATTCTCCCAGTGGAGGGGAACATCTGTCACGCCTGCAGTGTCACAATCTGCTCTGGAGGGATGCGAGTGCCTGTTCTGCTCATGACGGCTCAGCCATGAATGCAAAGACATTCAGATATTTCAAATGGTTTTATCTGCCTGGGGTCACTGAGCAGTAAGTGCAGAAATACATATTTTACTGCCACTATGTTCATATCATTTCGGTATATCAGTCAGTATTGTTGCATTCACATTTTTGCCTTTCATTTAAAGGCACAATATGTACGATTTTTAGATGAAAATATCCAAAAACCACTAGAACAATGTTATATATTTTGTTGACCTGTGTACTTACATTATCCCAAACATTTTCAACATTGTTTAAATCTGGAGAAATCAGCTATTTTAACCAGTGTTACGGACTGTGTGCTTGCATCGCCTGTCAAGTACGTCATATCCGCGCTACCCTTGATTTCCGTAGAAACCATGGAAACACCAAAGATGCTTTAATATAGTATGTGTTTTATGAGACAGGTGAGCAACTGTTTGGATATACATTTATCAACAGAAAAATAATCATTGTTATCCAGCGCAACAAGGTTAGTCTTATTGTTTGAATCGCTTGTTTTCTTGATTCACCGCGAGTAAGGTTTTTACCATGCCTCAGAGACAACACTATTGATTTCTGTCAAGTGACTAACAGCATAATCAGCGAGAGCTTTCACCATCATACAATATATTTTAAAATGAATTGCATGTCATTTGGCAAAAGTCATTTAGTCATCCTGTTATTAATATGATATTCTAATATTGATCTAGATTACTGCAAAGTGCAACAAGTGTCTCATAGCAGCCACCGAGCGAACGCACAGAGTAACATTATAACATAACTTTCAACACACTCAAATGTATTTAGTGTGATTGTTTTAACCATGTAAAACAGCGCTGCGTTACTCCACATACGCAACGGAAAAAGCGGAAGCGGCGACTGCAGCATAAGCAGAATAAAAGCTCAGAGACCGATGTTTCGCACAGGTCTCTCTCATTAGCATTAGCTCCCGCGGCTCTCGGCGCGTCCTGCTTCATACCACCGTAACATTAATAAAACTTTAATACATTCACTCGTTCATGAACATGATTTCTGCCCAAGTCCGTCGGATTCCTTTCCATCAGCTATGGAGGTGAAGAGCCAAGACTACAACTCCCATGATTCCACACTCATTCACGGCGTCATCAAGCTATGGCTTTGTTTTGAATAAGCGACCTCTAGTGGCAAAAATTACATATTGTGCCTTTAATGGTTTGAGGCCATTGACTTGGTAACAAAGGTTGAAATGACTCACAGACTATAAACGGCTGCATGTGTAAAATATGATATTGAAGCTTTAAAAGTGTTTCAAGGCACTAAATATCTGTGTTTGAGTCCTTTCTATGTTCTCTTGGTGTTGCCGTGGGTTTCCTCCTGGTCAACAAAATCTGTTTCGCCTTTATCAGACTATGCTGTGATGTTCATTTATTGCAAAGCTCTCTGGAAAATTAAATTATCTCACTTTATCCTGTGGTCAAATATTTCTGAACAAGTGTCGTCCAGGTCAACAGTGTATAACTGAGCGCTCATCCAGGAATCCAGGTTTCCTGTAGCTGTGCTCTGTGTCTCTACATGTGAGCTAATCAAATAATTTCCTTATCACAAAGTAAACCACGTTAGGGTGATGCAACACTCCTCCACTTTGCATTTATTTCGAGATAATGACTGCACATTTTCTGCTTAGTAGTAATAAACTGCAGTGTGCATTAAACCTTGGCTCCGTGTGGGCGGGACAACCTGTCACTCACATGAGATCGACCAATAGCAAACCACAACCATCCAATCAATTCCTCTGGGCTCGTAATCATAGGGGAACCACTTTTGGTGCTATATAGCACCATATCTTTAAAGGTGCTCTACAGCACCTTGGTCAAATGGTACTATGTAGAACCCATAAGAGGTGCCATATCGCATTTTATTTCTTTAACAAAAATGGTGCTAAACAGCACCAACAGTGGTTCTTTGGCTTGTAAAGAACCTTTTAAAGGGGCTTAACAGGTTCTTTGTATGGCAGTGGTGCTATATAGCACCTCAGTCATCCCAAAGAATCGGTGAAGAACCACTGAAGCACCAAGATTTGGTGCTATACAGCACTTAAAGTGGTTCCCCTATGATTACGAGCCAAAGAACCACTTTTAGTACTATATAGCACCATTTTTTAGAGAGATCTATAAAAGAGCTATACAAAAATATACGCAATACAAAAAGTTTCAAGTTTACAGACTTTTAGTGTCAGTACTACATTAAATTACCATATATAATGTTGAATATAATGTATAATAATGCAATGGGGAAATATTTGCGGGTCCTGATAATGCAAAATGTCTTATGTTACCAGTAAAAGGTGTCCTACATTATTTCAAATATATCTAGACAGTGACAGAGTGCAAGCATATTCGTCTAAAATAATTCTGTATTTTCAGCTTCAGAATCATGAATATTTTTATTCTGGTGTCACCATTGTCCTGCGCATTGGGTTACCAGCACCAAGTCCAAGCCCAGCTCAGAAGTAAATCACTCACAGGAAGTGAATCTTTCTTCTTGTTTCACATGACTCTCTGTTTTCTGCAAATGTCATACTTCTCTGAGCATGTGGACTAATCACAAACTCAGGATCCGGTTTATAATGAGGGGTTGGACTTGTCAAAGCAAAACCAATCCTGGAATCCTAAGTTTGTTCAACTCACTTTGTGGTACAGGACACCTATCAGTGTTTATTTCATGACATTATCCCTTACACATCTTTCCAGTAACCTAGAATTGATTAGATGACGAATGTAGAGCTGCAGTTACATAATACGGTGTGTACGTTTCCAGCAGGCTTGTGCGCAAGGCCGTGTCAGTCATGTGTCCAATTAAATTCTAATTTGCACTCATGAATTGAAAGGGAAAGGATGACAGGATGTGAAATGGCAGGGTGTTGTTCTTACTGCTGCTGGGTATGAGGTCCCGGTGTGGAATGAAGAGTTTATATCCGTAGTGTTTCTCCAGAACGTCGGGTAAGATCTCCAGAGCAAACAGCTCCTCCTCACTCATCTCTGGCTCCACTGACTCCAAGTCCACTTTGGTGTAAGAGAGGTAGGCGTCATATTCCTTGTTGTCTGAAAAGAACAGATGAGTTATACACTGAAAAACTTAATTTTAAATTAATTATTTAAAAAAATACTCTAATTTGCTACAGCCAAATGAATTCATTTTTATCAAATTATATTTAATTAATTATAATAATAATAATAAAAAACTTTATTTATATAGCACTTTTCAGGCATAAAATGCAGTTCAAAGTGCTTTACATAAAAATCATGTTCAATAAAAACATGTACATCAAACACAAGAGATTAAAAAAGGTCAAACGCAACATACAGGATAAAATACAAAACATATGATGAACCAACATAAAATAAAAATAATCATCCATATCTGACAGGGAATGCTAAGCACATAGGACATAATTTATTATAAGCACAGTTTAGAGTAACTAATTAAATGCCAGGGTAAAAACATACGTTTTTAGCTTTCTTTTAAAAATACTAAGTGTACTAGCTTCCCTAATATCTGATGGTAGCATGTTCCATAGTTTTGGCGCATAATTTGCAAAGGCCGCATCACCGATTTTTTTCCGTTGAAAACTGGGAACCTCTAATAGACTTGCACTGAATGATCTTAGGGTTCTTGATGGAATATAATTAACAAGAGAACTGGCAATATAGTTAGGTCCTTGTCTGTTAAGAGCGTTGTATGTGATGAGAAGGACTTTAAAATCTAAAATCTATTATATTAAACCTTAAGTTTTGATTTAATATAAATCTAAAATAGTATCTAAAATAGCTTTTAAAATATAAGACAAAAACATTCATATAAACAGGTAAGTTATACACTGAAAAATTATGGAAAATTATGGAAAATTATGGAAAAACTACTTAAATTGACTTATTTATTTTTTTCTAGTGGAGTGTTATTTGCTTTTAGACAAACTACACTAAACCATTTAAATATATTTTCCCCTGGTTTCACAGACAAGGCTTAAGCTAGTCCCAGACTAAAATACATGTTTGAGCTGTTTTAAATGAACGCAACTTGCACTGACCTATCTTAAAATATGTCAGTGCCATTGTTTTGTCTCAAGATGCACACCAGTAATGCTTTTGTTTCTATGGCACATTTATAAAAGCTACTTAAATGTCCTACTGTAATTAAACTAAGGCCTAATCCTGGCTTGTTCTAAGACCTGTCTGCGAAACCCGGCCTTTATGTATTTAATCTCACTTTATTAACCAGTGTCTTTGCTGCTGACCTTCGATGGTCCAATTCAACCACACCAATAAACAAAAATGACTTTAGATAAACATCACATCCTTTTTTTCACTGATGAAGTGTGTTGAATTTTCTTCTCCTGGGCCCGTATTTATCAAGCCTCTGAGAATTACCCACAAGAACACTGCTAAGAATTGACTTAAGAGTAACAAAAATTCTTGGCTCAAAGCTGCGCTTAAAAGTTAGTTATCAAGCATCTCAGTCGTAATTTAAGTGAAGTGTAGGACTAAATCTTAAGTGTCAGTCTTAGAGATGATTTGCGACACTTTGCTGTGCCACAAACGGGATTTTGGATGACGACATAGGCATGGACCAATCACTGAATAGATTTCCTTATTTAAGAATATTCTCGGATAAATTTACATTGAATGGTGAAATTCCTAAGAGGAGTTTACATTCAACACACATTTGACAATAAAGAATTTTCAAGAGAATACATTATGATATACACATTGGAAATGAAAGATAAACAAGTTTTCCACGTCTTAATTACAAATTTTAAACCTGTGTGCTGTTAACTGACCTGCCTATATATAGGCTAGATTTTATAATATAATCAGCCACCATGGTTTCCAAAAGAAAACCGAACTGGCAGGAGGAAGAAGCGCTGACAAAGATGATGCCTGCTCTGTCCAAACGATACTGTTTGATTAACTGCTCGTCGTCAAACATTTCAAAAACTTTCTCCCTCTCCTGAAAGATATGCGCACGTCTCTGTCTCCTTAGTGCCATCACAAGCCCCTACTGGCAACTCCTAACAACTTGAGAGACCTCTCGAGCTGTCTTAAAGCTAAGAATCACTCTTACTCTCCCAGTTATTTAAGAAATTTGATAACTTGCTTTTATACTTAAGTTTGGAAGTATGAGTAAATTTCACAAATTCTCAGCACTTAAGACTAAAATGGCACTTTGAGAAGCTTGATAAATACGGGCCCTGGTTTCTAATTGATAAATACGGGCCCTGGTTTCTAATCTTCTGCAATCCAGAATGGCAGTGTTGCCAAACCCCTCCCTCTGAAAATCGCTAGGACCACCCTCAAAAGTCTCCATTTTTCACAAAAAGTCGCCAAATATGAAAATAAAGTAAACAGGTCTGCATATGTGTGTGTTTTTTTAAAATCCCCATGTAAGGAACACCCATTCTAGACGGCTCAACAATAGATCAGGTATGTGAACTTGAACTTTTTATTTTATATTATTTCACATTTAAGAACATCTAAAGAACTCCTTCGGAGATGTGCATTAAGTTGTCAGTCTGTAAACAAACTAACTCTTTTTAAACTTTTTTTTAAACGTCATACACTCACCTAAAGGATTATTAGGAACACCTGTTCAATTTCTCATTAATGCAATTATCTAATCAACCAATCACATGGCAGTTGCTTCAATGCATTTAGGGGTGTGGTCCTGGTCAAGACAATCTCCTGAACTCCAAACTGAATGTCAGAATGGGAAAGAAAGGTGATTTAAGCAATTTTGAGCGTGGCATGGTTGTTGGTACCAGACGGGCCGGTCTGAGTATTTCACAATCTGCTCAGATACTGGGATTTTCACGCACAACCATTTCTAGAGTTTACAAAGAATGGTGTGAAAAGGGAAAAACATCCAGTATGCGGCAGTCCTGTGGGCGAAAATGCCTTGTTGATGCTAGAGGTCAGAGGAGAATGGGCCGACTGATTCAAGCTGATAGAAGAGCAACTTTGACTGAAATAACCACTCGGTACAACCGAGGTATGCAGCAAAGCATTTGTGAAGCCACAACACGCACAACCTTGAGGCGGATGGGCTACAACAGCAGAAGACCCCACCGGGTACCACTCATCTCCACTACAAATAGGAAAAAGAGGCTACAATTTGCACGAGCTCACCAAAATTGGACAGTTGAAGAATGGAAAAATGTTGCCTGGTCTGATGAGTCTCGATTTCTGTTGAGACATTCAGATGGTAGAGTCAGAATTTGGCGTAAACAGAATGAGAACATGGATCCATCATTCCTGGTTACCACTGTGCAGGCTGGTGGTGGTGGTGTAATGGTGTGGGGGATGTTTTCTTGGCACACTTTAGGCCCCTTAGTGCCAATTGGGCATCGTTTAAATGCCACGGCCTACCTGAGCATTGTTTCTGACCATATCCATCCCTTTATGACCACCATGTACCCATCCTCTGATGGCTACTTCCAGCAGGATAATGCACCATGTCACAAAGCTCGAATCATTTCAAATTGGTTTCTTGAACATGACAATGAGTTCACTGTACTAAAATGGCCCCCACAGTCACCAGATCTCAACCCAATAGAGCATCTTTGGGATGTGGTGGAACGGGAGCTTCGTGCCCTGGATGTGCATCCCACAAATCTCCATCAACTGCAAGATGCTATCCTATCAATATGGGCCAACATTTCTAAAGAACGCTTTCAGCACCTTGTTGAATCAATGCCACGTAGAATTAAGGCAGTTCTGAAGGCGAAAGGGGGTCAAACACAGTATTAGTATGGTGTTCCTAATAATCCTTTAGGTGAGTGTAAATTATGCTGGACAGACTAGGATTTTTTATGTGTGCATATGATCTGTCTAATATTGTCTTACAATATAATAATTATCTATCTGCCAAGCTCTGATAAACATTACATTAACAGATTATCAGAGGACAGGAATGGGGTAACAGTAATTGATCAATGTTACTCTGGGTCTTTTGCCCTTCAGCAGCACAGACTTGGCTATCACCGGCATGCTGGTCACCGGCATGCATTCGCTATATTCATCATTAGTTGCTGGACAGACCCTATGACAACTTTCCCCCCATTCAGGTCTATATTTAGAGCCTCTCCATACATACTGCTGTTTCTGTGTGTTCAGTGCGCAGGCTCATGACAGGATTGAGTGCAAACGGGATATCACGGCAGGGTGTGGCCAACCAGTGCCAGAATTTAATTGCACAAACTAAAAAATGTATCTAAAAATGGCTAAAATAGCTCCTTGTTGCAACACATTAATAAAAGTCGCAGCAAAAATGAGAAAGTAGCTAAATTTGGTGACAAAATCCCCAAATTGGCAACACTGGCTGAAAGGTTTGAGCTGCACCATCTAATGTACAGACGTGAATTTGCATTTCCTTCAGCATGAGATGAGGCTTATTCATTTGACTTTCGGGGGCCCTATTTTAACGATCCGAGCGCATGGTCTAAAGCGCACGGCGCAGGTGCACTGAGGGTGTGTCCGAATCCACTTTTGCTAGTTTAACGATGGAAAAAACAGTATGCGCGCTAGGCGCATGGTCCAAAAGGTTGTACCTAGTCTCTTAATGAGTCATGGGTGTGTTTTGGGCGTAACGTGCAATAAACCAATCAGAGTCTCATCTCCCATTCCCTTTAAAAGCCAGTTGCACTTGCACCATGGCGGATTCGCTATTTACATTGCGGAATTTGCGAGAGGAAAGACTGAACGCTTCTCCAGAGAAGAATCCTTTTATTTTTAATATTTGGCATGTTTGTGTGCTGCTGCGCGTCCATGTGTGTGTAATAAGTAGAGTGTACTCGCATTGTGCACCCGCCTATAGGTGCATATTACTAACACGCCCTTTAAATAACACAAAAAATACTGCGCTATTGACTTTAGAGCAGGTTTTTGTTGGTCAGTGGTGCAGTCGTTTTCAGTTCCTCAAAATAGCAACACGCCAACAATGCTCCTGAACACACCTCGTTTTCAGACCAGCACGCCCATGGGCGAACAGATGGGCACGAGTGCATTTGCTATTTAAACAACGTGGCACTGGACGTGAAAATGATAACTGTGCCGGGCTGAAACTAGCAAAAAACAGCCGGGTGTATGATAGGGCCCTATGTGTGAAAGAGGCTTTAGATTTGGCAAAAATTTATTTTTTTTTAAATACAAAAAAACAAGCAAGCAAGCCCAGCCCAGATGAGAAAAAGTAACGCAAAAGTAATGTAATTAGAGACTTTTTAGGGAGTAACACAATATAGCAAAACACATTACATTACAACACAACACATTAAAAGTAACTTTTCGCAACACTGGCACAGCGAACAGAAAAAATAGAGGGCATTATTTGATTCCTAGAAAACTGTTTGTTACATGTATTTTAGGCATGTTTGTAGGGAGAAAGAGCCATTATTTACAGCCATCTCAGCTGAGTGCTCAGGACAATCAATCAATGCAGAGGAAAAATAAATAAAAAATATTATTATCATTAGGCTGGTAGTAGTTATTATTACTATAATTACGTACCATCATCTGCCTCATCGCTACCGAAGTGTCGCCGGTAGCACAGCATGATCTCCACATTATAGCACTTATAGATGGCTGTGAAGATCCCCAATAACAGCATGATGGCGCCCAGACCACCGACCAACTCCAACCTGTACATGTCTGCATGAGAACAGAAACACACATTCAACACGTCTTCACTGTCCAAAGTAATGTACAGCAAGAGGATGGGCAAAAGAAATGAAATCCATCTTCTTTACATTTAAAAATCCTCTAAACAAATTTTTCACTACTGATCATTGGTCATTATATGCAAATAAAATGTAATTTCCACCATATTTCACCACCAGATCACCAGTCATTTTTAGCCAAGGTCATATCAGCTGCTCTTAGGGGGAAAAAATTATTCTCCACCTCCACATTTCAATCCAAATCCATAGATTTCTAAAGGATGGATTTGATATATGTATCTGGGATTTTTTACTTTAGGCTGACTGAGTGACTTTAATTCACAGGTGAGTTTCATAAGCCAAAACCAGCAGCAATATGTGAAATGCACTGCGGGAAAAAAAATAGTAATAATAATAATAATAATAATAATAAAAAAGGATGAGAAGACCTTTCTTTCAAGCCCACATCACAAGTGTGAATTTATGTCAGCACCCAAAACTGAACTTAAGTTACGCGTATTATTAAGTTATGTTTGTGGGACAGCATGGTTCTATTCGCCCATTTAAGTAGGGTACTTGATATGTTCAATGTGTAAAGCTGTTTTTAAAGGGATAGTTCACCCAAAAAATTTAAATTACCCAATGATTTACTCACCCTCAAGCCATCCTAGGTGTATATGACATTCTTCTTTCAGACGAACACAGTCTGAGTTATATTAAAAAAATATCATCGCTCTTCCAAGCTTTATAATGGCAGTGAATGAGGGGCGAGATTTTGAAGCCCAAAAAAGTGCATCCATCCATCATAAAAGTAAAAAGTGAAGCGATGCTTTTGTGTAAGAAAAATATTCATATATAAAACTTTATAAACTAAAACTTCCGACAGACGGCCGTACGCATTGATTTACAGCGAAAGAGTAACCCTTGACCTGACGCATGACGTATTGACGAACGTTGGAGCGCAGAGGATAGAGCAAAACAAAACACCGGTCACGAATTAGAAGTCTAAAACGAGAATTTTTAAAGAGAAATGGAGGAGTGTTTCGATATAAGAGAAGAGGAGCTTGAGTTTGTTGCCCAGCACTATTTGTTTGAACCGCGAGAGGTAGCTTACGCTACTCTTACATCCGACGTCATACATCACCTCAGGGGTTACTCTTTTGCCGTAAGTCGACTTGCGTAGGCCGTCTGCTGGAAGCTAGTTATTTTAGTTTATAAAGTTATAAATATGGATATTTTTCTTACAAAAACCCATCGCTTTGCTTCAGAAGGCCTTTATTAACCCCCTGGAGTCGTGTGGATTACTTTTATGATGGATGGATTCATTTTTTTGGATTTCAAAAACAGGACCGCCATTGACTACCATTATAAAGCTTGGAAGAGCGATGATATTTTTTTAATATAACTCCGATTGTGTTCGTCTGAAAGAAGAAAGTCATATACACCTAGGATGGCTTGAGGGTGAGTAAATTATGGGGTAATTTTTTTGGGTGAACTATCCCTTTAAAATCCTGCTATTGGTGTGGAAAAGCCAAGCAGTCACATCTTCACCAGTGAGAGTCAAACAGCCATGTCTATGTCTACTCTCATAAACAGAGAACACGTCCAATTAATGGTACAGTTGATATTTCTAGGATGAGGGATAGGAAGATAGCAAACGATAATGCACAGGGTATTCCGGAAAGCAAGGTTAACTTACCGTCACATATACTCTGAAGTCTCGGTTGCTTACTAGAGGAATGCAGGTTCCAAAACTGTGGTCTGGACTAAGTTCATTGAACACACAAAGACATTCTCAACCGAGTGCCGAATCCATGTGTAACCATAGAAACGGACGCTAAAGGTCCGAATATACTAATTTTTTCGTTCTTCGTTTAGGGGTAAAAAGAAGTTTGAAATACGTGAGCAGTAGGGATGTAATGATATCAAAATCTCATAGTACGATAATAGTCCTCGGTACGATATTTATTGCGATATAAAAAAAAAAAAAATGAAGACTTGGAAAAAATTGCCATAAGTGTTTATTAAACAACATTTTTTAGATCCAATACGTATCATGATATTTTGAACAAAATTTTAAAAAAATTAAACAAATTCAAATAACAGATTTATTTCCAAAACATTAACAATTTTCAATAACTTTGTTGTACAAACAACTTAATAACAAATGTACAATATTTCAAGATTTAATTGAACCTTCTGTATGTAAATTGACTAGGTGTGTCACTGAACAATGAAACTGAATTATTGAATATATTGAAATAATGTAAGCCCTTTTTTACTGGTAAAATCAGACACTTGGCAGTATCAGGACCCACAAATATTGCCCCATTGCATTATTATACATTATATTTAACATTTAAATATAGTAGTTTAAAGTAGTAATGTCACTGAAACTCTGTAAACTTTTATTTTTTTCTAACCCAGTACACTCGCGCTTTCAATGCATGTATTCGGTGAATCTCTTTTACACAGACAAGCCACCCGTGCAGATTAATGCACTTACATAAGAATAAACAATCTAAAATGCTTTGAATCATCATTCTACCAAAACTAAAAATGCGATATGGTGAGTTAAATTATGCCTTCACTTCAAGGAGTGCCGCTTTAAATTATTTTAGCGATTTCGCTTTGAGGAGAGCTGCTCCAGCAGTTCTAATCACAAGAAAGCGTGTCAAAATGACTATTCCCAAACTGTAAATGGTTAGTTCATGCAAAAATTACAATTCTCTCTTCATTTACTCCCTCTCAATGTTTGAACGTCTGTGTTTACTACAGTATGCGCATTGTTGTAAATCTGTTCATCATATAAAGCCATCGATTGTGTCTCTTCAGAAGACTTGGATTTCGATTAGACCGCTCGACTGATTATTTTTACGATGACTTATGACATTTTTTTTTTTTTTAGATCTTTTAAGTTTTAGGGGAATTGACTTTAATTGGAGGGACAGAAATCTCTCATAAAAAATATCTTCATTTGTATTTGAAAAATCAACGAAAATCTCATATGTTTGAAATGACATGAGTGTGAGTACATGATGACAGAATAAATTTTTGGGTGATTTATACTTTATAAATACAGTAAGCTGAGTCTTGTATATGTAAATATGTGCTGCACGCTTTCCTCTCAATAACAAAATAAACAACAAAAATGAGAAAGCAGCAAGCATTTTTTAAAGAAAGCATAAGAAAAGCATCTGATCATAGCAAACGTGGATATGTTTGCACAAGCTCTGCAATTCGGCACTCTAATAAAGTCACATCACGTTTATTTATTAAGCACTTTATACAATAGATTGCTTACAGTCAAGCAGCTCTCCAGTGTGTTCATGTTTTCACTCGCGGACGTCCGACCTCGGCGGACTTTTGAGGAGAAACGAGGCGGAAAAGATTTTGAGCGAAAGAAGGCGGAGCCTCAGCGCACAACCACCTATTACGTAATTGCCACGGACCAATGGTAGTACAAAGGTGTTTACCAGCCGGAATGAACTTTTCAGGAAAGTTTGCTTTGGCAAGCTGTTTCGAACTCCCAAAACGAACTCCAAACGAAATTCATTTTGGCCTGATTTTGTTTGAAATAACGTCACATCAGTTTGTTCTTCGATTTCGCTTGAAGTATATCGGGGCCTTAAGAAGAAGCACGCTATACTACTTCTTTTGTTTAATGATGATTTACATTCTTAGTGCATATCGCCACCTACGGGGCAGTTGTGCAATAATTTTTTTATCTTATCTTTTCATCTTTAATCAGTTTTTTTATTACTGTGAACAAGAATTATATTGTTTGTTTGATGCTAATTATAAATTATAAAATAAAGAACTAAAAAGACTTAAACTGTTGAGTGCAACCTTTTGAGTGTAGATCCATGATGTGTGAGATGGGAATAAATTTAGAGTGAAATAAACATTGCTACCTGCTCCGGGGCAAGTTACAGTATGTTCAGAAAACAAGTTGCTATGGCTACTTACATGCCCTGAAAGTTACCTCAGGTTTTCGAACCAAAAGTTTAGGTTATCTGCTTACTCGGAGTAAACTTACCCAGATAAGTTGCATAACCTGCTTTCTGGAATAGGGGAGAGCGGGGCACAACCTAACGCTTTTTGACTTTCTCAGTTTGTGTAAATCCACTTGGGGTTCAGAGAATTAATTTTTTCCCACATTGATTTCACACGTTTAGTACAATTATGTGGTTTTGTTTCATTAATACAGTGTATACTTTTTTCTTGATTTACTCCGAAAGAATGGAAGTGAAATGTGACAACATGCCCCATAGGTGGGGTACATTATAACATGACCAAATGACAGCTTAAAATGTTATCTGATACAATCAAAAAAATATCCAAGACAAACTAAAATATTTTTTCAATAAAATATTCAAATCAACTTTTTCAAATAAAATAATGGCATTTTTTAATCATTAAAAATATACTAATTTTTGAGTTTGACAACAAACACACTGCAAAACACAGCTATACAGCATAGTTCAAAACATAATAATAATAATTAATTTCTTAACATTGACTCTCAGTCATTATTCACCTTTTTCTTATGGTTTCTCAATAGAATTCATAAAAGTATAGAATATAATAGCATAGTTCTAATAGGGGCACATTGTAACGCAGTGTGACAACATGCCCCACCTGCACAACTGGGATTTAAACCCAGCTCGTGTCTTCTGCTGCTTAGATCAACATTAAAGAATCATCTAAACTGTTAAATAACAGATATAAGATTAAAATAATATCAGATTTGTCTTATTTTAAATAAACACAAAAAACATTTTTGCAACAAATATTTACTTTTGCTATGGTTAAATAAATGTTCAGTGATATCTTCCAAAGATTTTTAAATTTTGTCGCAATTTTTTCTCTAAATAATGAGTTTCGTAACTAATAATAGTTTTGTCATGCTGGCATGTGTGGAAAGTTTTAAACCATGTGTGTTACAACTAACCCCGCGTTAGGTTGTGCCCCGCTCTCCCCTACCCCTGTGTCTACAGCTGAGCGGAAAATAGGCAAAACATCTATGGGCCGTATGGAATCGTTCTCAGTGATTTACCTTTCTTCTGCAGGATAGCACTTCCACTGCCACGGCCAATGTGGTTCTCCACATTACAGGTGTAGTTGCCCATGTCCATCTCATCCACAGCATCAAAGATCAGAGACAGCTCCACCTCCTTCTCCCCCAGAAACTCTCGCACCACCCTGCACAAACACACATGGCACCCTTATGTTCACATACCTTCATGCTATTTATACCATTTCTACATATATGTAACCTTAAATGTAAATTGATGTTCATTGAATATGTGTAAACACGATCTGAATTAATATCATGGCTTTAATGAATATACAGTACTGAGCAAACATGACCCAAAACTTCATACTTTGAAGTGAATATGTTCTCATCTGAACATGCATGGTAGTCAAACTTCGACAAAACAATATTGGGACCCCAGTGACTTTCATTTTTCAAAATAGATTCTTTTCTGTTCCAGGAAAGAAAGAAATGCAGATTTTGGAACAGATTTGCAGTGAACTATTGCTTCCAAATGAATAGAATTAAATAGAAATGAAAAGAGGCAAAGCATTCATATCACAAAGCATGGTGGAAATGTTGCAAAAGGATTAATGTTGCTACAAATGAGAGATGTCAAGCAAACCAAATCAAACATAAAGAAAGAAGAAAAAAAAAACTTATAGTATAATATATACTGACATTATATAATCATTTATATATTGATATTGTATACTCAAATATTGATATTTTTATATAAGGAAAGGTATATCAATTCCATCCTTTAAATGCCATCATTTCAAAACTTACGCCTACTAAAGATAAAATAAATTCAAGGAACTAATAAACTATTCTTCAAAGTTCCTTGTCAGTTGTGACATTATGCAGCTTTAGGACCTGGTTGTTTTCCTGATGAGAATTCGTTATTCTTCACACGTGAAACATGAAGAAAGCTCCACTATAAATAAGGATCAAGCATCTCTGTCTGTAATTGACAAGCATTAGTCACCTGAAATGAGAGAGTACTTCATAAATATCGAACAGACATCAAAGGAAGATCAACGTACAGTAGATAACAGCTGATAATGGCTCAAACTGATGAAAGGCCTTTGATGAAGCCCTCAAAGGAATTATGCAGATCACCGAAACAAGGCTGCATATTATATCAGATGTTCTTCCATGTCTCTCGGTTTTGAATGATCATTCTGAAATGGACACATTGTGATTGCTTGAACTGTCCCTTTTAATCTGTCCCATCTATAGCAAACATTTTACACTATCCTTTTGCAGACATTTGGTCCCCTTAATGTGGGTGACACACAATTACTGAATGGGGGCATGATTGTTTCATATACGTATAATTGTAAATACCACCTAAACCTAACAGAAAATCTGTTTTTTTTAATGTTTTTGAAAGAAGTCTCTTCTGCTCACCAAGGCTGCATTTACTTGATTAAAAATACTGCAAATTATATAATGTTGTGAAATATTGTAACAATTAAAAAACTTTTCTATTTTAATGTTTTTTTTTTTTAATGTAATTCATTCCTGTGATGGTAAAGCTGAATTTTTAGCAGCCATTTACTGTAAAAAAAAATCTCGTAAAATTTACGGTAAAAAAACGGCAGCTGTGGTTGCCAGAACTTTACCGTAAAAAATACGGTAGCAACATTTTAGGTTTTACAGATTTAAGTTAAAATTATAGTAAATAACCGTATTTCATTAACTGAAATAATGTTAAATGACCAACCTATTGAAATACTAACATCTGTTATGTACCTTTGATATATACTGACAACCACCAATCACAGTGAAGATGAGAATCACATGATGAATCAAAGCTCATCACAAGCAGTTTTTAGGAGGACAATACTAATATATAGAAGGTTCACAGTGTCATTCACACAAACACTAAACACCATCATGGTAACACACATGAAATTTTAAAAATGCAATAAACATTAATTTAACAACATTAAATGTAACATAAAACCCTAATGTACATAACTGATTAGAAAAAAACTAAGAAGAAACATAGTTATTTCAACGAAAATACATCAAATGTGAAATGTCACGCAGGGAATTCTGGGAATGTCAATTTACGGTTTTTCACTGTAAATTACACAATGACTTGTTCTTTTTCACTTCCAAAAACTGTAAATTTAACGGTATTTTACTGTAAAATGTAAGGTTAGATCTATTACATTTATTCACCGTATATAGTACGGAAACTTTCTGTTAACCAGTTAATTGTTTTTAACCGTAGCATTTTTAGTCTTTTACCGTTAAAATCACGATAATTTTTTACAGTGATGATTCTTTGATGAATAGAAAGTTCAAAAGAACAGTATTTATTTGAAAAAAGTCTTTACAGTCACTTTTTTTAAATCAATTTATTACATAAGTATTATTTTCTCTTTCTCTTGAGACAAAAACAACTTTTAACTACAAAATTTAAATGGTAGTATCACAATATATCTTTTTATACAATGTTTTTACAAATGAAGTTGTCCCGAGATAAAATAACTGGTAAATGGTTTTAGCTGAAATGTAGCATGTCACATTTAATGTCAGCTACACAAAATATGTAGCTTTTATATAAAGAATTGTTTTTGTTCTTTTACCTATATTTTGTTATAGAGTAATAACTCAAGATGTGTCCACACTCATTCACACCTGTACTACATGCTTGCCTTACCCAATATATTGATACAGTACATGGTGAGGCAAACATGTAAGACAGGTGTGAATGTGTGTGGACACATCTTGAATGTTAGGCTGGCCACACACTTAAAGATTTTAAGCCTGATTTTGAGCCCAAGCGATCGTGGGGCGTGGCCCAATTCGAGGCTTGTCGCAAACGACTTTTTGTCCAAAAAATCCTCAGTTGTGTGGTGTCATTACGATTATTTTACTGCTCCCGATCGCGTTGGAGCCTGCACGATCCCAAATCGTAAATATCATGTTTGAAAAAAAATAAAACATGTTTGATACCCGTGATACCCACGATAGCCAATGAGAGTGAGCAAGCTTCACCAACCGGATGTTGTGTGCTTCTATAGCTGGAACTTGACAGCCACAAATATGCCACAAAAGAGGAGTATTGAGCGAGAAGATCACCTATATTCTTTTTTTTCTCCTTTGTTCTTCTTCCCGTAAAACAAAATTCTCGCCAGGAGAGCCAGCTGACGCTGTTGATCGTCCTCCATTTGTTTTTCTTCTGAAGTCACGTTTGATCTCACGAGTCTCCGGGAGATCTTGTCTCACTGTGAAAATGTTACTATAATCGATGGGTGTGTGGTCCCACGGTCTGAAATAGGTTGAAACTGCCCTTATGTCTGTGGTCTCCCACAGTTTTAAAATCGGTTAAGATTTGAAAATCGTCTAGTGTGTCCAATGCAGGCCTTGCGTACATTTCTGGGTTTGGGTTTGAGTTTGAGTTTTTAGCCTGTTAGTTTTGCGCTGTTCCCAGTTCAGTTTCATTTGTCTCTGTCATCTGTTGCATAATGTTTGATTTGCCCTTGTGTGTCTCACATGTGTCTAGTTAATTATCTTGTTTTGTCCTTAGTGTTTCTCGTGCTAACAAGGGGAAAATTCCATCCCTATGCCCTACTCACTCCGAAGGGCAGAACATGACCATAAATGATTAAATTACTTCCTTGAAGTGACCGTTGCATGTTCCCTTTGCTAACAGACCTGTGGAAAGGCCCTTCGTGAAGGTATTCAGTTGTTCACTTTCGTTTGGGATGCTCCTACAAAATGGCATCCCTTTCCTGAAGTGCCCTTCAAGGCTGCAAAAACACCATTTGGAAGTCGCCCAAGGACGCAGCCTCTAGTGTCAGTTGCTACCGCACCTCTTGAGGCCAGGTGAGTGAGGTTTACTCTCTAACTGGCCTATGTCTGTTACATATATATATATATATAGTATAGGTGTTGTTCTGTTTCATGTTTTTTTTATTGTTGTTGTTGTTGTTTCAAGATAAACTAAAAAATTACACTTAATGTTATTTTGATTAAAATAACTTCTTGCAAATAGATCCAGCTTTTGTGTTTCCAAGAGAGAATAGGAAGGTGATGGTTGCTTAACAACAGTATTTGGAAAATGTGCTGCTGTCAGACATGTTGGCTGACTGTGTGTGTGTGTGTGTTCATGTTTTTCTATCCCGGTGGGGACTTCAACCTGAAAGACTCATGGGGACTCCTGTCACCGTGGGGACCTAAATTGAGGTCCCCATGAGGAAACAAGCTTATAAATCATACAGAATGAGTTGAAAATGTAAAAATGCAGAAAGTTTTGTGTTGGGTAGGTCTAGGGGTAGGGTTAGTGTAAGGGGAGAGAATATACAGTTTGTACAGTATAAAAACCATTATGTCTATGGAGAGTCCACACAAAGATAGTAAACCATGTTCAGCTGAAGAAAATGTGAGTTTGAGTCAACCTCAGAGACGCCGAGTTCTGCTGCTGGAGATCTGCATGCCTTCAGATTTTAATGCTGCGGTCACACTTCATGATTTGAACACATCATAAACTATTGAAATAATTGTAGATTTCAGACACTTGCAAAAGTTTCTGGGCACATATACAGTATTAGCAATACTATAAAATGACAACATAACTCAAATCTACTTCTCAGAATGTCATAGCAAAGATTTACTTCCTCAGGACATGTCTACATTAGTCTGGATACATTTGAAAATGGCGTTTCCGTGTCAAAACTCTCTCCGTCCACACTATCTTTTTCAAGCGTTTTCCAAAAAAAGTTTCTCATCCACACTGAAACGTCTGAAAACACTAAATTCACTTTACAGCGTATGCATAAACCCTCATAAAAGCTCACTGAGATGATATAGACGGAGCAAGACAGAAGACATAACAAAGCTATCACGCAATTCTTCTGGCAGGATCATTTTATTTAACAAATAATCTCATCATTCACTGCTGCATCCAGGTCGCACTCACTCACCATTATATTTCTAAAACACTACTGATCTCATGTTTTGCCACAGGACAGCAATTGCGAGTACATTTTTTGTCATCTTTGCAGGACTGTGATATGAAGAGTGTGTAAAGTAACATCTTTAGCAACAATGTGAAAGTGATAACTGGCACAATACCGGTATAAACATACCTACACTATATTGCCAAAAGTTTTGGGACGCCTGCCTTTACATGCACATGAACTTTAATGACATCCCATTCTTAATCCGTAGGGTTTAATATGGCCCACCCTTTGCAGCTATAACAGCTTCAACTCTTCTGGGAAGGCTTTCCACAAGGTTTAGGAGTGTGTTTATGGGAATTTTGACCATTCTTCTAGAAGCGCATTTGTGAGGTCAGGCACTGATGTTGGACGAGAAGGCCTGGCTCGCAGTCTCCGCTCTAATTCATCCCAAAGGTGTTCTATCGGGTTGAGGTCAGGACTCTGTGCAGGCCAGTCAAGTTCCTCCACACCAAACTCGCTCATCCATGTCTTTATGGACCTTGCTTTGTGCACTGGTGCGCAATCATGTTGAAACAGGAAGGGGCCATCCCCAAACTGTTCCCACAAAGTTGGGAGCATGAAATTGTCCAAAATGTCTTGGTATGCTGAAGCATTAAGAGTTCCTTTCACTGGAACTAAGGGGCCAAGCCCAACCCCTGAAAAACAACCCCACACCATAATCCCCCCTCCACCAAACTTTACACTTGGCACAACGCAGTCAAGCAAGTACCATTCTCCTGGCAACCACCAATCCCAGTCTCGTCCATCGGATTGCCAGACAGAGAAGCGTGATTGGTCACTCTAGAGAACACGTCTCCACTGCTCTAGAGTCCAGTGGCGGCGTGCTTTACACCACTGCATCCCACGCTTTGCATTGCACTTGGTGATGTAAGGCTTGGATGCAGCTGCTCGGCCATGGAAACCCATCCATGAAGCTCTCTACGCACTGTTCTTGAGCTAATCTGAAGGCCACACGAAGTTTGGAGGTCTGTAGCTATTGACTCTGCAGAAAGTTGGTGACATCTGCGCACTGTGCGCCTCAGCATGCGCTGACCCCGCTCTGTGATTTTACGTGTGCTACCACTTCATGGCTGAGTTGCTGTTGTTCCCAACTGCTTCCACTTTGTTATAATACCACTAACAGTTGACCGTAGAATATTTAGTAGTGAGGAAATTTTCACGAATGGACTTATTGCACAGGTGGCAACCTATCACGGTACCACGCTTGAGTTCACTGAGCTCCTGAGAGCAACCCATTCTTTCACAAATGTTTGTAGAAGCGTCTGCATGCCTAGGTGCTTGATTTTATACACCTGTGGACATGGAAGTGATTGGAACACCTGAATTCAACGATTTGGAGGGGTGTCCCAATACTTTTGGCAATATAGTGTATCTATTGGTTCAATATGCATCATATGACTAAACATGCATCATCGTTTTCAAATACCTTCGTTTTACAATGAGAAAACACTGTCTCAGTGTGGACGGAAGGGCAAAACGGAGAGGAAAAAGATGCATTTTCAAACTAAAACGTATTAGTGTGGACAAGGCCGGAAATCTGTCAGAAACTTCTGGATGGTCGAGTGCTAAGGCAGCTCTGACACCATAACAAGGAAAACAACACGGCTCTTCTCTAAGTGTGATCCCTGTACATCCCACATGCATCAAAAATAATATAATAATAATAATAAAATATACAGAATAATATATTGTGTTAATATATTACAATTGAATAATACATAAGGAATTGCCACTTTTCATAAATTGAAAAATATGTGACAATATATTTCCTTATATGTTTAGGCATACTTGGCCAGAAAAGATTCAATTAAATTAAATTGTAAAAGTTGTGTTATGTTCTCAGCATTACTGTTTTCTTGGGTGGAGTTTTTCTCCAACGAGTATATTTAACTTGCTTTGTTTTGTTTTTTTTCTATTCTATTCTATTCTTTTCAGAGTACATCTTTTTGCACACTTGTCCACTAGAGGTCTCTGTGCCCTCAGTAATCATCATGGATGCTGTCACACCTGTTTTCCTGGAGGTTGTTAGTGTGCTGTTATATAATCTGCTCTTCAGTTTCAGCTCCTCGAAATCATGTATGCTCCATGTATTTATAGTATATTGTTCCTAATTCAAGTAGTAACAGGTAATAAGAACAAAAAACAGTACCTGACTTCACTCTCTCTTATGTGTCCTTCCAACTCCTCTACAAATTTATCCCCTTTCATCCAGTAGATTACGGGCCTGGAATCACCGCTGTAACCGAAAAAAGCCCTGCAGTCCAAGATGAGACGCATGCCTGGCAAAAAGAAAAACAAAAGGACAAGATATTAATCAGCATTAAATATATCAAATCTGTTCCCCCAGCAAGCACTTTTGCATTTAAAAGATGTCTAATAGCCGTCCAAAGACGTCTAGGCTAAAACAAGGCAAAATTTGGACTGTCAGTGAAAATGTAACAGACGTCTAACCATAGCCCAAGAATAAACTAGTCATCTAGAACATGAACATGTCAAAGAAATGAAACCAAACACCTTGTAATCACTGTTGACTTTTCTTACATGATGGAATATCATACATCTCGCAGTACGTGAACGTGTAACCAAATTCAAGGTTATTTTAGCTAGAAGTGGGTTACTCATAGCCGGACTATATGGGGTCTATAGTTAACCGAGTTGGTGAAATGACGGCTTGGGCCTGCATATTTTTTTTGTTTTTGTTTTTGTTTTAAAATCACAAAAATAATATTTAGTTTCTTCACTAATGCTAGGAGATTCAGGAGCAGACCAAAAGTCATGTATAACAGAAAAATGAACACTTTAAACTGGTGTTTCAAGGGAAGGATATCAGAGAGAAATGCAGCAAATGAATAAAAACGTCCATTTGAAAGAACTAATGCATTGCTGCAGTCAAATCAGACCAAGACCCTTTAAAAGCAATCAAAGGTCAAAGTAATAAACTCTCACAGATTCATATTCTCACCCACATAGAAAAGGAACTTTTACTGGGTGAAAGTAAACGTGCCCACACCATCCTGCGCATCTGTCTGAGAAGACGCCTGCCATTATCGTCATCAGACAAACACTGTACATCACCTTCAATTGGAATTTGGTACATTGGTAAAATTATGAAAATAAAAAATATTTTAAATCAAACTAAAGTTCATCTTTTTTTTTTTATACATAGCATTCATTTTAATGTAAATGTGGTGTAACCTTTGAGTAAAAAATCCCCTTGCCTTAAACTTTACACATCCTAATCATGTTCCCAGACACCTAAAGAGCAATGACCTATTTCCCACAAAAAGACGTTTGGCGCTGTTTCATTACACTGACCTCCTCTTTCTACACCTCCGGTTTCCGCGCGTCTGCCCACTGACAGTGCGAACGCTTCCACCCACGTCCACTTCTGTGTTGTGCTGGCATGAAATTTGCTCTTAGATTTAGAGCTCTCATGATAATTGAGTAAGATGTAGCGCACAATCCCGCACCTAACGCGGGTTTAAAGATACAACCTATTCTCTGTATGAAATGCTTTTTAATGTGGTCTTTAAATGCATAGATCTTCACACAAAACAAGTGTTTTTTTTTTAATGCTCTGAATCCTTCAAATGATTAATCTTAACAAACAGTTCATAAGATCAATTGTGTGGAAATGCCTTTCTTTTAATTACCCGAACACTGATTGAATACAGAACTATTGTTTTCATGTTGCTAAGACTCACTGCCATTAGCTACCTGCTGAATAATACTGCTTTATTTACTGCACTTATCTACTATTCTCACATATGCTGATTATATGCAAATAATGTCTAAAAACCCTTCAGGACTTTCAACAGCATTAACAGCACAGGCAGTGAAGAGCTTCCTCTGCCTGTAATTACAGCTTTTAAGAGACAGAAAATGGTAGGAGATGCAAATGAATGAGGCTGTGGCCATCCACGATGTTTTAATGGCGAATACTTATCCAGCTTGCTCCAGTAATCATATCCAGCGTGTCTGAGGATCATTGTGTGTATGTTACTAGGCTGAGCAACATCAAATTCAACACAAATTGCAGATGGTTTCTCATACATAATAAAATACTTCTTCCTCGATGATTAGGGTCAACCTTGCATACAATCTAAACATGAGCTATGTATACCACACTTTTCGGTTTTTACATTACTTTTAATATACTGAATAGTCTGTAAGTCTCACGATCATCATCTGGTGTTCAGAATGATCAAAATAGGAATTGGACTGAAGGAAAAGCTTGTTTAAGATGATTGAACCTAAAAGAAAACAACTAAACATGGAATAGCTCAGCTCAAAATTGAATGATTTCTGAGCATGTGTTTATAGCTTTATTTATGGTTTATTGTTATGTTAAGAGTGAAATATAGCTCTGCCTGTTATAACTAGTTATACCTTGCACACAACTTGCATACAACCAGGGCCTAAAACTAACTTTTTGCCACACCTGTGAAAATTTACCAGCCATAAATAATTTTTACCAGCCATGAAACATATATTAATCCTTATTAAACTTACAAAAGTTATTCAGTCAAGAGCAATGAGTGATTATTATTTGTATTTTGTTGTTCATTAAAAACACAATTGGCAGCAGGAATATTAGGCTGCTGTCACTTTAAGAGCTGCTGCACTGATCCAATATACGCGTTTTCTTTCTCAACTGTTTACGTTACAGACATAACTGACCATATTTATAAGGATACTTGCCAAGACGGGCCCTTTTGACAAAATTTTCTTTGAATATGTCTGTTCAAGTGCAAGAAGGCGTGAAAGACAGCTCAATTCATTATGCGTGCGCTGTCTGAGACATGTATTTCTTTGAGTTCCCTTTTGTGTCTTCTTGCGCTTGAATATTTAAATGGGCAAGGCTTAAAGGGATCATGAACTGCATTGTTTTATTGTTTTATAATGTTTCCTAGGGTGCACTTATAATGTTAGTATGATTTTTACATCAAAAATGGTCATAATTCAGAAATAAAAGGCATTTTTCCTCCCCTTATTTTAGCCTCTGATTTGAACGCTCTGTTTGAAGGGGCGTGTCTGTGAGACTTCAGTGTAAACACCCACTGCTGTGATTGGCTGCTTGTGAGACTTCAGTGTAAACACCCACTGCTGTGATTGGCTGCTTGTGAGACTTCAGTGTAAACGCCCACTGCTGTGATTGGCTCCTGTGAGACTTGAGTGTAAACGCCCACTGCTGTGATTGGCTGACATCTTTGCATATGAAATAGCTAGTATTACATGTGGAACTCTCTCGAAAACTTTTAGCACATTTTTACTATTACAGATCACAAGGTCCTTTGGAAGGTAATGTTATTTGTAGTCCATCCTGTATCGCTCTTCTCTCCTCGTCATCTCACTAACACACCAGTGGGCGGGGCCAACATTGCATTGATGAAGTAGGCGTTGATCTTCTGCAGAGGCGGTCTTTCACAAAGGGTCGTTCTCTGGGCTTGGTTACAATAAAAACTGTTTTTGGACTAACAAGGAAGTTTTTAAGCTCTGAAATTTACAGGATATTCTTATAGTATGATGACCTCTTATATATCAAAAGCTCAAGGAAAATTTGATTTCTCAGTTCATGAAACTTTTGTGACAATGCATCGGCAAACTCACAATGTCCGTCCACAGAAAAGTTCTTTTTTGGCGTAGTTGCACAATTCACCTTCAGATAAGCAAAAGTTTTGAGTGTGCTCTCTCTGGTTCCAGGGAGTCAGTGCTGTCCACCTGCGCTGAACACAGGTGATGTTGAGCTCTGGATGGCTGCTGTCACGCGCTGAACAGACTGACTGCGGACTGACCCGTGACCCATGAGGTGAGCATCACTGTCACATCTGTGAATCTGAGCAGGTGGCAGCAGTGTGAGAGCGTCACTGACCGAAGCGTAAGACAACCACTTCTTTAAAGAACAAGGCTGTGTGTGCGGCATACTTTCAGTGTATGTTACCTAATGTACAATCTGACAATTATAAACATTTGTCACATGACCTTATGGAATGTGACGAGTTAAATGGTTTTATTTCGCAATTTTCTTTTTGTATCCAATTACTGTATGTGTAAAAATGTCTTGACATTTGTCAGTCTGATCAAATAATGAGTCCGGCATCCCGTTGTGTGCTATTTTAGCAAATGTAGTCATTGATCCAGGAACTGTGTACATACTGGTCAGAAGTTTGGCATAATTACAATTCTTTGAAAGGAGTCTCTTGTGTAGGGCCCTATAAAATCCATTTTATTTTTCCCAAATTCTGTTTTACTTTTTTAAAGATTCCATTTTTTCCGTTTTTATTTTTCTGGATTCCGTTAAAAAATTTTTGAACTCCATTTTAATGGTTAAATTAAATTTTAGTAATCAAAAAGCAAGTCTAATTAATTGAAATCATGAAAATTATACAATGTTTAGGGCCCTATGAAATACGTCTTATTTATTTTTTCTCAAATTTTCTGTTTTAGGTTTTCTAATCAAAATATTTAATCAAATTAAAATTATAATCAAAAAGCATGTCTAATTAACTGAATTCATAAAAACAACAATTTATTATTTTATTTTAATTTTTTTTTCTTTTTCAGAAATTCTGTGTTGTGTATTTTTTTTTTCTGCCAATCAAATGAAGTCATAAAACATGAATTTAATTTATCTTTTAATCATATGAAACTAAACAAAACTTCTGCACAACAGTTAAAATTAAAACATGGAAGAAAACTGTGATTATTCCTTAAATAAAGTTTTATTATTATTAGTGTCAGTATTATTATTACATTGAGACGTAGCTAAATTCTACTGTACAACAGTAATATATTTCTGTCACAATTTCGTCAAGTTAAACCGAACTTTTATTTTGACGGGTTGACATGAAGACCTTTGAGTTTCTGTGCGTTTATGATATGACGATAGTTTTATCAAATGAAACGGTAAAATGCTCATGAAGTGACTCTCAGAGTGGCTCAGGAGATGAAGTTCATGCGTTCATGTCCTCATATAGCGAGACGGCAGAGGCTGAAAACACCGCGAGTGTCACGCGTGCTTCAGTGTGTGTGGGAGATGAAACCATTCATTCACACAGACACAGAGAACGTGTAGGGTTCAAACTGTATATAAATATTCTTTTTGTGGTTTAATATTCACAGACACTAGTCTATTTTGCTATTTGATTTAAGTGTACTGACCTGCTTTTTATTTATTCATCAAAAATTTGACAAATTCCACGAGTAAATTCTGTTTATTATGACTGGATTCCGTGATTCCGTCCGTGTTTTCCGCATTGCGGAAATCACAGGGCCATACTTATTACTTATGCTCACCACAGCTGCCTTTATTTGATCAAACATACAGTAAAAAAAAAAGTTAATTATGAAATATTCTTACAATTTAAAATAACTGTTTTCTATTTTAATATTGCAAAGCTGAATTACTCCAGTCTTCAGTTTCAAACGATCCTTTAGAAATCATTCTAATATGCTGATTTGCTGCACAAGCGTTTTTTTTTTTTTTTTTCTTGATAGCTAACACACTATAACTGGTTCAGTTGGCCCATTTTCCCAAACCATTTTTTCAGTTTCTCAAAACGTTTAACATATTTCACCTGTTTTCACACACGTTCCAATTTTCTCAATGTTTTCTGCAAAACAGTCCTCATTTTACACAGGTTTAACCATGCTCTCAGAAAACACAAGTACACAATGTAATTAACTCTGTCACACTGTGAGCTCAAATAGCACACATTTATCCATGTGTAAACATTAAATAGCAAAACTGATGACATACCAATCAGAATCTCAGGATAAAATAATTAGGGCCACAGGTGAATATGTGCTTTGGAAAATGAATCCTAGCGGAGGAAGAGGAGAGGAAAAGAAAACTCAATGGGTCAGGGTCAAAGGACATGTGTCCCTGATGAAATGTAAAGCATTATAGTTGTCCATGTTCTTGTGCATGGAATGACCATGAGTGAAGTTGGTCTACAGGCTCATCGACAGGGTTTTTATACTCACACATACATTATAATTACAGTACACAGTAGCAGTACTTTAGATGAGAGAACTTTCACTATGTAATGTACAATATAAATACTGTACGCCCTCAAACTCATAATTGTAAAATTGATTTGACGCCAATCTTACATACTTTTGCAGAACTGAGAGACGACTGCCTAGGGGAGGGAAAGTCTTTTGCCAGTCAAAACTGCTCTAATATAGCAAATATGGTCCTTAACAATACTTTACTGTAATGCAGTTTGACAGAGGATGCTGAATTTATTTTATTTTTCGCTGTACTGTAATTGACAGTATACTGTATTGTATTGCCAGCAGCCATATCACCCTGTAGCCCAAGACTGGTTTCCCACTGAAGCTAAACAGGGCTGAGCCTGGTCACTACCTGGATGGGAGACCAACTGGGAAAACTAGGTAGCTGCTGGTAGAGGTGTTAGTGAGGCCAGCAGGGGGCGCTCACCCTGTGATCTGTGTGGGTCCTAACACCCCAGGATAGTGATGGGGACACTATACTGTCAATAAGCACCGTCCTTCGGATGAGACGTTAAACCGAGGTCCTGACTCTCTGTGGTCATTAAAAAATCCCAGCACCCCGGCACCCTGGCCAAATTTGCCCATTGGCCCCTGTCCATCATGGCCTCCTAATCATCCTCATATACTGATTGTCTTCATCACTCTGTCTCCTCTCCACCAATCAGCTGGTGTGTGGTGGGCGTTCTGGCGCAATATGGCTGCCGTCGCATCACCCAGGTGGATGCTGCACACTGGTGGTGGTTGAGGAGATTCCCCCCTTCTATATGTATGCCTAGAAAAGCACTATATAAATGTTACAAATTAATTATTATTTTTATTATTGTATTGCATACCAAGTTCATATTCAATTATTTGCTATTTGAACTTTTCTTTTCTAGTGCTACTGCAAGATCTCTTTACAGAAGTGTAATGAAAATAAACTTTTCTTAAAGCTTCTTTATCTGAATCCCTTCTATTTATGTTGTATACTGTAATAGACACTGAACTGTAAAATGATTCCTGGTTGCCAAAAGGAGGTTTTTGTAACAGTAGCTGCGTTTCTATTACAGATTTGCACAAAACGTTTACAATATTTTCTAAATGTCAATAAAAAACTATTGTGAAATGAAGGCGTTTCCATTAACCGATGTTATGCGGCTAAAACATCTTGCGATAAATCATTCCAAAAATCATGGCGATGGATGTTGGTAGGTTTATGTATATCCAAGCCACCGCACTAGCCGTTATTTTTAATCGAAGGAGACATTGCCGTGTTATCCAAGCATTAATGGCAAGGAAAGCCCATTATACTTGTGAGCGGCCATGTATGAGGTGTTTCTGGGTGTTTCTCCCTCATATCTGCTTCAAGGTCTTGATAAATTGTGGCATTTCTTTGTTGTTGTAATCCAGTATTCCCATAATTCTTTTGTGTTTTATGAGTTTAATAAAGAACTCAGTCTCATCTTCTGTCCAAACATACCGTGTCATCTGTAAAGAATGATCAAATTTTACGTATGCCAGTCGCCAGATGACCTGTAAATACGTAAAAACGGTTTCCATTGCAGTTTTGCGAAATATTCCTTTTTCGAATTGCCTGAAAAACCACCTCATGCAGGCGTAAAAATCTTTCTGCGATATATGGACGTTTTTGTGAAATTGACGTGATTCCATTGGGCGTATTTTCAATTCGCAATTTCAGTTTGCGCATTTTGTGCGGCTTGTGTTATGAAGTGATCTCACTAGTGTTCTCTAGGCATCCTGACAAAAGAGAATGTGTTTTTTTGGCAAAAATATTTGAATTTGACATGGAAGTTTGAGGTGTGTACAAACTGCATGGTGTGTAGCTTTGAGATTGTGTTTATAGTTGTGAGAAAATGGTGGATTGTTTCATGAATTGTGTGTTAGCAATCGAGAAAAACTGTAATTTCTGAAACTATGCTCTTTTTCTCTAAACTCTACACACAAAACATGCACACAACATGCAAAACGTCACACGTCTCTTGCAAAAGCAAACAGTTCATTCAAAACTATTTTACCTCTTCTAAAAATTGTGTTTTTGCATGGTAACTCTATATACAAACCATCAAATGATTAGCCATATACATGACAAAATACACATGGATTTAACAAATGTAAAACTATCTTGTGCCTTAAGCTTGTTCAGTGTTCAGTGTGCAGTGGAGTTTGCACAATTGTTGCACGATTGATGAACTTTACATTTATTGAACTGAACTGACCTGAGCTAAATTACACTATTGGCTTGTTAGAGCTGCTTTACAGCAGAATTTGAGTTTGTTACTATTATGAAGCTACTTTGAAACAATCTGTATAGTATAAAGTGCTATAGAAATAGAGGTGACTTGACTTCACTTGTATGAATATTCAGTATATATTTGCAAAATAAACAGAAATGCAAGGGTGAAAATGTACTTGTTTTCAACACAGTGAGATTTTATTTCTAAGTGAACAAATTAGGTGTAAGGTGTTTTTACACATGATCGTTGGGTGTAGGTAACTGGTAAATGAATGTGGCATTTGAATGTTTTCCAAATGAAACACAAGAGCTGTTAGTTTGAGTGACGTATCTAATGTAGGGAAATGTGTTTAACGTTTTGCAAAAAGGTTTGTTTTACAATTGCAAACTAAGTGTAAAGCAGAGAATGTGCTTGCAGTTTTGCAGACTTAGGGCCCTATTTTAACGATCTGAGCACATGGTTTGAAGCGCATGGCACAGGTGCACTGAGGGTGTGTCCGAATCCACTTTTGCTAGTTTAATGACGGAAAAAATGCATGGCCAGGCGCATGGTCCAAAATGGTTGTACCTAACTCTCTTAATAAATCTGAATTTTGGGCGTAACCTGCAATAAACCAATCAGAGTCTCATCTCCCATTCCCTTTAAAAGCCAGTTGCACTTGCACCATGGCAGATTCACTATTTACATGGTGGAATTTGCGAGAGGAAAGACTGAACGCTTCTCCAGAGAGGAATCCTTTTATTTTTAATATTTGGCATGTTTGTGTGCTGCTGCCCTGTGTGCAGGCCCGGACTGGCCATCGGGAGCACCTGGCGAATTCCCGGTGGCCTGGCAACTGATTTGGCCTGCTGCCCTATTTCGGCCGTCAAAGCGGTATTACGTCACGAAAGTGCGGACTCAGAGGAAGACCGTGAGGGTTTAGGGTGCCATTTGGGATCCAGCCTAATAATCAGTGTGACGGACTCGAGGAAGCGGCCCGGTGGAGCATTGAGGGAAAGCTCTCAAAGAAGAAGGAGCGAAATAAAGCAAAATTACTGACCTCTTCAGGGCTTCAAATGCAGGTCAGTTTCACCTGTAAATAGGCTACTGTGGTTTTGTCTTCTTTAACGTAGCTAAGTATTAAACTGCTAGCAGCTGTTAGCAGTAGCACCCCATTACTATCGTCATTCAAAAAACTGTATGCTAAATGGCATCATTATTATCTATTGTAAAGTTACAGTAGTAATTTAGCAGACAAATATTCACATCGATTTATGCGTTTGGAGGGAGCTAGGGCAGACAACAACATGAAAAATATTAGTAATAATGCATTAACTTGTTCAGTATTATGATTTTTATATAAAGATATTGTCATGATGTATTTATTATTGTACTAATTTTGACATTTAAGCAATTTAGATTTTATATATATATATATATATATATATTTGCATGAAATAGTTGTTAAATATTGGATATTTAAGACATTTTAAGATAAAACACCACAACATTGTCCTAATGGGATACTTTGAATTTACCTAAAATAAATGTAGATTCTGTGCAAACAAATTACAATGTGTTTTTTTTTGTGTTTTTTTTGCAACAATGTCTTTCAAACAGTAGACCTGCTGAAAAAGAAGTGACAAGTACAAGAAAAGTAGCAAAAAAGTAAACACACACAAGGAAGAGAGTCGAGACAGAGAGATATCAGAGAAAATGAAGATAATTAAAAGGAAAAGGGAAGTGAAAGTGCAGTTCAAGAGAGAACTTTTAATTATTTTGCACGGCCTCAGCCTAAGGATTTAAACCTTTTTTATGTGATGACCATGGTATGGTTCTCCATGGTTCCAAAATTTGTTGTGGGTGGATGGGTGTGACATTTCCCGGCCTGAAATTTAGTCCCAGTCCGGCCCTGCCTGTGTGTGTAATAATCAGAGTGTACGCGCGTTGTGCTCCTGCCTATAGACGCATATTACTAACACGCCCTTTAAATAACACAAAAATTCTGTACTATCGACTTTAGACCAGGTTTTTGTTGGTCAATGGTGCAGTCGTTTCCAGTTCCTCAAAATAGCAACACGTCAACAATGCTCCTGAACACACCTCGTTTTCAGACCAGCACTCCCACGGGTGAACAGATGGGCACGAGTGCATTTGCCATTTAAACAACGTGGCGCTGGACGTGAAAATGATAACTGCGTTGGGCTGAAACTAGCAAAGAACACTCGCGTCGCACCTGGCGTCGCATTGCGCCAGGTGTATGATAGGGCCTTGGTCTGAAGATTAGGTAAATGAGTGAATGTTTTCAGTGAGTGGACCTCAAGTACCACTTTTAGAGTGTAACTGTATTATCAATGTTGAAAAACGTTTTTGCTGCTTAATGTTTTTGTAGAAACTGTGACACGCTACATTGAAAAGCCTTCGGTCAGTAAGATTTTTTTTTTTTAAAGGAAATTAATACTTTTATTCAGCAAGGATGCACTAAATTGATCAAAAGTGACAGCAAAGACATTTAAAATGTTAAAATTTTCCATTTCAAATAAATGGTAAAAAAAGCTATTAATATTAAGCTGCATCACTGATAATAATAAGAACCATAATTAATAATTGAGCACCAATAACAATTGATTATAACTGAGCAGCAAATCATTATATTATAATGATTTCTGAAGGATCATGTGACACTGAAGACTGGAGTAATGATGCTGAAAATTCAGCTTTTCTGAACACTTCACACGTCATCTTTTGTGCTCTGGGTGTTTAAAGCAGATGTTGGCTTACTTCTGAAAATGTTGATAGGACAGGAAATATAAAAAACAATTTCACTGTGCAACAGACACTTCGGACTGATGCTTTAATTGCACAACAATACCAGCAAATGGACTTCTTGTGGAGTGCCTGCAGATCTCTAGTGCTGAAAGGAGTCATACAGTTCATTTATTGAGAGAGAGTTGACATTTCGAGGACTCAGAAAGTCCATTTCCTGTGCTGTCTCCATGTAAATGCGTGGAATAATGTGTTATAATTTAGTGGGAGCCGACAAATTAAACATGTGAAATCTCCAGCTATTTTGCTTCTGACAACAGCCCGAGGTTTGACGAGGAGCCTTACAAATGCCTCCAGACAGGAGTAAATACTTTGAAAAGAAAGAGGAGGCGTTTGGAACAAAGAAATGTCTCTTATATAGGCACTGGACTGATTGTGTCAGATGGGTACATTAACAGTTAAAATGCTGCACACCCGCAGTGCTCAAATGAAAGTTACTGTTAGCTTTCGTTGCATTGTATTGTGCTGCGGTGGAAGCTTTAGTTACTCTATGATTACAATACAGATCCCAGATTAGAGGATGATTTCCGGGTGTGTGATTTTAGTCATTTCCCTTTGGCAGCTAGACAGTTTATCTGTCTCTGACACATTCCCTTACGGATACGGGAGGGATACGGATACACCTTACAGGCCATGTCAGCTGACACCACAATGAGACTCTGCAGTAAGAATTAATTAGTGTTCTTTAGAGAAATTTAATTAGAAAAGCAAAAATTCAATTCTAAAAGTGGCATGATGCTTTATAAGCATAAAAAAGAGCCCACACAAATATTGGGGAAAATAGTGTGACTGAACTATATATATACAGTATATATATATATATGGGTGATTCTATAATTGCATGTACATTTGGTGTCCAAAGTCATTATTTTTTTCTGCTTTTTTCAAATGGTTATATTTTTAATTATTTTAATATTTTGTTACTCATTGTCATGGATCACAAGATGTTACAGAACATAACAATATAATATTTTCTGTAAAGTGTCTTAAATAGCTGAAAATTATGATTTCTTGTTCGCCAAATTAGTCCGTGCATTTTTTTCCATCAAAATATTTTATTTTAATTTTCTTTTGCTAATATTTCATTTATTTTATTTATAAAAGCCCTAAATAGTAATTTACCTAATTATACAACATTAAATAGTTTAAAAATAACTTTTATCTTATAAAAATGTGTCCATAAATATTGCGTCAACTCTGTTACCGTGCCATACTTCGCCTTTAAATTGGTGGAATTATCTACCACAACTATACAGGAAGTGATGTCACTTTCCTTCACTGATAAGATCTGAAGCACTGAAAGGTGTGTGTGCTCTCTCTGAGAAAATATTTGAATCTAAAAGTTCTTACACCAAGAGTTATTTTGTAAAACGTCAAAATTGTTCCCACAATATCAAAAGGAAATCAGAATGTATCACTGATCACACAGTGTGCTGTTTAAAGTCTTTTAATCATGATTTCATTAGTGCCATGTGCTCTTAGCATTTATGCTAGCAAGTGGAGTGTTGGGCTAAAAAGTTTAAAATGGTCAATCCTGTTACTGTCAAACTCTGTTACCAAGGTAGAGTAACAATGTTGACAGTATGTAACAGAATTGACAGTAAAAGAGTTGACAAACAATACTATAAAGAAAAAAAAAAGTAAGAATATCAACACACTAAAAATACTTAAAGTTACATCTAAACGAAATTTGTATACTCAGGACATTCATTGCTTATACGTTTAAATAATTTCTTTAGTATTATTTAAAAATCACTCATTATACTTGGAAACACATGTAATTTAACCTGTCCTCAGCATGAGGTCACAACGTAAAACTGCCAAACAAAGTGTTTAAAAATGCAACAAATTAAAAAAATACACAGTTACATTAAAAGGCGGAGATCTTTAAGCTATCAAACAATACAAAAAGTAAATATTGAGTTATATTTCCATTAAAAAAAATAGCTATAAAAGTTGTGTCCTCACTTTGCGTCAACTCCGTCTGGATTTTTTATAATTCTGAATAAATCAGGCAGTGTCATGGGCAGCTTTAACTCTGAGGAGCACTTACTATTTCCTGCTCATTGTGGATCTCACAGTAGGACACATAGTCCTGGAAGTTATAGATTTTTTGATATTTTAAACAAATAATATTGAAGTCTCTGTGGTCACAGCCTTAACATGTCAACTCTGTCATCGCAGTGTAATAGTTTTTGTAAATAGTTGTGGGATAAATCTTGCCATTTTGATATGTTTATTAAGGCAGGAAAAAAAACAAAATTGCTCCACTGCACAACATGGTTAAGGTGGATTTTTTTTTTATTTTGTCAACTCCATCAGGTTTTATGAATGATGGTTGACAAGTGCTCTTAAAAAAACTGTATAATGTGATTTAATATGTTTTTTGCATATGGGGAATTCTTCTAATGCTGTTTCATGATTCTATTTACATATACTGTATATTTGGCCCCAGCTGGACCTTTGTCAACACCGTCACTATTTGTCAACTCCGTCAGTATTTGTCAACACGTCAGTATTTGTCAACTCCATCACTATTTGTCAACTCCGTCAGTATTTGTCAACTCCGTCACTATTTGTCAACACCGTCAGTATTTGTCGTATTTGTCAACTCCGTCACTATTTGTCAACACCGTCAGTATTTGTCGTATTTGTCAACTCCGTCAGTATGTCAACACCGTCAGTATTTGTCGTATTTGTCAACTCCGTCAGTATTTGTCAACTCCGTCACTATTTGTCAACACCGTCAGTATTTGTCAACTCGTCACTATTTGTCAACTCGTCACTATTTGTCAACACCGTCAGTATTTGTCAACACCGTCACTATTTGTCAACTCCGTCAGTATTTGTCAACTCGTCACTATTTGTCAACACCGTCAGTATTTGTCAACACCGTCAGTATTTGTCAACACCGTCAGTATTTGTCAGCACCGTCACTATTTGTCAGCACCGTCAGTATTTGTCAACTCCGTCACTATTTGTCAACACCGTCAGTATTTGTCGTATTTGTCAACTCCGTCAGTATTTGTCAACTCCGTCACTATTTGTCAACTCCCGTCACTATTTGTCAACTCCGTCAGTATTTGTCAACACCGTCACTATTTGTCAACTCGTCACTATTTGTCAACTCGTCACTATTTGTCAACACCGTCAGTATTTGTCAACACCGTCACTATTTGTCAACACCATCAGCATTTGTCAACTCCGTCACTATTTGTCAACTCCGTCACTATTTGTCAGCACCGTCAGTATTTGTCAACTCCGTCACTATTTGTCAACTCTGTCAGTATCTGTCAACACCGTCAGTATTTGTCAACTCCGTAAGTATTTTACACCGTCAGGTGAAGGTTTTTATTAATTTTGAAAGAAATGTCTTATTCTTTTTTCAATTTATTGTGTAAAAATGTTAAAACATCAATAGAACTACATTATATTATGTCTTAATTACCTAAGAACATTGGTGATATATGTTTAATATTAAAAGGAGGGAGGAGAATTAAGAAATTTAGCAACCGGGTTGTTCATTATAGTGTGAAAAAACAATGCTCCTTTACTGAACACCATTATTACATAACTGAAGACTTTACACTGTTTTTGGATAGTTTAAATTAAATTGCATGCTAATAGCATGCTTTGTGTCTGACAGAGTTAACAAATTAAGTTATGGAGTGAATAAATATTAATTTTTAGAAAAAATATCATTGCGCCTGCTTCACTCATGGTACGGCAGGAAAGTTCCTTGATTATTATGCAGGAATGAGAGTATAGTTCCTAGACATATCGGCCTAAAAAAATCACAACTTTTCATTTTCCGTCGGTCTTAGCACACGATGTAACTACAAAAGAGTCAAGTTTTAAATAGGAAAAATATCGAAACTCTTTGGTCATTTTTGAGCGAGATGCTAACGGTCTAATCAGATTCAATGATCTATGCTAAGCTATGCTAAAAGTGCTACCGCCAGATCCGGAGATCGGCTGAATGGATTCGAAAACGGTAAAACTCAACTGTTTAACTCTAGGGGAGTTGGAAAATGAGCCTATTTTCAAAAAAAGTGGAGTGTTCCTTTAAGCTAGTCCTGGACTAAAATGCATGTTTGAGCTGTTTTAACTAAAAGAAACATGCACTGGCATATCTTAAAATATGTCAGTGCCATTGTTTTGTCTCAAGATGCACACCAGTAATGTTTTTTTTCCTCTAGGACACGTTTATAAAAGCTACTTAAATGCCCTAATTGAACTATGGCTTAGTCAAAGCCCTGTCTGTGGAACCAGGGCAATCACAGTGCAGGATAACATAAGTGCCCTTGAAAGGTTGTACCATCAATGAACAGCCACAATATATGTAAATCAATGTGAGTGCTGCTTCTGATAAAGAGCCCGTGGCTGGAATGAGGCATCCTAATAGAATTATTTGCTTATGATTTTATGTCTGAGCTACTACAGTACAGTATAGTAGCTACTACACTGCTGACTGTTGTAGTATTAGTATCTGTGCATATGCTATTTATAAATAAGGGGGAAGGATATTCTCATTCTAGAGAGCATTTTATTGGACAAAAACAAGTGTATGCATCCCTGCAGAAAAAGATGTTATCAATATTTTTGGCTCGTTTTCCTGGAAGAGAAAGACTACAGACTACGTAGCTAGCAGAGATTGATTACATTCCACAAACCTCTCATTTTGATTTTATGGAATCATTCAGTCAGGTCATGAGCTCTGTGGTTGTCAGAATTTCTTCCATATTTATCATGCATGACTGTAGCAAAGATCTTTTTAAAAAGAAAAAGTGGCATGTCTGTGAGATTGTGAAGGAGGACTCACCGAGTTGGACGTAGATAGCAGTAGCGTGTCTCTCTGATGGGAACAAGACTTTTGGTGGTCTGGTTGTAAGAAGTGCTGCAAAAAAATAAACACACATTAGCAATAGGGCACTGAATAAAATTATCTAAAAAAAAAAAACTACATTCTCTTTGCTGTCTAGCCCATCTAAAAGACATTTATACATTTGGCAGATGCTTTCTCCAAAGAAATTTAGGGCTCTATTTTAGAGAGTTTTTTAGAGTCTTAAGTGGTGTGCAATGCAGTACATTCTACACTTGGGGCCCTATTTTAACGTTCTAAGCGCATGATCTAAAGCGCATGGTGCAGGTGCACTTAGGGTGTGTCCGAATCCACTTTTGCTAGTTTAATGACGGAAAAACTGGTAGGCGTACCAGGTGCATGGTCCAAAAGGGCTGTACCTACTCTCTTAATGAGTCATGCGTATGTTTTGGGCGTAACATGCAATAAACCAATCAGAATCTCATCTCCCATTCCCTTTAAAAGCCAGTTGTGCTTGCACCATGGCGGATTCACTATTTCCATGGCGGATTCACTATTTACATGGCAGAATATAGACACCCTCAACCTGACGAGTCAGTTTAAATACATGTGTGTATTGCCACGATTGGTCAAATAATTAGCATTTCATTCATCATTACTGCAAATAGGTAATTCTGATACATGCAATGACTATCCATTATGACATGTAGGCATTTTTATCTTTATGTACACAATAATAATCTTTTACATTGTAATCCTTTTATTTTTAATATTTGGCATGTTTGTGTGCTGCTGTGCATCGCTGTGTGTGTAACAAGCAGAGTGTACTCACGTTGTGCACCTGCCTATAGGCACATATTACTAACGCGCCCTTTGAATAACACAAAAAATACTGTGTTTCCAGTTCCTCAGAATAGCAACACGCCAACAATGCGCTTGAACACACCTCGTTTTCAGACCAGCACGCCCATGGGTGAACAAATGGGCGTGAGTGCATTTGCTGTTTAAACAATTTGGCGCAGGATGTGAAAATGATAACTGCGTCGGGCTGAAACTAGCAAAAAACACTTGCGTCACGCCTGGCGTCGCTTTGTGCCGGATGTATGATAGGGCCCATAAAGTCATTGGGCAGGGTAAAGTTTTTGTCATTTTTGTGGAAGTACACACTCAGTTTAGGCATAACTGACTGTCATTACATTAATCTCTCATGCACGCTTTGTTGAATACTCCCATAAAAAGTAAGACGTAGTGCATGGTTGTAGTGTCTAGCTCTACACTAACCCAGATACAAAATAGAGCTTTTACTGTGCATTCAAAGTACTGTGCAATGAAACAGAAGATTTTCGAAAAAGAAAAATATAGGGCGGTTGTGGATTGGTTGTTGATTGGATGTTGAGATGTTGGTGTTGCAGGAGCGGGTTGAAGCACACTAAATGATTGGAGAAGTCCTGGAAACATCACCAGAGAGAAGTCTGTCGCTTCACCATAAGATTCAATTATCACATTCTGATGAAAGATTACGAGTTTGGTAAAAACGTTTCAATGTAAACATATGCACAGATGAATTGTTCAAAATAAATTCTTTAACACGCATTTAGAAAATAGATTTTCTATTTTCATTTTATTCCGAGGTCTTATCAGTTTGAATCTCTGTGGGAATTGTTGCTGTTAGCATCATGCTCCAGTCTACTAGATGACCTACAGGACGTAAAATAATTGTAAGACATAACAAGATAAAGCGAAACCAGAGAATCCATATTAGACATGCACATGCTACATTATGCAGAATGCAAGTTAGTTGCATTGTTAACAGTAAATAAAAATGGATAGAAACTTTTTTGCATTTATTGTTGAACACACAATTTTTTTTTTAAATGTTTAAATTCAATAAACTTATGGAATACTTGATTCTGATTGGTCAATCGTGCCATCCAACAGTATATTATCCCTTAATACTAGGGGTGTGCCGAGACCCTTAGCTCACAAGACGAGGCAAGAAACAAGATTGGGTTCACGAGAACGAGACGAGACGAGACGAGATTCTTACACAGTAATTTTAAGAAATCCTCAGTGATGAAATACATGACTAGAAAAATTGTTTGCAGGTGCATTTGAAATGTTTTAACTCATCATCTTGTAATGAATGTCATTTCAGTTCTACTTTCTGAGTATGAATTATCATATGCAGTAAAAGACAACAATACTCAAGCACTGTAAAAGGTTTTGCCACAAACTCAACTGAATGGCTTCTTTCTTGTATGATTGTCTTTTCAGACCTTAGAACTGCACATGATTTATGAACTTCTACAACCTCCTAACTGAACTCCTTTCCACAAATTGATTATAGATATTAAGTGCAAACAATAAGTGCAACCATAATCAAAGTACTATCTCAATATTCAAAGTGCAAATAGAGACCAAATTTTTCTTTCGTGATTGTGTGTACTCTGTGAATAGGGAGCGGTGGTGCTGAACACGCATTTTACAAGATAAGAAATTTGTCTGATGCTTCTGTTGCGCAACGAATCCTCCGCCACTGTCCTGTCAGTCTTCTCGTCACGTGATCAGTGCTGCGCACTATGTACGGCTCGAACAGCTTGTGTTGGATGAGCTGATGGAATTGAAGCGACCGTTATCCACCTGAATTAAGAGATCTCGTCACACCCCTACTTAATACCACTTAATTCTGAAAAAAAAAAACCCCAGTGATTCGAATTATTTGACAAAAAACCTCTGCATGTAGTAACCTAGAATACTGTCTAACACTCGATGGCTGCTCTGTCAAGTCTTTGTCGTCAGTTAGGAACCTGGGTGTGCTCTTTGATACCAATCTTTCATTTGAAAGCCATGTTTCTACCATCTTTCTACCACATTCTTCCATCTTAAAAATATATCTAAACTACGACACATGCTCTCAATGCAAAATGCTGATCAGTTCATGACCTCAAGGCTAGATTATTGTAATGCTCTACTGGGTGGTTGCCCTGCACACTTAATAAAAAACTGCAGCTGGTCCAAAACGCAGCAGCTAGAGTTCTTACTAGAACCAGGAAGTATGACCATATTAGCCCGGTTCTGTCAACACTGCACTGGCTCCCTATTAAACATCGTATACATTTTAAAATCTTGCTGATTACTTACAAAGCACTAAATGGTTTAGCTCCCCAGTACTTGAGCGAGCTCTTAACGCATTATACTCCATCACGTCTATTGCGGTCTCAAAATTCTGGCCAGTTGATCATACCTAGAATATCAAAATCAACTGCAGGCGGTCGATCCTTTTCCTATTTAGCACCTAAACTCTGGAACAGTCTTCCTAGCATTGTTCGGGAAGCAGACACACTCTGTCAGTTTAAATCTAGACTAAAAACACATCTCTTTACTATGGCATACACATAGAACATTATCAATTTCTATTATTCAAATCAGTTAAATGATTGTTTTAGACTGCATTAACTAGGTCAGCCGGAACCGGGAACACTTCCCATAACACCTGATGTACTCGTTACATCATAAGAAGAATGGCATCTATGCTAATATTAGTCTCTCTGTTTACTGTAGTCAGCAGGATCCGAGCCGTATCCAGATCAGATGGTGGACCTGCGCCTAGACACGACCACAACGCATCCCTGAAGTGTCAGCAGAGATTGTGTCAACTAGATTCTCCCCTGTGAAGGAGGGCACGATAGCCAGTGGCACTGATCCTCAACAAACCCGTCTCCATACCGGTGTGATGACTCCGATCTCCGAACTAGATGGAACTGGATAAATATTCTGAATGTTCCGATCCAGTCTGACTTCTGACCTGTAATGTTGCCTGAATCATAATCATACACTGTTTGTTTGTTGGCCAGAGGAGAACTGGCCCCCCCGACTGAGCCTGGTTTCTCCCAAGGTTTTTTTCTCCATTCTGTTTGGGTTCCTTGCCACTGTCGCCTTTGGCTTTTGGCTTGCTTAGTTGGGGACACTAAATATTCAACTATATTACTGATCTGCCTGCATTGACACCATTATATGCGAATTGAACTGAGCTGGATGACATCACTGTTTTCTCCAGAGCGGCTGTAGAGCCGAAACAAACTTTGTTGCATTACTGTTATCACTGTAAAGCTGCTTTGAAACAATCTGTAATGTAAAAACCACTATATAAATAAAGGTGACTTGACTTATCCCCCGATAACAACCGGTAAAAACTGAAAAAACAGGCTCATCCGGGTAACTGTCACTGAAGTTGGCGCTTTATGCTGGCTAGGAACGTTTTTTCCTTGAAGTTTTACGTTTTACGGACTGTACCATATCTCTTAAATGTCCATCTAGTTTGAACTTGCCGCTTGCTATCAACTGCTCTCTCCCATGGAAGCGGAGATTTCGTGTATAATTATTTTGTGTCTAATTATTTACTTACGTGGCAAGCAGCCATGTAATAAGAAGGATAATGTACAACCCTGATCCTGATCACTCTGTCGGGGTTTATTCTGCGTTAACAACCGGCTGGATGCACATTAACCCTTACATAATATTGTTTTTGCTAACTATTACAGCAATCTGGGATGTGACCATCTGTTGTGGTGCATAAAATGTATGTTTGCCATTGCTGACACATATGGCATAAAAGGAATAAGTACATAAGTAAGGAATAATTGACAAGTAACACCTTTGGTGTGCATTATTGGCCCCTCATTCAGTTAGAGAGAGAGAGAGAGAGAGAGAGAGAGAGAGCGTGGTTTAACAATACCTTCATTTGTACACTTTTACTTCACAATTCTAAACAATATAACCACTACTATACTTATTATAAAACCAATTTTCAAAGCTTTCAAAAATTTCAAACAAACTGATCATCATGTAACATACATAACAAATACACCATATATCACAAAAACCCAATACATTATTTGTCAACCTAAAATATGCAAATTCAATCTTTAGCCTCCCTGCTATTAGCCACTTGAACATTTCTTCAGGATCTATAGTAGCCAATTGTAAACCTTTATTTTTCCGTGTTTTCCACACTGCCAGTTTAGCCGTTCCAATCAGGTAATTTAATAAACATATTTTTTCCTTTTTGAAAATGTATATTTTATTCCTCCAATAAATACTTTAAATTTTCATAATTTCAAATTTTCTAAACGAGCTCCTAACCAATTTAAAAATGCATTTTAATCTCTCACACTTGCTCCCAATCTTCTTTTTCCCCTCAGAATCGACATTCCCCCTTCACAGCTGTATTCAGGTGTGCCACATGTCCGTCTGTAGCTATTGCCCCATAAATAATCCTCCATTGTAGATCACGTACGTTTCTCTACAGGAGGTTTACTGTATATAGGGCCCTCCACCTGTCTCTTATCAGGAAGTCTGGGCTCAACAAATCTGGCCACTTTGAAACTTTTTGTTTTCTCAATGAATCTTGATGGATTGTTTTTACTGTAATAGTATACATTACTTTCTTTGATATGCTTTTAAAAGAACAAAACTGGGGATAAAATTGCATTCACCGCTTCTTCTTTGTCCTCCTTTATTGCTGGAAAGTTCTGGAAGTTCCACATTATTCCCCATGTCCTGGATATTCTCATGCCTTTGTGCAATAAATGTCCTGTATCTACTTGGTAATGCATTGTAAATTAATTTTAGCTAATTGTAAAACGTGATGATCTCAAACCTATTGCCTCTTTAAGTTCTTCAGCTTTCGTACAGTCACAGAAGACAGCAATCTGGTTTGAATCATTGGATTAAAAAAAATGGTTCCTCCGGTGCCCATTGTTCTAGATTGTCCACATTCTGTTCTGTTCTTATAACAGTTTTCCATGTTTGTAACATAGATCTATAAAAAACAGTGAGTTCAGATAAGTTCATGTCTTCAAGCTTCATTAAAAATAATTGCTTATCAAGTCCAAAGCCACCAACTCTCCTCATAATAACACTTGCAGTTTTTCCACATAACACATCTTTATCAAATAGAAATCTCTGTGCAGCCTGGATCCTGAAAGCACAGATTCTATTTCTCACATCCACCAGTCCTTGTACTGGTAAGTATAATACTGCAGCACGACTCCCATGTTGTCCATCCCAAAAAAGTTCACTACTGTCCTTTGTATATTAGAGATCAGCTCCGTGACAATAGTCCACAAAATAGAAGCAGCCAGATTGTTTATTACCAGAACTCTTCCTCGATACGACAATTGTGGTCATAGCCATCTCCACTTCGACAATCAGGCAGACACTGTTTCTATCAAACCCTCCCAGTTTTTCTTTTGAAACTGTTCTAAAAAGGGTTTTGAGTGATTAAAAATCAATTACATGTACATGATGAAAATATTTGTTTAATGTCATCTGCGTTATATTTCATCTGCAACAACATTGTGAACAGATCTATTTGGACATTAATTATTAACTGCATCATTATACAAAAACATGAACAGAGTTCTCAGCATGAACTCTTCCTCGATATGACAATTGTGGTAATAGCCATCTCCACTTCGACAATCAGGCAGACACCGTTTCTATCAAACCCTCCCAGTTTTTCTTTTGAAATTGTTCATTTCCTAAGAAAACTCCTAAAATCTCTAGTCCATCTTTTTTCCATTGCAACCCTCCTGGAAGTTGTGGGAAATGTTCCAAATTACCAACTATAAATCCTTCACTTTTTGTCCAATTAACCTTAGCAGAGGAAGCTTTTTCATATAATGCAATAGTTTTTGTTAAAACTGTAATGTCTTCTTGTCCTGTAATAAAAACTGTAATGTCATCTGCACAGGCTGATAAAGCTGCTGCACACCTTAGAATGACCATTAACATGAGGGATTAAAGTTCCTTTTAAATTCGCTCAACCTACATAATAAAGTTTCAATAATTAGGCTTTATATTTGTCCAGAAACTGGACAACCTTGCCTTATGCCTCTTGTCACAGGTATTGGAGCACTTAAACCATCATCATCATATGAACATTAGAATACAACAACCGAATATATGAAATAATAAAAACATCACCAAATCCATAACTCTTTAACACCTTAAATAGATATTCATCTACACGATCAAATGCTTTTTCTTGATCTAAAGACAACACTCTTGAGAGAGAGAGAGAGAGAGAGATATTAAGCAAGTGTGTGTCTGTGTGTTCGGCAGCCGTGTCTCTACTAATAGCCAAATGTGGCAAGCAGGGCGAGGCCGAGAGCCGTGAGAGAATGGCGTGAGGCCGGTGGCGTGATTGATAAGGAGCATCACCTGCGCACAACAACGGTCTGGTATATCTCACGGAGGAGCTACGGAAGCATAAAAGGAGGAGCGACGACAATGAAGGACAGGAGAGGACCTGGGGCCTGATGTATAAACGTTGCGTATGCACAAAAAAAGGCATTGAAATGTGCATACGCATTTTTCCGTGCACATATTGGGATTTATAAAAAATAAACTAGGCATAAATATGTGCGCACCATACGGACACTTTAGATCGTACTGTGTTTTAATGATTTAACTAGCGAGGATTGCTTGGCGCATGTGTAACAATTCACCAGTGTGAGTGCCCCTGATCACCACCAGAGGGCACTCCAACCCGGACTGTCATTCCATCATAGACTACATCACCCATAATCCTTTGCCCGGACTCATCAGCACTCACTGTTTACACCTTTGTCTCATTTACCTCATTACCTCTGCCTATATCTAGCCTGTTCACCCTGTCATTCTTGCCTAAGTCTTGTTTTGTCTCACACGGCATTTCTGAGCATTATCCTTGGTTTCATGTCTCTCGGTTTCATAGGAATTCTTGCCTGTGTCCCGGATTACCCTTTTGCCTCTGTCCCTTGTTTTGTTTGCCTCATTGGACTGCTTACCTGTGTATGACCTTTTGCCTTTTCTCTGACTACGATTGTGGATTACCCTTTAAATAAAGTTGCTTTTGGATCCTAACCCTTCAAGCCTCAGAACAGTTCGTAACAGCATAATAGTTCCACTTTAAATTCTGAGAATGTTCTGAGAAAATATTTTTGCCCGAATAATGATCAATGATGCGCACTTGACTCCATCTAAACAGATGGCTTAGCAACATAATGGTATAATTACAGACACCAAAGGACTCGCTCGGTGATCAACCGGTCCATTGGCCGGTTTGAATAAGTCCAATGACATTGTAAAAACTCTGCACATGCAGGTGTGCTGTTGGTGTCGTGCACAGACAGACAGTAGCCTAATGATAACCCAATATTATGAAAAATACCATTATATTGGAAGGATATTTGAAGGATTTTAATATTTTGTCAGTTACGCACTGAGCCAGACAATTATTTACACTGCATGAAACTAGGCCTATCAGTTTCCATTAAAAATATATAAACATCCTAAAATGTTTACCTTATAGGCAAAACTGCATAAATTTGATTTATGTGAAGCAATTAAAAATACTACTTGGCCAGATTGAGAATAACTCTTCTCTGAAAACTTTCTCAATGTATTTGATAGAATTTTGATATATTTATTCTAAAACAAGGCATTACTGAATGATTTGTGACGGCACATAGTCCGTATCTCATATTTTCCTCATGTCTTGTACCGTTAAACATGGTGTCACGTGGATGGAAATATGCATGGAAATGATATGCAGCTGACGTTATGCATAGTAAATCTAGGCATTGTAAGCTCCATATATGGTTACTTCGGGGAGGAGACGGGATGGAGATGCATGTACGCTCAATCTTCCGCTGTCTTGGTTTTATGAAGGGAATTTTGCACAGGTTCTGCAGTACGCATGGTTTTATAAATCTGAAAACTTTTGTGCGTACGCACACTTTTAGCATGAAATCTACGGAAAGTTTTATACATGAGGCCCCTGGCCTGGACATTTACGTTTTATCATGTGTGTGCGGCAGTCGTCCATGAGGGGCTGCCGCTTTTACTTTCGGTTTGCTTATTTTGAGATTAAAGTGTTTGAGATTCGCCGGTTCCCGCCTCCTTCTTCCCATAACAACATACCTTGCTACACCAAACTGTACGTTTATCTGCTTCAAGAAAAGTGCCGTTATAACCTCGCAAGTGAGAAATGTCATGTAGCTTTTAAGTTGCTAAACTATTTTACAGAGAAAAAGAGTATGTGCTTTCTGTACATAATAAAACGTAATTTTGTGGCAACATGGAACTAAAGTGTTGTTTTTATCCTATTGTTTACTATATTTATTTGCTTGTTTAGTGTCGTTGTGGGTTTTGGTTCTTTTGCTCTTGTAGGCTTTCAAAGGACCTTTGAAATAACTATTTATTTGGCAAAGTGATATGGACATGTAATGCGGTCAAGAACTGCCTGGAACTACTTTTGACGTGCGTTTCCCTGAAAATAATTGCAAACCTTAGAACGTTCGTCAACCAATCAGATTGAAGCATTCAACATCCCTGTAGTATAACTGAATATATTGCATGTGGTCAAATGTGTTTTTTTAACACTACCACGAACAAAACTACTCATGGCCATTGAGAACATAATCCTGAATATCAATGTAAAACACATTAGGGTTGGGCCAAAATATCGATAGGGCAATATATCGTTGTCCTTCTCTGTGCGATACGAGAATCGATATGCTGGTGCCAAATTTCGATATTTTAATTAATAAAACAAGGCATTCTAAATACAAACCCGATTCCAAAAAAGTTGGGACACTGTACAAATTGTGAATAAAAAAGGTATGCAATAATTTACAAATTTCATAAACTTACATTTTATTCACAATAGAATATAGATAACATATCAAATGTTGAAAGTGAGACATTTTGAAATGTCATGCCAAATATTGGCTCATTTTGGATTTCATGAGAGCTACACATTCCAAAAAAGTTGGGACAGGTAGCAATAAGAGGCCGGAAAAGTTAAATGTACATATAAGGAACAGCTGGAGGACCAATTTGCAACTTATTAGGTCAATTGGCAACATGATTGGGTATAAAAAGAGCCTCTCAGAGTGGCAGTGTCTCTCAGAAGTCAAGATGGGCAGAGGATCACCAATTCCCCCAATGCTGCGGCGAAAAATAGTGGAGCAATATCAGAAAGGAGTTTCTCAGAGAAAAATTGCAAAGAGTTTGAAGTTATCATCATCTACAGTGCATAATATCATCCAAAGATTCAGAGAATCTGGAACAATCTCTGTGCGTAAGGATCAAGGCCGGAAAACCATACTGGATGCCCGTGATCTTCGGGCCCTTAGACGGCACTGCATCACATACAGGAATGCTGCTGTAATGGAAATCACAACATGGGCTCAGGAATACTTCCAGAAAACATTGTCGGTGAACACAATCCACTGTGCCATTCGCCGTTGCCGGCTAAAACTCTATAGGTCAAAAAAGAAGCCATATCTAAACATGATCCAGAAGCGCAGGCGTTTTCTCTGGGCCAAGGCTCATTTAAAATGGACTGTGGCAAAGTGGAAAACTGTTCTGTGGTCAGACGAATCAAAATTTGAAGTTCTTTTTGGAAAACTGGGACGCCATGTCATCCGGACTAAAGAGGACAAGGACAACCCAAGTTGTTATCAGCGCTCAGTTCAGAAGCCTGCATCTCTGATGGTATGGGGTTGCATGAGTGCGTGTGGCATGGGCAGCTTACACATCTGGAAAGGCACCATCAATGCTGAAAGGTATATCCAAGTTCTAGAACAACATATGCTCCCATCCAGACGTCGTCTCTTTCAGGGAAGACCTTGCATTTTCCAACATGACAATGCCAGACCACATACTGCATCAATTACAACATCATGGCTGCGTAGAAGAAGGATCCGGGTACTGAAATGGCCAGCCTGCAGTCCAGATCTTTCACCCATAGAAAACATTTGGCGCATCATAAAGAGGAAGATGCGACAAAGAAGACCAAAGACAGTTGAGCAACTAGAAGCCTGTATCAGACAAGAATGGGACAACATTCCTATTCCTAAACTTGAGCAACTTGTCTCCTCAGTCCCCAGATGTTTGCAGACTGTTATAAAAAGAAGAGGGGATGCCACACAGTGGTAAACATGGCCTTGTCCCAACTTTTTTGAGATGTGTTGATGCCATGAAATTTAAAATCAACTTATTTTCCCCTTAAAATGATACATTTTCTCAGTTTAAACATTTGATATGTCATCTATGTTGTATTCTGAATAAAATATTGAAATTTGAAACTTCCACATCATTGCATTCTGTTTTTATTCACAATTTGTACAGTGTCCCAACTTTTTTGGAATCGGGTTTGTAGATTTCCCTGCTCCCAGCACGGCTACTTCATGGCTCCTCGAGGTGGCGCTCAACACATGAATGAGGGAAACGTGAACATAAGTTAACTAGCCTAAGAAAAAGAGGTTTTTAACGGGATGGCGGACAGCAGTGTAAGTAAAATAATAGATGGCAAACCTGTCTGGAAAACATTTCAAAATGGGCATTTTGTTTTCTCAGTTAGAAAGAGATCTGATGTATCATCATAGGATTGTCTAGCAAGATATCGTGATATCAAGGTATCATGAGCCATGTATTGTGTATTGTATCGTGAGGTACCTTGTGATTCCCACCCCGAATTCACATACTCACATAAAGCAATATATACTGTACTAATAGCAAATCTCAGTTGATCATTTATCGTCACCAAATGTATACTACACTATTGCCCATGAAGTTCTAAACTGCTCAAGGTGGACTATAAGGCAATAAGGTATTATAAAGATTAATATGAATTTTTGTAATGCTGTTTTGAAACAATGTGTATTGTGAAAAGCGTTATAGAAATTAAATGAACACAGACGTTAACCAAGCGCTCAGTACATAGAAATATGGACAAATTTCAATGTTTTTAGTATGATTTTGTTGCTGTGTTGGGTCGCCACCTGAGTTTGAAATTGAAATCATTGCTGTATACTGCTGTCCACTGAGCTAATTTTCAGGAAAAACAGGCTCAGTTCCTTGAGGTCACCTTACAAGGAGAGTTTGGGTTCATTATGTGCTATATAAATGCTTATCCTTTTGGTATAATCTTGTCTCTCTATATTGTGCAGAAATACTGCAAAAGGAGTGAGGGATGAGGTCGAGACCCTCATCCATCTTCAGGGGGCAGCTGCAGCTTTAGCATGCAAATGAAAGCTATCATTCTTGTCAACAGAAGACCGGACTGTTCACCAGACTACCCTCTCTGCATCGACACGTCTTTATCAGCTCACACTCCTTTTACATCTCAAACCCTTCTTCTCCTGCAGCTACTCTGGGATCAAATGCACACGCCGGTGAGCAGATAACCATATTGCTGTGTTAGTAAAGTTTAGAGATAAATAAACAACCCCAGTGATGTTTTTATGATACGGTGAGAACGTGTTTATTCAACACTCTCTGCATTTGTAAAGTGTCTCTGGAGCAAAGCAATTAGTTACAATGATGCAAAAACCACAGCACAATTCCTTTTGCTGACTTCGGATTTTTCATGGGCAAAATTACTTTTTAACAGCTCCCTTTATTAACAAATAAAATGTTAGGAAAATTAAGTCCTCTTCAAATTACATTGTTCGAATGTAACTGGGTCTGCTGGGTAAATAAATCTTCAAGCCAAGTCTCTGCAGCAAACTGTCATTAGCCTCTGGGAAAACTGAGTTTAGATAAAAACTACCCTAGCTATATGCCTTGAGCTGCTAAAGCGACTAACGACCTATCCGAGCTTGACCTCAGGGGCAATAGCTGAGTCTCTCTGGACAGATCAAATGAAGATAATTCATTTGGACTCTATATGGGCCATTAAAAGACAAGCTACAATGCTGCAGTACACAGAATTACAGCACTGAAGAACAATCCTTAACATTTTCTCAGAAAATGACCACAATGTCAGAACCAATGGCGGATCCTGACAGAGGCGATACAGACAAGGACAGCCCGGCTCATCCGCATCCGTTTCATGGGATTGCGCCGCTCTCTGTTCCACCCACCCCTCTCGGTTTTTTTTTCTTCCCAAACAGCTCCCTGTGCAATACTTCACCACCCCCTCACACTATCTGTGTGTCTGCCCAGAAGAAAAGCCTGCTAGAATCTTCTAGAATCCATGTTAGCAACGCACGGTTCAAGTTAATTAAATCACAGAATAAAATACACCAGGTCCAAAAATCAATATCATCTGACAAACAGTGGTAGTTTTACTTGGTCTATTAAAAAAGTCTATTACTTATCGATCTACTGTCAAAAGATTAAAATGATCAATGATTCATTGAATGTTTTATTGTAGTTAATGCATTAACACAAAGTTCTTCTTTTAAAGTCACAATATGTATGATTTTTAGATTAAAATATCCAAAAAACCACTAGAACAATTTTTGTTTCTCTCTGTGTGAATAGATCATTTATGTGCAAACCGCATCATGTTTAAATACTTCATATTAAACAAAGAGTCAGTATGAAGATCAATCCCATTTAAAGCACAAGCATACCCAGTATCATGTTTGCTTTGGTAATGTGCTAACAGAGTTTCATGCAACTTAACCATAGCAAAATTTCCATCAGGCAGAGCTTAAAAGAAGTGTAAAAAGCTTCTCTCTGTTGAGAATTGCTAAAATGCTGAGAGCATCAGGCAGTTGATATTGTAGCTATTAAGATTCACATACAAATCTTTTGCAAATACCAGGACTGAAACATTGATTTTTGTATGCTTTACGCCTAGCAGGATCTGCCTACATTAAAGTGTTCTGTCCATGGGCTTACTGACTCCAGACTCACTCCAGGAATCAGTGCGTGACAATGGATCTCTATCCAGCATCACATCTCTTTGTCCCGGGCTGACGCCTCTCTTTCACAAGCGAGCACCAGCTGTCCTCGAGGTACAGATACGTCATGACACCTGACCCTGCGCATCTGGACCCATCACTTCCCATCCACAGCCTCACTTCCTCTCACACACTGAGGGCATTGTGGCCCTTCTGCGGATGCCTCCATTCCCCAATGACACTTCCATCCCTGCCGTTAAGTATAAATCTTCCAACCACTTCTTACCCCACTCTGCGTAACTTCGTTTTCCATGCTTCTCAAAACATTTACTTGGTGTAGGTTAACATGTCAGTTTCCAGTTGTGATGCAAATACACTCTGGCCTGGTTACACAGACAGGGCTAGACCTTAGTTCAATTGTGCTCTTAGTTCTAGTGTGGAGTTGCTAAGGCTGACATGAAACAAAACTTCAGTTTAATGTCATGTGTGTTTGTTTGGTAACAGAGATGACATTGAACAGCAGTGCTGTTAAAGAACTTTTTTACACAAAGTGTCTCACCCGGGTCTAAGGGTACGTTTACACGGCAATGATGTACTAAAAACTTTCAAACAACGCATCGATGTACTAAAAACTAAAAAACACATTTTTCAGTGCATTTACAGATGACAACATTGTCAAGGGAACAGATAAATGCTGTTTTTTTTTAACTTTCTATTCATCAGAAAGCATCCTGAAAAAAACATGTAAAAACTGTTTTCAACATTGATAATAATCAGAAATGTTTCTTGAGCAGCAAATCAGCATGCTAAAATGATTTCTGAAGGATCATGTGACGTGACAGAAATTATGCTGAAAATTCAGCTTTGATCACAGGAATAAATTACATTTTATAATATATTCACACAGAAAACAGCTATTTTAAATTTGAATAATATTTCACAATATTATTGTTTTTTATGTATTTATTTTTAATCAAGTAAATGCAGCCTTGGTGAGCAGAAGAGACTTATTTTAAAAACATTTAAAAAATCAATAACACTTTATTTTAGGGTTCAATTCTCGCTATTAACTAGTTGCTTATTAGCACGCATATTACTAGGATATTGGCTGTTTATTAGTACTTATAAAGCACATATTAATGCCTTATTCTGCATGATCATATTCTACATCCCTTAAAACCAAAACAATCCTACCCAATACCTAAACGCTACAAAAACTACCTTACTAACTATTAATAAGCAGTAAAATTAGGAGTTTATTGAGGCAAAAGTCGTAGTTTATAGTGTATATGTGTTCCCCATACTAAAGTGTTACCAAATATTTTACAGATCCCAATCTTTTGAACGGCAGTGTATATTTACCTGAGAAGCAAAATGAAAATGATATATATATACAGTGGGGAGAACAAGTATTTGATACACTGCCGATTTTGCAGGTTTTCCTACTTACAAAGCATGTAGAGGTCTGTAATTTTTATCATAGGTACTCTTCAACTGTGAGAGACGGAATCTAAAACAAAAATCCAGAAAATCACATTATATGATTTTTAAATAATTAATTTGCATTTTATTGCATGACATAAGTATTTGATCACCTACCAACCAGTTAGAATTCCGGCTCTCACAGACCTGTTAGTTTTTCTTTAAGAAGCCCTCCTGTTCTCCACTCATTACCTGTATTAACTGCACCTGTTTGAACTCGTTACCTGTATAAAAGACACACTCAATCAAACAGACTCCAACCTCTCCACAATGACCAAGACCAGAGAGCTGTGTAAGGACATCAGGGATAAAATTGTAGACCTGTACAAGGCTGGAATGGGCTACAGGACAATAGGCAAGCAGCTTGGTGAGAAGGCAACAACTGTTGGCGCAATTATTAGAAAATGGAAGAAGTTCAAGATGACGGTCAATCTCCCTCGGTCTGGGGCACCATGCAAGATCTCACCTCATGGGGCATCAATGATCATGAGGAAGGTGAGGGATCAGCCCAGAACTACACGGCAGGACCTGGTCAATGACCTGAAGAGAGCTGGGACTACAGTCTCAAAGAAAACCATTAGTAACACACTACGCCATCATGGATTAAAATCCTGCAGCGCACGCAAGGTCCCCCTGCTCAAGCCAGCGCATGTCCAGGCCCGTCTGAAGTTTGCCAATGACCATCTGGATGATCCAGAGGAGGAATGGGAGAAGGTCATGTGGTCTGATGAGACAAAAATAGAGCTTTTTGGTCTAAACTCCACTCGACGTGTTTGGAGGAAGAAGAAGGATGAGTACAACCCCAAGAACACCACCCCAACCGTGAAGCATGGAGGTGGAAACATCATTCTTTGGGGATGCTTTTCTGCAAAGGGGACAGGACGACTGCACCATATTGAGGGGAGGATGGATGGGGCCATGTATCGCGAGATCTTGGCCAACAACCTCCTTCCCTCAGTAAGAGCATTGAAGATGGGTCGTGGCTGGGTCTTCCAGCATGACAACGGCCCGAAACACACAGCCAGGGCAACTAAGGAGTGACTCCGTAAGAAGCATCTCAAGGTCCTGGAGTGGCCTAGCCAGTCTCCAGACCTGAACCCAATAGAAAATCTTTGGAGGGAGCTGAAAGTCCGTATTGCCCAGCAACAGCCCCGAAACCTGAAGGATCTGGAGAAGGTCTGTATGGAGGAGTGGGCCAAAATCCCTGCTGCAGTGTGTGCAAACCTGGTCAAGAACTGCAGGAAACGTATGATCTCTGTAATTGCAAACAAAGGTTTCTGTACCAAATATTAAGTTCTGCTTTTCTGATGTGTCAAATACTTATGTCCCTTATATTTATCTCTTATTTGCAGATGAAAGGTTGCTTTTTTTTGGACTCTTGATTCATTTAGATCTTTTCTAATCATTTAGATCAGAGAGAATGGAGTATAAATTCACTCGACATTAACGACATTAACGTTTGTCCGGGACAAGTGGATTTTTTTTAATGGGCAAGTGAAAGAGAATTTTACTTGCAGTTAACATAGTGCGGTTTTTATATTTATAACATACGATACAGTTAAGCAACATCACGCGACCAAAAGTGCTGAATATCATCACGACTGAAAATGTGACACTGATTTCATATGACAGTTCAATAAACAAATAATTAACATAAAGTCACTTACATTTTAGACGAAATATTGACTGTTTTTGTTCTATTTCAGCAGCGAAAATAGTTCCAAACAAAGATCACAGCGCGTCTCACAGCAACACTCAACCGTGTTTTCATTACTGAATAATTCAGCGTTTAGAACGAATCGGTTGAGTCAGAGATTCATGACCCATTTATAAACAACTGCCTCATTCCTGAACGAATCAGCCGTTCGAACGAATCGTTTGAATAAATGACTCAATGACTCACTCATTAAGACGGTCACCTGCCGCCACCTACTGGCAGTTTAGTTTCATGTGGAAAAGTGTCATTCTTTCCAACATTTCTTATTTGTAAATTCAAAAAATATTTAAAACAATCTCATAACTTTATTTAATGCAGTTGTAATTTTTTCAGTGTAAGTGATTTAATTTGATTGGGAACAGCCCTATAGTGTCTTATTATTCTAATTTAATATATTGATAAATTTTAAGAATTTAAAATGAAAGAGGAAGCATAAATTTAAAACAATTAGGGAAAAAATGCCCTTTATGAAGGTCAAAATATCATAAATATGCAGATTTAAATATGCCAAAGCTGACTGAACACTAATGAGAGTATTTCTTCAGAATAAATTATATTTACAACACACACAAAACAAAAAAAAATCACATTTTTTACTCGGACAAGTGAATGACCGATTTACATGAAAATGCTTAATGTTGAGCCCTGTATATATATATATATATACCCCTAGCACCCTTACCCTTATATTTATCTCTTATTTGCAGATGAAAGGTTGCTTTTTTTGGACTCTTGATTCATTTAGATCTTTTCTAATCATTTATATCAGAGAGAATGGAGTATAAATTCACTGCAATAATAGCCGTCACTGACAGCAGCGAAGATGTACAAAATGTACAAAAATGTCAGATTTAGAGGATATCATGTTTACTGCTTGCTAACTGCCTCTAACAGCACTCTTGAAAAAATTCCTCATTAATATTAAAAACTTGCACGTCAAACCAATACTAACATTTTTCAGTGATGTCGAAAGGAGGCAAATGACATTCCGGTTTACTGTACATCTGCGCTGTGACTTTTAAAGAAAAGTGTGGGTAAATTACATCACGGTGTAGTCTCCATTTAGGAAACATTATGAGCAGACTAAACCCGACACTCCTACGCAAAGCCCTGTGCTTGTGAGGCAACTGAAAATAGCCCATGAAAAGCTGCTTATGCAATTGTAGATGTGTGGGGCACCCTTGAGAGCATCTCCCCACCGCTTCCAAATCCAGCCCAGCCAGCTGAACTATGGGCGCTCACTGGAGCATGTGTGGGAAGAACAAATGGGAGAAAATATTGGAAATGTTTGTGGTATCTGGGACCCAATCAAGAATCAAAATAAGATGAAAGTACAAAGAAGTACAAAAGAACTGCTTAAACATGTGAACATGCCTGAAGAAATGATTCCAGCATCCAGTAGAAAAGGGAAAGACAGCAATGAATAGACAACAGGGCTGGCACAACTCAGTCTCGAGAGAAGTCATAAAGAATCAAGCGGACAACCTCAGCACATTCCCCTTCCACGATTTCACTTTCCTTTCTATTTCCTGCTGGGAAAATGGGAAATCAGACCTCATGCATGTACAAGTCAACTTAAGTATTTGTTTCGACCTTTTTGAATACATCAACATTTTTTCATCATATGTTGCTTTCGCAATAAACATTGAATATTGCCGCTTTTTTCACCGTTGTTCAATCTTCAGTTGTTATTGCACACATTCAGCATCTCATCTCTGTGGAAGCCGACTTTGCTGTATCATTTATTCTGCATCTCAGTGTTGTTGCATTGGGATTGTGTAGAAATGTGGCTTTATAGAGTGGACTGCATGCCATCTTCTGCTGAGTGCAACTGTTTCATACTCACTGACTAAACTGTCATGAAAGTTTCATGGCAGAGTACGGCACACTCTTCTGTAAAGAGTCTGAAAGCATAAGGCGGATTCAATGCTCATTTTCTCTAGGGTACGGCAGGGGTACTAGGGTACATTTGTATGATGATGGAAGGTCAATTTGAAATTATGCTTTGCAAAACAACACATTCAACAATAAAAGCTTGGGACAGCAGCTGCAAAAATGCATGGTTAAAATTTTTTTTCTTTTTTTCCCTGAGCATGAGTTATGGAAAGGCTGATTAGGCCACAGCACAAATAGGAGTGAGTAAAAACCCCCTGACCGTGGTAAAATCACTGTAATTCTTGACTTGGCTTATATTGGAAACAGCAATGTTCGGTAAATAAATGAAACATTATTAAGAATAATCAGATTAAGTCTGATAAATATAGTTCATTAGCCAAACTGCAGGTGAAACTGATATGTAGACTTTAACTCTTTCCCCACCATTGACAGAATTTTCCAGCTTTCCATGTTTCCACTGATATATGGTAGGGGGCGCTATTATGCCTCTTCGGAAAGAGTAGAGAATCTCTGGATCAAAACACAGATAAAAAAGAAGCATAAACAAGCGATAAAAGCATTGCTTATGCACAGGACCTGAAATTAGCACTCACCAAGCGTAAAATGCGAGTAAAAATCGGCGTTGGCGAGTATATGAAACTGTGTCAGTCGGACAGTAACAATTTTTTAATTCTAACAAATGCAATGTTGTAACAACATGAACGTGAGCAAACGTTAACGGCGCTCTGTACAGTTGACGGGTCACTGCTGCATCATCACAAAACTTTCAGCCTTTCCAATGTAAATATTCAAGCGCTGGAAGACGCGAAAGGAAATTTGTTATTCGTGCGCTGTGTGGAAAGTTTAAACATCCGATCCTGTAATGTACTGCTCCGAGAGACACAGGTAGACGATCCAAACGCAGCTTTATTAAAAGGGTAATCCACAATCGTAGTCAAGAGTTCAGGCAAGGTCAAAACACAGGCAAGCAGTCCAAACAGGCAAACAAGACAGGAGAGACAGGCAAAAGGGTAATCCACGGAACGGGCAAGTAATCCAAAACCAAGAGACAAGAAACCAGGGAAAATGCTCAAAATGCAGTAATACAACAAACAAGACTTCGCAGTGAATGACAGACATGACCAGGCTTATAAAGTGTGAGCTAACAAGGTAATGGGGTGCAGGTGGATGTAATCAGGAAGGAGGTCGGGTAGTGAGTGATGTGGGAATTGTAGTCCTTAGATGAAGTGACAGTCCGGGATGGAGTGCCCTCTGGTGGTAACCAAGGGCACTCTCATTTGTGATTGTGACAGATCCGAAGCGAGCTCTTTTTCATGCCTTCCTGCGCTTGAATAGACATATTCACTCATAATTGATTGAAGGCAAACCCAAAACGCACGATCCGTTTATTGTTTAATTAATGTTAATTAAACATTAAAACAAAGGACAAAGAAAAAAATCACTCACTGCTCTTGAACTTTAAAAAGTATATGAAGACTATGCAGTGTTATTTATTTGATTAGCATACTTTATAAAATTTCAGCATCTGAAAACTATCAGACCTGTCTGAAGAGCACTGTTTATTTCATTTATATCTTTGTTGTATTGTATTTATTTGTGCTATTGCTTGTAATTTGATTGTTTGTTCTTCATTTATTATTGACTGTTTACTTTAACAATGTAGGCTATTAAATGTATATTAGTTAGGCTAGTAGCTGTGGTATCGAAATTGGAGAGGATTATGAATTTTCACTAGTATCTAACATTTTGGTGTCATAACTGTTTTTGTGTCATGGCTGGTAAAAAATATTTTTGGCTGGTAAATTTTCTTAAGTCACTGGCCATTGGCAGGTGTGGCAAAAAGCTAGTTTTAGGCCCTGCTTATGCACTTTGTAGTCTTTGACAAAAACATGATTTTCTCAGCTTTTTGTTCAAAATGTTGCTTTTTTTAAACTTCAAGTGTTGATAAAAGAGAATGCATGAAGCTAGAATATATATATACACTCACCTAAAGGATTATTAGGAACACCTGTTCAATTTCTCATTAATGCAATTATCTAATCAACCAATCACATGGCAGTTGCTTCAATGCATTTAGGGGTGTGGTCCTGGTCAAGACAATCTCCTGAACTCCAAACTGAATGTCAGAATGGGAAAGAAAGGTGATTTAAGCAATTTTGAGCGTGGCATGGTTGTTGGTGCCAGACGGGCCGGTCTGAGTATTTCACAATCTGCTCAGTTACTGGGATTTTCACGCACAACCATTTCTAGAGTTTACAAAGAATGGTGTGAAAAGGGAAAAACATCCAGTATGCGGCAGTCCTGTGGGCGAAAATGCCTTGTTGATGCTAGAGGTCAGAGGAGAATGGGCCGACTGATTCAAGCTGATAGAAGAGCAACTTTGACTGAAATAACCACTCGTTACAACCGAGGTATGCAGCAAAGCATTTGTGAAGCCACAACACGCACAGCCTTGAGGCGGATGGGCTACAACAGCAGAAGACCCCACCGGGTACCACTCATCTCCACTACAAATAGGAAAAAGAGGCTACAATTTGCACGAGCTCACCAAAATTGGACAGTTGAAGACTGGAAAAATGTTGCCTGGTCTGATGAGTCTTGATTTCTGTTGAGACATTCAGATGGTAGAGTCAGAATTTGGCGTAAACAGAATGAGAACATGGATCCATCATGCCTTGTTACCACTGTGCAGCCTGGTGGTGGTGGTGTAATGGTGTGGGGGATGTTTTCTTGGCACACTTTAGGCCCCTTAGTGCCAATTGGGCATCGTTTAAATGCCACGGCCTACCTGAGCATTGTTTCTGACCATGTCCATCCCTTTATGACCACCATGTACCCATCCTCTGATGGCTACTTCCAGCAGGATAATGCACCATGTCACAAAGCTCGGTTTCTTGAACATGACAATGAGTTCACTGTACTAAAATGGCCCCCACAGTCACCAGATCTCAACCCAATAGAGCATCTTTGGGATGTGGTGGAACGGGAGCTTCGTGCCCTGGATGTGCATCCCACAAATCTCCATCAACTGCAAGATGCTATCCTATCAATATGGGCCAACATTTCTAAAGAATGCTTTCAGCACCTTGTTGAATCAATGCCACGTAGAATTAAGGCAGTTCTGAAGGCGAAAGGGGGTCAAACACAGTATTAGTATGGTGTTCCTAATAATCCTTTAGGTGAGTGTATATATATATACAAACCCGATTCCAAAAAAGTTGGGACACTGTACAAATTGTGAATAAAAAAGGAATGCAATAATTTACAAATCTCATAAACTTATATTTTATTCACAATAGAACATAGATAACATATCAAATGTTGAAAGTGAGACATTTTGAAATGTCATGCCAAATATTGGCTCATTTTGGATTTCATGAGAGCTACACATTCCAAAAAAGTTGGGACAGGTAGCAATAAGAGGCAGGAAAAGTTAAATGTACATATAAGGAACAGCTGGAGGACCAATTTGCAACTTATTAGGTCAATTGGCAACATGATTGGGTATAAAAAGAGCCTCTCAGAGTGGCAGTGTCTCTCAGAAGTCAAGATGGGCAGAGGATCACCAATTCCCCCAATGCTGCGGCAAAAAATAGTGGAGCAATATCAGAAAGGAGTTTCTCAGAGAAAAATTGCAAAGAGTTTGAAGTTATCATCATCTACAGTGCATAATATCATCCAAAGATTCAGAGAATCTGGAACAATCTCTGTGTGTAAGGGTCAAGGCCGGAAAACCATACTGGATGCCCGTGATCTTCGGGCCCTTAGACGGCACTGCATCACATACAGGAATGCTACTGTAATGGAAATCACAACATGGGCTCAGGAATACTTCCAGAAAACATTGTCGGTGAACACAATCCACCGTGCCATTCGCTGTTGCCGGCTAAAACTCTATAGGTCCAAAAAGAAGCCATATCTAAACATGATCCAGAAGCGCAGGCGTTTTCTCTGGGCCAAGGCTCATTTAAAATGGACTGTGGCAAAGTGGAAAACTGTTCTGTGGTTAGACGAATCAAAATTTGAAGTTCTTTTTGGAAAACTGGGACGCCATGTCATCCGGACTAAAGAGGACAAGGACAACCCAAGTTGTCATCAGCGCTCAGTTCAGAAGCCTGCATCTCTGATGGTATGGGGTTGCATGAGTGCGTGTGGCATGGGCAGCTTACACATCTGGAAAGGCACCATCAATGCTGAAAGGTATATCCAAGTTCTAGAACAACATATGATCCCATCCAGACGTCATCTCTTTCAGGGAAGACCTTGCATTTTCCAACATGACAATGCCAGACCACATACTGCATCAATTACAACATCATGGCTGCGTAGAAGAAGGATCCGGGTACTGAAATGGCCAGCCTGCAGTCCAGATCTTTCACCCATAGAAAACATTTGGCGCATCATAAAGAGGAAGATGCGACAAAGAAGACCTAAGACAGTTGAGCAACTAGAAGCCTGTATTAGACAAGAATGGGACAACATTCCTATTCCTAAACTTGAGCAACTTGTCTCCTCAGTCCCCAGACGTTTGCAGACTGTTATAAAAAGAAGAGGGGATGCCACACAGTGGTAAACATGGCCTTGTCCCAACTTTTTTGAGATGTGTTGATGCCATGAAATTTAAAATCAACTTATTTTTCCCTTAAAATGATACATTTTCTCAGTTTAAACATTTGATATGTCATCTATGTTGTATTCTGAATAAAATATTGAAATTTGAAACTTCCACATCATTGCATTCTGTTTTTATTCACAATTTGTACAGTGTCCCAACATTTTTGGAATCGGGTTTGTGTATATATATAGCTACAAACACACCTTTGCTGAATCAAAACTATCCATGAAATCATATTAGCCCAGTTGACTTTTTTTGAGTTGGACTTTCAATCGTATAAAGACATGAAATCTTTACTAACCAAGCCATTTTTACACTTTATAACTTATTGTTCTCATTTTTTCCATTTTGTTTTATGTAATTTGTAAAAAATCTTCGATGTAACCCTTCCACCATATGATGTGGATACAAATGATGTATTACATCACTGATTGAGATTGGTAATGTTGGATCTTCGATTGGTCATGTGTGGATTTTAAATGAGATTGTTTGAATATTTTTTTTTTGTATATGTCTGATGAAGGTCATGGGACTGAAACGTTGTTAATTAAGATATTTTGATACGTGTTACTGATAGTGTGTGGGAACTTTTCATTTTCGTTTTACACTTTATAGCTTTGCAATCTGGGAAACGTCTCACCAATAACTGATGCTCAACATTAGCTATAGTCAAACTGAACAAATTTAATAATTGATATTTACAACGGAACTGAATCTGAACACTGAACTGACTTCCAATGAACAATGACACTATTTTCTCTTAGAGCTTCTATACAGCTGAAATGAATTCTGTTTGCATCATTGAATCATTATTTTCCTGTTGATCACTGTAAAGCTGCTTTGAAACAATCTACATTGTATAAAGCGCAAAAAAAAAAAAAACGAATCAACTGTAAACAGTTAGCCTAAACTACAAAATCTGACAGCATGGTGCTCCAACAATAATCTCATCCTTAATACCAAGACAACAAAAAGAGATAGTGGTGGATTTTAGGAAGACAAGGAAAATTGATCCGAGTCCTGTGTTCATAAATGGAGTGTCTGTGGAGAGAGTCCCCTGTTTTAAATTCTTGGGGTTGAGCATTACAGAGGATTCTTCTTGGACTACACACACCTCCACTGTTATTGGAAACGCACAACATTTTCTGTTTTTCAGTCTTTATTTTCTGAGAAGATTAAAGAAAGCCAGATTGCCTCAGAAACTTCTTGTGAATGTTTACTGATGTGCAGTGGAGAGTGTACTAATATTGCATCAGATATTGGTACGGGTAGTTGTAAAAGAGAGGAACAGAGGGCTCTGCAACTATTTACCAAAATGGCACAAAATATCATCAGCACACAGTTACCATCTGTTGAGGACATTTATTTGTCCAGATGTCAGAGCAGAACTTCCAAAATTATTAGAAATCCCACTCACCCTGCACAGTGCTTCTTTGATCGCCTCCCTTCGGGTAGGAGATACAGGACGATTTACTCTCGTACCACAAGACTGTAAAATAGCTTTTTTGCTAGAGCCGCACAACTATTGAACACTTCCTGACTAGTTCCCATCTATAAATTATATATGTAATTGCACTACACACTTTAAAGCCCCACTGAAGTGCCTTGAAACGCGCAGCATTATTCAATGTGTTGAAGTAATTTCCCCTGAAGCAGGAAGACAGAGCGAGACATATCGAACAGCTCCTCCCCTTTTTAAAATAGCCAATAGCGTTTAGTTTATATCACAGCTCGGCCAGAGCCGCTGAGCTCAGTAAAGCCACAGTTTCCTCCTAATCTCTAACCGTTTCTCCTCCTGCTCCATATCGATTTAAAATACAGCATTCTGTGCAGAATTTAAACGGGTCCGATATGCCGCCTCGATCATATGATCCGCTCTGTGCTCTCGTGTCTCTGGACTGGAGCTGTGGCGGTTCACGCATGGGCGTAAATTTCATCTAACAGTTGGGGGGGACATAAACAAAAAAATATCTCAAGAGCAATTTTTGAAGGGGACAAAAATAATACAGCCAAAACTACTTGTAAGGATATGTGTGGCGCTTTGGTGCACTGAAAAATGATCTTATGTCCGTTTTTCTTTTCTCTGTCATTTTATCTGGCCAACAACACAAGCAATAGTTGTTTAAATATGAGTTATCATAGGCTCACCACGTGGTAATATAATTATTAAATTATCTTGCGCAAAACCCAACACAGCGGTAAATCTACATTAGACTAATGTCAGTTCACACATAGACTTATCGTCGTGTTAGTTGTAGTGGGTGACTTACAACAAGCTACCAAACAATAATCGCTAAAATATCAGACTTATGGAAAAATACATAATTTTTTTGTCATTGCTGAGTTATTAATAAATTAGCATCGTCTGTATTAAAGAGAAATAAAATCACTTCATCCGATGTTTAAAGTGAATAAAATAGCTTTGACAGACTACTTACTGGAGTTCCATAACTACTGAAGAACTTTGTTCTCTCCCACCGGACTTGTGTGTGTAGGTGAGGTGTGTGATGGACCAAACCACTGTGAGGCAAGAGAGGGGGGAACTCAAATGTTTCTAAACTAATTTTTATTGTTTTACTACTTACACAATTATTTCAATTTAAAGATATCCTCTTAAATCAATAAATCTCAATATAATAAACAGTTGGCCTAGCAGTCTTGAGTGCTGTTTTAATGAGCATGAACTGTGGCACATGCACTTGCAATAAACACAAAATGCCTGGTTTTCTTTCTGCCTGCCAATTTAATTCTCCCTGAGCCAGCACATACATCTGATGCCTCGCCAACTACGGCCGTCAACAAACTCTTCCCAGCATCATTAAAAAAAGGTTTGCACAGGACATTTATATTTATTCTATTACCTTTTTTAAGTGAAAAAAAAAAATACATGTACTCACAGTCAAGTCAACAAAAACCAGGAAATATTTTTGGACACACTAAATGACTTTGGGAAAGTTTTCACCAGAAACTTGCAGCAGTGTTTCACGAAATATGAAATATTCACTGGCTTCAGCAATGTGCTGACTGATCAATTATTACATACACTAATGTCCACTAATGCTGGGTCATTTTTATGTCAATACAAATGATGAACCCCCTCACATACCTACCCAGTGCTGGGTCAATGTAAGCCAATGTTGGGTAGTCTGTGCCAAACCAGTTAAAACTGGATACGTTTTTTTTAACAGTCATTTTCTTTTCTGTTTTGAGAGAAAACTTCCTGAGGGGAAATTCCTGAATGAAACTAAGGTTTGTATTACATTGTAGTCCTATCAAATTACAGAGGTGGAAAGAGTAATAAAATATTCTACTTCAATGAAATTTTACTTAAGTACAAGTAAAATTACTGGTCTAAAAATCTACTCAAGTAAAAGTAAAAAGTAGTTCATTAAACATGTACTCAGAGTAAAAGTTACTGAGTTACTTTTTTTAACAGCGGGGTGGAGGACTCTCCCGTGTGGGGTTGTAATAGAATGAGATTTTCACGATATGATAACCATCTCAGAAAACATCAGAGTTTCACAGCATCACGGTATTAAACAATTATTAAATGATTTAAGTATTATTAAATTATGGTTATTATTATTATCATCAGTTAAAATGGCCGTTAAATGAATGAACAGGTTTTGGTTGAACAAATGCTTTATTGCAACAAACTTAAAAACCATTTGTTTGTTTTGTTTATTAAAATTTAAATAAAACATGTCTAATCAACTTATTTTATCATTAACTTATTAAAAATGTTTATGAAAGTCCTATGAAACTTTTCTTTTTATGATTTAATACAAATATATTATCAAAAAACGGTAGTAATCAAATAAAATGTAACAAACTTTTATCCTTTTATTTTTTGTCAAAGTGCTGCAAAACAGAGATTTACTCAATTAAACCAATGATTTAAAAAATATATTCTTAAATAATGTTTAAATTATGTATTATTATTATTATTATTATTTTGACAAGTACATTCTATTGTAGGCCTACAATAGTTATATATTTCTGTCATAATTTCTTCTAGTTAAACCAAACTTTTATTTTGACGGGTTGTAGTGAAGACCTGTTTCAGAGTGTATTTGACAATGGTTTTTATTCAAATAAAATGATGAAAATGCTCATTAGGGGTTCTCTCAGATCAGCTCTGGAAATGTTCATGTGTTCATGTCCAAATATGGTTTGTGAGACGTTAAAAACACCACGAGCATCACGCGTACTTGAGTATGTAGTAGACGAAACGGCGCTGCTCATTCACACAGAGACAGAACAAGCAGATCATATATTTATATAGCAGTGTTTTGCGCTTTAATATTCACAGATCATGTCGCGATTTGATTTATTGTACAGCTCTAACGTTACTTTTAATTTATTCATTCATCCATCAGTTTGTGTGTTTTACGTGACATCTGGGTTATACTGTAAATTCAATTTTCATGACTGGATTCCGGGATTCCCTCTGCATCACAGAAATCATTTGGCCTTAAGTTATAAACATACCTTTATCTGCACAGAGAGATGGTGTTCCCGAACATGTGTTTTTCCTCCTTTTGCAGCCACTTTGCATACACATTTTTCGCTAATTGGATATCCTCCAGGAAAACCACACGTTAATTTTTTTTATATATCCAAAGTATTTCCATACTAGCCAGGGGTTCACGACGGCGTTTCGCTTTCAGTTGGGTCTGCATCACTTACGTCTGTCTTGTCCGTCTCCATCTTTTTGTGATTTGTGCGCATTTGTTCTCCCGCCCTTCAATTCAATGCAGTAGATTCTGAAGCGCAATTTTTTTCCCCCCTTTCACTCAGTAACGGATATAGTTTAAAATGTAGCAAAGTACAATATTTCAAACAAAACATACTTAAGTAAAAGTAAAATTACAGATTTTTAAAACTACTTAAAAAAGTAGAAGTACATAGAAAAACTACTCAATTACAGTAACGCGAGTAAATGTAATTCGTTACTTTCCACCTCTGTCATATTATTACTGTACAAAGAGGAAAACGTCTGTAGTCTCACATGTTATGTTCTTTGTTTACATGTACGCCGCAGCTAACGTCTGCTGGGAACGCTAGCCTTCTACAAACGCAGCACCGGATCTACACTCAAAGAGAACAATGCATCGGCGCCACCATGGAAGTTTTACGGCCGTCAAACGAATGCGCAACCAGGGCTGAAACACGGCATATTGAAATTGAAATTGAAACACGGCACGACAACGCTGTCATGTAACAAAGTTGCCACTGACTATAATACACAAAAAAAAATATTGGGTTATTTTTAATATTTTTACTCAGTGCTGGGTAGTTTTTCTGTAACTCAACTGCTGGGTCATCACATACTGTACCTACCCAGCGCTGGGTCAGTGTAACCCAATGTTGGGTAGTCTGTGCCAAACCGGTTAAAACTGGATACATTTGTCAACGGTCATTTTGTGTTCTGTTCTGAGGGAAAACTTCCTGAGAGGAAATTCTTGAATGAAATTAAGGTTTGTACTACATAGTATTCCTATCAAATTATTACTCTACAAAGAGGAAAATGTCTGTAGTCTCACATTTTTACATGTAAGGCACAGCTAATGTCTGCTGGGAACACTAGCCGAGCGACGTGCCAGCAGGAAGTTTCACCTCCCGCCAAATGAATGCGCTGCGCGACCAGGACTGAAACACGATGCAGCATCGCTGTCCTAAGCTGCCGTGAGCTCCACTGACTATAATAGGAGCGCTGTTGATCTAGTGCGCTAGCGTCGCGGCTGTGGCTGTGGGCATTTGACAGGTTGAGTTCTCTTCAAATATGAATGTATAAGATTGCCATTTAATGAACTGGAACAGCCTACTGGTACCAGTTTTCTTCCCACAGATTCCCATTGGCTGCTGTTGCAGCTCCTGTCATGTCCTAAAACATTTACTAAATGTTTTTGAGTATTTTATGATTGTAAAAGACTGACTTGTCATTGAATAAAAAATATTGTCCAAGAACTGTTCCTGTCCTATATATATAACATCATTTTTAAAGTGCATTTTTATTATTTAAAATGAAAAACCTTCAATATCAAATTTACTGACCCAGCACTGATTAAAAAAACAACCCAGCAAATGGGTTAATGTATAAAACCCAGCAAGCTGGGTAAAAATAACCCAGCATGTGTTCTGTCCAGTATTTACTCAGCACTTCGTTGCCAAATAACCCAAATTGGGTTGTTTTTAACCCAGCATTTTTTAGAGTGTATATACAGCCAATGCCTTTTACCTTCATTTATTTATTAAAATCAGTAAAAAAAAGTGGATGTATTTCTGAGTGAAACTTTAAAAAGGGACAAAGGGAAATTCTCACTCAACCTCATCAGATTGGGAAATGATTGCACATATCAGGATTGAGAAATGTTGACATTATATTATTCTTTATACTCTGAGATCACAGTCATGCTGTGACTGAATCGCAGTGCTCTAAGAACTGACCACATGTATGTAACAAGATTTTTAACAATTTACAGGAACTGCCAGTATCTGGCCGTCCAGTCTGACTTTGCCCATAGAAATAGGTCAAAGTGCCTGAAGAACCGACCTCTTCTAGAGCCAGTTAAAATGCTCCAGCACTTCACAGCATGTGAGAGCTCAAGAGACCGGCAGAGATTTGGGACAAATTGGTATAGAGCTGCGCCCCGTCAGTCAGACTGAAAGGATTTGCACTCGTGGAGAGCTCACAGAGCACTTCCAAACTCCTCTGGGACAGCAGCACTTTAGGAAAGACAAGCCCAAAGAGGCTTCAAGACTGTGAAGCGAGTCACGGGTCCATTTAAACAGAGATGTAGCCGATATGCTATTTCCATACCGTCGAAACAGTTCACTGATGCATTAAGAAGTAAATATTCAGGGTCATTTGTGCTTAGAATGGAATATGTTCCCCAACAGATAATAGTTAAATGTTTGTACATTAATAAATTCCAGTTAATGAATGAATGTAAATAGGACATGCGGGCACACTCAGGCTTGGCTTCAGTATATTGCAGAGAACTTAACTGAGGTGACATTTCTTCATTCTTCACACCTTGCGATAACACACTGAATAGAAATTACATGCATTATGAATCCTATGTTAATGTGTTTTGGCAATGTAAATGCATTCCTAATCTGACAACCATACATTATAGTTTTGTACAATTTTGTCTTCAGCTCTGAAGACAATGTATTGAAACATGTAAACATGTATTTTGCATTGTTTGTTGACAGCCAAACTTTTTTTTTTTTTTTTTATTAAATGAAAATATGAAATCTTTAGGTAACACTTTATAAGTATACAATAATACAGTACAAATTATTTGCAAACTGTTAGTTTATATATTATAATATATATAATATATTGTAGTCTCAACATTGTTAATATATTAAAAGGGTATAGTGTGTTCTTCATTCATTGTCACTGTAATTAACAAGTTATTATTTTTTAATTAGCTCATATGTAAAGAGTTTGTAAAGATAATGCTTTGTTAACAACTTATTAACTGTAAATAGTTCTCACTTTAGATTAGGTCACGGAAAATTGGAAAATATCATTAATTAAGTGCTTTATTCCAGCCTTTATTGTACATTAATTCCATTAGTATTAAGTGTCCCTTAAAATGTTTACAAAAACATTAAGCACACGCACACACACACACACGTTGTGTTTTCATATTTTATGGAGACTTTCCATAGGCGTAATGGTTTTTATACTGTACAAACTGTATATTCTCTTCCCTACCCCTAAACCTACCCATCACACAAAACTACAGGCATTTTTACAATTTCAAAAAACATCACTTAGTATGATTTATGAGCTTTTTTCCTCATGGGGACCAAAACATTTCACTACAAGGACTAGGATTTTCAATATTTCCATCCTTGTGGGGATATTTTGTCCTCATAGCGTGGGGTTTACCAGGACCCTACGCTTTATGTTTTATATATATATATATCTGTAAGCAGAAGTAGATGTATTTGTCAGCAGAAGACACACAGAACAGGTTCTTCCTGAGGCTAACTGAGGCTACAATTCACACCGGCTCACCAAAATTGAACAATAGAAGACGTTGCCTGGTCTGATGAGTTTCAATTTTTTGCGTAAACAACATGAAAGCATGGATCCATCCTGTCTTGTATCAACGGTTCAGGCTGCTGGTGCTGTAATGGAGTGAGGGATATTTTCTTGGCACACTTTGGACTGCTTAGTACAAATTGAGCACTGTTTAAACAGCACAGCCTACCTGAATATGAAAGAATGTGTGGAAAACAATTAAAGACACCGGAACGACATTTTATTAGACATGGCATCCACAAAGGTTAGTCACATTAACACACACAGCTAGCTGTTTTACCGTGGTGTAGCTGGGTGGCTCTTTTGGATTGCCAGCCTGTTAAACATGAATAAAATCTAACCTTTAAACCTAGCACTACGTTTTACTTTTATCAATCTTTTCGTAGTATATGCAGCTTTTCTCTCTGTTAATGTGTGTCTACGAGAGAGAGAGCGCGAGAGAGAAATATGGTAATCCATTTATTACTTAAAGCGCATATTTTAACGTATCGCAATCAGCATGCGTACGGTTTTCTATTGACTTGAAACAACTGGAAACATTCCGAGGTTTGATATTTTCTGATAATGTCTGTCGTCAATAACAACGCTGTATAACAAACGTGACTGGCGCCACCTTGTGTCCACTCAGCGACCGTATTGAAAATGACTACTCGTCTTGTTGCCAGGACAATTGTTTTGTATTTTACTTTATAATGGATTATAACGTAACAGGCTGGATGTATCCCTTACATCTTAGGACCTTTATTACAAACAAAACAGATCATAGAAAAGTCATATATTTTGTATAATTTCTAAAAAAAAAAAATTAAAAAAAAAGGATTTTTGAATATGACATCTTTTTTGTAAGACATGAAATGACTTGAGACTTGACTCGGACTCGTGACAAAAGACTCCAGACTTGATTCGGACTCCAGTGATAAAGACTCCAGACTTGACTCGGACTCCAGTGATAAAGACTCCAGACCTCCAGACTTGACTCGGACTCCAGTGATAAAGACTCCAGACTTGACTCGGACTCCAGTGATAAAGACTTCAGACTTGACTCGGACTCCAGTGATAAAGACTTCAGACTTGACTCGGACTCCAGTGATAAAGACTCCAGACTTGACTTGGACTCCAGTGATAAAGACTCCAGACTTGACTCGGACTCCAGTGATAAAGACTCCAGACCTCCAGACTTGACTCGGACTCCAGTGATAAAGACTCCAGACTTGACTCGGACTCCAGTGATAAAGACTCCAGACTTGACTCGGACTCCAGTGATAAAGACTCCAGACCTCCAGACTTGACTCGGACTCCAGTGATAAAGACTCCAGACTTGACTCGGACTCCAGTGATAAAGACTTCAGACTTGACTCGGACTCCAGTGATAAAGACTTCAGACTTGACTCGGACTCCAGTGATAAAGACTTCAGACTTGACTCGGACTCCAGTGATAAAGACTCCAGACTTGACTCGGACTCCAGTGATAAAGACTCCAGACTTGACTCGGACTCCAGTGATAAAGACTTCAGACTTGACTCGGACTCCAGTGATAAAGACTTCAGACTTGACTCGGACTCCAGCGATAAAGACTCCAGACTTGACTCGGACTCCAGTGATAAAGACTCCAGACTTGACTCGGACTCCAGTGATAAAGACTCCAGACCTCCAGACTTGACTCGGACTCCAGTGATAAAGACTCCAGACTTGACTCGGACTCCAGTGATAAAGACTCCAGACTTGACTCGGACTCCAGTGATAAAGACTCCAGACCTCCAGACTTGACTCGGACTCCAGTGATAAAGACTCCAGACTTGACTCGGACTCCAGTGATAAAGACTCCAGACTTGACTCGGACTCCAGTGATAAAGACTCCAGACCTCCAGACTTGACTCGGACTCCAGTGATAAAGACTCCAGACTTGACTCGGACTCCAGTGATAAAGACTCCAGACTTGACTCGGACTCCAGTGATAAAGACTCCAGACTTGACTCGGACTCCAGTGATAAAGACTCCAGACCTCCAGACTTGACTCGGACTCCAGTGATAAAGACTCCAGACTTGACTCGGACTCCAGTGATAAAGACTTCAGACTTGACTCGGACTCCAGTGATAAAGACTTCAGACTTGACTCGGACTCCAGTGATAAAGACTCCAGACTTGACTCAGACTCCAGTGATAAAGACTCCAGACTTGACTCGGACTCCAGTGATAAAGACTCCAGACTTGACTCGGACTCCAGTGATAAAGACTTCAGACTTGACTCGGACTCCAGTGATAAAGACTCCAGACTTGACTCGGACTCCAGTGATAAAGACTTCAGACTTGACTCGGACTCCAGTGATAAAGACTCCAGACTTGACTCGGACTCCAGTGATAAAGACTCCAGACTTGACTCGGACTCCAGTGATAAAGACTCCAGACTTGACTCGGACTCCAGTGATAAATACTCCAGACCTCCAGACTTGACTCGGACTCCAGTGATAAAGACTCCAGACTTGACTCGGACTCCAGTGATAAAGACTTCAGACTTGACTCGGACTCCAGTAACAAAGACTTCAGACTTGACTCGGACTCCAGTGATAAAGACTCCAGACTTGACTCGGACTCCAGTGATAAAGACTTCAGACTTGACTCGGACTCCAGTGATAAAGACTTCAGACTTGACTTGGACTCCAGTGATAAAGACTTCAGACTTGACTCGGACTCCAGTGATAAAGACTTCAGACTTGACTCGGACTCCAGTGATAAAGACTCCAGACTTGACTCGGACTCCAGTGATAAAGACTTCAGACTTGACTTGTACTCCAGTGATAAAGACTTCAGACTTGACTCGGACTCCAGTGATAAAGACTCCAGACTTGACTCGGACTCCAATGATAAAGACTTCAGACTTGACTTGGACTCCAGATGAAAAACTTGTGAACATCTCTGCATGACAGGATAACACACTTGAACATGACAATGAGTTCACTAAACTCAAATGGCCTCCACAGTCACCAGATCTCAAACCAATAGAGCAGCTCTGGCATGTGGTGGAACGAGAGATTCAGATATTTAATCATTTTCAATTCACTTTGAAATCAATCAACAACCTCTAAGACAAACTCCAAACCTAAACCTACCCAACCAAACCGGCACACGGTAACTACAACCCACAACCCCTTTGGAGGAGGATTCATGATTTTTAGTTTCAGAAGTAAAAACACAGATGAATGGAACTAAAAACATGCTGGATGCCCATGAGACCAATGGTCAAATAGAAAAGTCCTAAAAAGGCTTTTGAGTGATTAAAAATCAATTACATGTACATGATGAAAATATTTGTTTAATGTCATCTGCGTTATATTTCATCTGCAACAACACTGTGAACAGATCCATTTGGACATTAATTATTAACTGCATCATTATACAAAAACATAAACAGAGTTCTCAGCATGAAAGACCCACGACTGGAAGATTAATGTGCTGCTTTTATCTCCAATATGGTAGAAAAAATTGTTGAGAAGCGTAAATGAAATGAAATGTGGAGTGTGTATGAGGGTGTTGACAGGTTGGTTTACGGTGACATGATGAACTGCAACAAATTGTTTTCAAGATGCAATTTTGGGCACAAAATGCGTACATACTTTTAGGGAATAGGAGAATTGGGACGCAGCATGGGTCTCATTCCTGAACTGCACATTTGTGCATGAAATCTGCATATAAACGTTTGGTAACACATTAGTTTAGGATCCAATTCTCACTATTAACTAGCTGCTTATTAGCACGCATATTACTAGGATATTGGCTGTTTATTAGTACTTCTAAAGCACATATTAATGCCTTATTCTGCATGACCATATTCTACATTCCTTAATCCCACCCAATACCTAAACTTAACAACTACCTTACTAACTATTAATAACCTGTAATTAGGGGTTTACTGAGGCAAAAGTCGTAGTTAATAGTGCGAATTGGACTCTAATCTAAAGTGTGACCAAATGTTTTGAACTTTCATTCTAATAACTGCTGAAAATTCAGCATTGCCATCACAAGAATAAATTACATTTAACAATATATTCAAATCAAAAGTTATTTTAAATTGTAATAATATTTCACAGTATGACCAATGACCTAAGATATTCCACAACATATAAAATAATATTTTATAATATATAGGGTACAACGGGGCTAAAGACATGAAAGACCTTAAGAAAAATGTGCTTTTCATTACTTCCATAGCGTATGATTGCAGAACAAATATATACAAAAAAGTTGGGACACTGTACAACTTGTGAATAAAAACAGAATGCAATGATGTGGAAGTTTCAAATTTCAATATTTTATTCAGAATACAACATAGATGACATATTAAATGTTTAAACTGAGAAAATGTATCATTTTAAGGGAAAAATAAGTTGATTTTAAATTTCATGGCATCAACACATCTCAAAAAAGTTGGGACAAGGCCATGTTTACCACTGTGTGGCATCCCCTCTTCTTTTTATAACAGTCTGCAAACGTCTGGGGACTGAGGAGACAAGTTGCTCAAGTTTAGGAATAGGAATGTTGTCCCATTCTTGTCTAATACAGGCTTCTAGTTGCTCAACTGTCTTAGGTCTTCTTTGTCGCATCTTCCTCTTTATGATGCGCCAAATGTTTTCTATGGGTGAAAAATCTGGACTGCAGGCTCGCCATTTCAGTACCCGGATCCTTCTACGCAGCCATGATGTTGTAATTGATGCAGTACGTGGTCTGGCATTGTCATGTTGGAAAATGCAGGGTCTTCCCTGAAAGAGACGACGTCTGGATGGGAGCATATGTTGTTCTAGAACTTGGATATACCTTTCAGCATTGATGGTGCCTTTCCAGATGTGTAAGCTGCCCATGCCACACGCACTCATGCAACCCCATACCATCAGAGATGCAGGCTTCTGAACTGAGCGCTGATAACAACTTGGGTTGTCCTTGTCCTCTTTAGTCCGGATGACATGGCGTCCCAGTTTTCCAAAAAGAACTACAAATTTTGATTCGTCTGACCACAGAACAATTTTTCACTTTGCCACAGTCCATTTTAAATGAGCCTTGGCCCAGAGAAAACGCCTGTGCTTCTGGATCATGTTTAGATATGGCTTCTTTTTTGACCTATAGAGTTTTAGCCGCAACGGCGAATGGCACGGTGGATTGTGTTCACCGACAATGTTTTCCGGAAGTATTTCTGAGCCCATGTTGTGATTTCCATTACAGTAGCATTCCTGTATGTGATGCAGTGCCGTCTAAGGGCCGAAGATCACGGGCATCCAGTATGGTTTTCCGGCCTTGACCCTTACGCACAGAGATTGTTCCAGATTCTCTGAATCTTTGGATGATATTATGCACTGTAGATGATGATAACTTCAAACTCTTTGCAATTTTTCTCTGAGAAACTCCTTTCTGATATTGCTCCACTATTTTTCGCCGCAGCATTGGGGGAATTGGTGATCCTCTGCCCATCTTGACTTCTGAGAGACACTGCCACTCTGAGAGGCTCTTTTTATACCCAATCATGTTGCCAATTGACCTAATAAGTTGCAAATTGGTCCTCCAGCTGTTCCTTATATGTACATTTAACTTTTCCAGCCTCTTATTGCTACCTGTCCCAACTTTTTTGGAATGTGTAGCTCTCATGAAATCCAAAATGAGCCAATATTTGGCATGACATTTCAAAATGTCTCACTTTCAACATTTGATATGTTATCTATATTCTATTGTGAATAAAATATAAGTTTATGAGATTTGTAAATTATTGCATTCCTTTTTTTATTCACAATTTGTACAGTGTCCCAACTTTTTTGGAATCGGGTTTGTATTGAACATTGATGGAGCAACAGATTTTGTGTGAAAAAAATGAAATTGTTGAATAAAGTCGTTATTTTTGTTTGTTTTTGCACACACGAAGGTCTTACGGGTTTGAACGACATGAGGGAGAGTAATTAATGACAGAAATTTCATTTTTGGGTGAACTAACCCTTTCAGCATATAAAGAGCATTTCATAATAAACAATGTTAGAATTTGGAAAATTATTTAAAGACTTTGAAATTACTAGTTAACTTTGTTTTGTCCTCATGATGAGAGTTGATTATTATATTATGTACAGTACATTGTTTGTTTTTAGCAGTTTATTGCTTTGAGCAAAATATAAAAATGGTCCATACTTTTCTTTTTTTTTCTTTCTTTTTTTTAAATATTTTATTTAAAGCTTTTCGGTCCATATTTTTCTTAAGAGGTAAACCCTGCACACCCAGTATGTTTTCTCAGTCCCAAGGCCTTCTATGTGCCATACACAAAGGTGTCTAAATGAAAAATAAATAAATAAAAAATAGCCTGTTAAAACATCTGTTCAAACCTTTTTATATTCATATTCAGTTGGGAGAAATATTAACTTTTTTTTGGTAAATTTAGGTAAAAAAATTCTTAGACATCAGGGCTCTCTTGGGCCAAGATTCTCATCTTTGATGACTATTTTGAGTGTTTAGGATTTTTCTTTTACAAAGTACTACGGCTGCCTCGATGGAAATGTACAACTGTTCCAAAAAAGTATTGTCTGGACCTCCGCTGGGAAGGAAATATAGAGACCGGACCTCTTGGAACTTTAATTGAATACCCCTATAATGTACAGATGAGATTTTGTTTTCCCAGAAATGGCTAGAATAGCCAAAACCATTAATTATTAATTTCTGTCAGCATATGTTTGGCCATATAATGTATAAAATTAGAGCTAGCACTCCCAAAAGTAAAGTTGTGTATAGACTAGATCAAATGTTCCTCAAACATTCAATGTTGTCCAATAGCAAATATCATTATGTCTATTAATTTGGTGATTTTCACAGCCTGGAACATGGGCAAACTGAAATCACATATTGAGGAAGATGTTATCCAAAAATGAGATTTTAATGTGGGCGGAAAATGTAATTGGAAATCTCTCAATAACATTACAAAGCATTTGACCTTGCAGAGTTAGCAAAGGGTCCACCAAGAATAACCGAGTCCTCACACAGATTGATTGGATTTGCTATTCAGTGAAAAGACTGAGAATGATCAAATGAACTCTATCAGTTTCATTACCGGATCATCTGACCCTTAGAAAATTATTCAAGACACACCCTGGCCAGCTCAGGATAACTAAACCAACAACCTGATCTCACAAGAAAACCGTGACTATGCATACAATTTTATCCTGCTACATATTATTACACGTTCTACATGAAATGTCTCTTACATTTATAATTATTTTTTATTCACTTTGCACAACCCTAAACCTAGTCTCAATCCTGGTGTAATGGTGGAGAGCACATCACTTATAGTGCATTGATTTTAAAAACACAATTAAGGCATCAAAGCGAATGAAATTTGATCAAATTCTGACTCGATAGTTATGCCCGTCTTTCAACCATTCAAATCATAATCAATTACTTCTTGAAGACAACCAAACAAATGGGTCAAATGGGAAAAAAATCTATCACAGTTTCACAGTTAAAAGACATGCAAAAATAAAGTGGAAATTAATGAGAGAGGCAAAACAGCCTGAAATCACTGTGAATATTTCTGTATCAAATGCTAAAATTATGAAAAAGCACTTTAAAGCTTAAAATTGTGTATGGACGAATCATTCAGTGTGTTGACCAAGAGCAAATCCCATCTACATTTTATTTAATTTGATGATTTGTCCAAAGGCTTGGAAAAGGGTCCTAATGCCACCTATTTTCCATCAGAGGTGTGCAATTACAGGTCCATTTGTACTACCTGTTGTGTCGAAGGTCATTGAAAGGCATGTCATTTTAGATTACACTCAAAGCAGTTGGGCCTCAGAGTCTATCATTCAACAGAAAATAGCCAACTGCTTCTCTTTAGAGTAGGTTAAAACTAAATTGGACTGGGGCAAAGGTAGAGCCATTTTCTAAGACTTGCAAGCCTTTTACTTTACAAGTTTAGAGACTTGCAGACGTTTATGAATACTTAAATGAATACTGCAGTTGATTCTATTTTATTTAATGACATCAATTAAATGCCATCACACAAACGCATAACTAATTAAAAAGAAAATCCGTCCAACTATTTTTATATGGTTGAGAAGTGGTTAGAGAAGGGGTGGGGTTAATCTTAATATTCAACAATATTATTGATCTGACTGCACTGACACTATTGGATGAGAACTGAACTGAGCTGGACGATGACGTCACTGTTTTCTGCAGAGCTACTGAATCAACAATGAACTGACTTCAGCTGAACAATGACACTTTGTTCTTTTTAGAGCTGCTGTCCAGCCGAAATGAACTGTTTGGATCATTGTTGAATCCTTGTTTCCTGTTATCACTGTAAAGCTGCTTCGAAACAATCTGTATTGTATAAAGAACTATAAAAATAAAGATATGCTACTTTAAATGAATAATTTCTTTAAAAATGGAGTTCTGTCATCGTTTACTTACACTCAAACTCGTATGACTTATGTTCGTCTTTGAAATATAAATATTGAAATTCAATTCCCATGAATGCGGGTTTTCCGAAAATGCGGTTTGCGAGTCCTGAAAATTTACGGGTGTGAGTTGGATTATAGAATCCAGTTGTCACTGAGGCAATATATTAAAAAAAAAAAACTGTGAGAGTGACTTTACCATGGCAAAAGGGCATTATAGGCACAACCTTGAGCAGCAATGAAAATGCTAAATGCTATAATGTAAAGACAGTTTTATTAAATACAGGCCTTTATAAAGCAACATAAAATCATGTAAATAATAGCTACTCAACCGTTGATTTAAAAATAACTCTGGCTTCACGCAAGTCACACATTTATACTGTTCAGTAAATCTGACTGAATCCAAATCATTGTAAAATTTTATGGGTTCACTTTGGGTTCCATTTCTTGTAGATTAATTATATCCTCCTCATGTAAATTAAATGTCATGACAATGACATTTGCAATAATTCTCAATGTCACGATGTAATTTATAGTGTTATTAAAAAAAAATGTTCAGTGTAGTTACCCAGAAATCACTTTACTTTCTGTGCAGAGGTGCAGGTCTTACAACCATGGACTAGAAGATACTGGGTGATGTCAGCTCACTTCACATGACTCATCATGAAAAGTATTTCATCTGAAACACTGATCAGCGAACAAACTCATTGGTTCTTGCAGAAGCTCAAACGTGCTGCGTAACACGAGAATGAACCTCATTGGTTCTTGCGGAAGCTCAAACGTGCTCCTTAACACGAGAATGAATCTCATTGGTTCTTGCGGCGTAACACGAGAATGAACCTCATTGGTTCTTGCGGAAGCTCAAACGTGCTGCGTAACACGAGAATGAACCTCATTGGTTCTTGCGGAAGCTCAAACGTGCTGCTTAAAACGAGAATGAACCTCATTGGTTCTTGCGGAAGCTCAAACGTGATGCGTAACACGAGAATGAACCTCATTGGTTCTTGCGGAAGCTCAAACGTGCTCCTTAACACGAGAATGAATCTCATTGGTTCTTGCGGCGTAACACGAGAATGAACCTCATTGGTTCTTGCGGAAGCTCAAACGTGCTGCGTAACACGAGAATGAACCTCATTGGTTCTTGCGGAAGCTCAAACGTGCTGCTTAAAACGAGAATGAACCTCATTGGTTCTTGCGGAAGCTCAAACGTGATGCGTAGCACGAGAATGAACCTCATTGGTTCTTGTGGAAGCTCAAACGTGCTGCTTAACACAAGAATGAACCTCATTGGTTCTTGCGGCGTAACACGAGAATGAACCTCATTGGTTCTTGCGGAAGCTTAAACGTGCTGCGTAACACGAGAATGAACCTCATTGGTTCTTGCGGAAGCTTAAACGTGCTGCGTAACACGAGAATGAACCTCATTGGTTCTTGCAGAAGCTCAAACGTGCTGCGTAACACGAGAATGAACCTCATTGGTTCTTGCGGAAGCTCAAACGTGCTGCTTAAAACGAGAATGAACCTCATTGGTTCTTGCGGAAGCTCAAACGTGATGCGTAGCACGAGAATGAACCTCATTGGTTCTTGTGGAAGCTCAAACGTGCTGCTTAACACGAGAATGAACCTCACTGGTTCTTGCGGAAGCTCAAATGTGCTGCGTAACACGAGAATGAACCTCATTGGTTCTTGCGGCGTAACACGAGAATGAACCTCATTGGTTCTTGCGGCGTAACACGAGAATGAACCTCATTGGTTCTTGCGGAAGCTCAAACGTGCTGCGTAGCACGAGAATGAACCTCATTGGTTCTTGCGGAAGCTTAAACGTGCTGCGTAACACGAGAATGAACCTCATTGGTTCTTGCAGAAGCTCAAACGTGCTGCGTAACACGAGAATGAACCTCATTGGTTCTTGCGGAAGCTCAAACGTGCTGCTTAAAACGAGAATGAACCTCATTGGTTCTTGCGGAAGCTCAAACGTGATGCGTAGCACGAGAATGAACCTCATTGGTTCTTGTGGAAGCTCAAACGTGCTGCTTAACACGAGAATGAACCTCACTGGTTCTTGCGGAAGCTCAAATGTGCTGCGTAACACGAGAATGAACCTCATTGGTTCTTGCGGCGTAACACGAGAATGAACCTCATTGGTTCTTGAGGAAGCTTAAACGTGCTGCGTAACACGAGAATGAACCTCATTGGTTCTTGCGGCGTAACACGAGAATGAACCTCATTGGTTCTTGCGGCGTAACACGAGAATGAACCTCATTGGTTCTTGCGGAAGCTCAAACGTGCTGCTTAAAACGAGAATGAACCTCATTGGTTCTTGCGGAAGCTCAAACGTGCTGCGTAGCACGAGAATGAACCTCATTGGTTCTTGTGGAAGCTCAAACGTGATGCGTAGCACGAGAATGAACCCCATAGGTTCTTGCGGAAGCTCAAATGTGCTGCGTAACACGAGAATGAACCTCATTGGTTCTCGCGGAAGCTCAAACGTGCTGCGTAACACGAGAATGAACCTCATTGGTTCTCACGGAAGCTCAAACGTGCTGCGTAACACGAGAATGAACCTCATTGGTGTTTGAGGAAGGTCAAGGGGGGTGGGGGATGATAGTGTATTTCATTTGTCGCATTTTATTTTATTTGTTTATGATTGTTCATTTATCTCTTTTTCCTTTTCCTGTTCCTGTTAATTGTTATGATGAAAAAGGGAATGTGCTGATATTCTAGTGCATATGCAAATTTCACAATTGTATATTCCCAATAAATAATAAAAACAACAACAATAAAAAAAATAAAAAATAAAAAATAAAATAAAAAAGGACTAAATTCTAAATTTTCATTACCAAGGTTACATGAATGATTATTAATGAATTTGATAAGACATGAAAAACAGTTAAGGATAAATCAAAGTCTGTCGTAAAGTTTCCGTTCTCTTTGTCATAGACTATCATTAGCAGTGGCGACAGGAAACTTTTGTTGAAGCAGACAAAGAGAACATCAATCAGATGTTGTTTTCTCTGAAGGTGTCCAGCTGTGTGCTGATGGCAGTGGACGGTGATGGATAGTATTACCTTGTCGCCTGCAGAGGGGGTTTATCCTCATTACATTAGCTGCTTTACTTGGGCGCATCTTGTTAAAACGCTATTCACTCAACGATCACAACAAATGAGTCTAGAAGTACCGCAGGGAGAGTGTTTAGCATCAGGATTGCCCTGTAGAAGTTTTATAGCCTCACATATAAACAGAAGACAAGAGGCTGTACAGTTCAGTCTGATCTCTTGAAGGTCAATACTGCAATGAATGAGTGATGAATGAATGTGTAAAGGACTTGTGCATCCTCAGGAGCTTTTTATCAGAAAATTAAAAGTGAAATTATTTAAGATTAGTTCCTAATTTCTATCTGTCAAGTAAGTGAAAAATGAGACAGCAGGGCAGCCATTAGAGTGCTGTTATCAGCACACTGCAGTTCATATAGAAGGAAATGACTCAAATTATTGGCTGCAATATATATATTAGCAGGGCTTCATTAAAAAAAAAAAAAAACCTTCTCCTCCCCCTCACAACCATACAACTACTCAGATGGCATGTGCACCGGCACCGGATTCGCTATTTACATGGCAGAATATAGACACCCTCAACCTGACGAGTCAGTTTAAATACATGTGTGTATTGCCACGATTGGTCAAATAATTAGCATTTCATTCGTCGGTCATTCTGATACATGCAATGACTATCCATTATGACATGTAGGCATTTTTACCTTTATGTACACAATAATAATCTTTTACATTGTAATCCTTTTTATTTTGAATATTTGGCATGTTTGTGCGTCCCTGTGTGTGTAATAATCAGAGTGTACGCGCGTTGTGCTCCCGCCTATAGACGCATATTACTAACGCGCCCTTTAGATAACACAAAAAATACTGCGCTATTGACTTTAGACCAGGTTTTTGTTGGTCAATGGCGCAGTCGTTTCCAGTTCCTCAAAATAGCAACACGCCAACAACGCTCCTGAACACACCTCGTTTTCAGACCAGCACGCCCATGGGTGAACAGATGGCCACCAGTGCATTTGCTGTTTAAACAACGTGGCGCTGGAAGTGAAAATGATAACTGCGTCGGGCTGAAACTAGCAAAAAACCCTTGCGCCACACCTGGCATCACATAGGGCCCGATGACTCACTCTTACCACCTCCTACAGGTTTTAGTTTAATATTTAAAAGTATCACTTTGTTTTTACCATCATTTAATATTTCTCCATTGAACTGTTTTTTATTTAAAACATTATCTCAGCCATTGTAATTGCACTCATGCCACCTCTGAGCACATTAAACAGTCTGTATACATCAAGATGCCGCTTGTGCCACTGCAGTGCAAAAATGGCTCTTGTTGATACTGATTTAATTAGACTGAAATAATTGATTTTGTTTAATGTATTGCTTTATTATATTAATAGAATTTAGCATAGCTTTCAAATGAAAAACAAAAGATCCACACTCACTTGTTTTCTTAATTATTTTTTTTTATTATGCAACAAAGCATTCAGCAAATCATTGATTCACTGAAGAAGGCTGATTGCCGAAACGTTTGATTGATCTATATGTGCTTTGCTGCATATTAAAAAATGAATTAATTAATAAGTCAAGAAGACACAAGTGAGTGCGGATCTTCTTTTTTTTTTCTTCTTTTTTTTTCCAAGTATTGCAATTTCCACTGATCTACTTACCCAAATAACGGTTGAGCACAGTGATTCTGTCTTTTTTAAGAATTTGACATAAAACATGACATACGTTTAATAGGGTTAAAAAAAATTTGCCTTTATAAAGGTAAAAAATGCACCTGAAAATGCTCTTATATTTTAACAATGTGATCTCATGAATATTTCTATGTATTTTGTCTGCCACATATTGATATATACATACCACATATCATATATTGACATATCGACAGCATTATGTTATTTATTTATTTATTTTTTTGTTATGTTTAGCTTTGGGGATAAGGTTAAGGATCATATACATACATACGCACATACGTACGTGTGTGTGTGTGTGTGTGTGTGTGTGTGTGTGGTCATTAAATACCAGCTGCTCCTAAACACCATCTCATAGATCGGTTATCAGGGCCGACTACTTGTTTTTATATTTGGCAGCTTAGGACACACACACACACAGGCTGGTGGTAAGAGGGCTTCAACAACTTGGGATGCCCAAAAAGAGGGCTAAACAGCTAGCAAAGTACCGTGCTCTGTCTGCTATCATAGGCAACCGCCATATATGGCGGAGACGCTGTTACTTATACCCATAACAACTGAGAGGTATGCTTCATATTGTGAAGACCTGCTGTATGCCACTGGTCCATGATTTTGTACATGTATTTAACTGCATCTATAATGTTTATGTCCCTGTAAATCATTTATTTTAAGTGGACCTAAATAAATTGTTAAAATGTATGTATGTGTGTATATGTATGTATGTGTGTGTGTGTGTTGTGTGTGTGTGTGTGTGTGTGTGTGTGTGTGTGTGTGTGTGTGTGTGTGTGTGTGTGTGTGTGTGTGTGTGTGTGTGTGTGTGTGTGTGTGTGTGTGGTTATTCCCTACGTTGTGGGATGACAAGGATGGCAATAACAGAAATGTGCTACAGAAACTGTGATGTGCAAAAACAGCCATTTGAGAGAGTAAGTGCAGGGATTTGCTCATTAATACTAACATTAATATACGTTTCCTTGTCATTTGATGTGCGACATAAAGCTTATATTTTACTTATGATTATAATTTTATTTATATAATTATGAAAAAAAAAAAAGTGGTGCAGTCATGGCCTTATGGTTAGACGTCAGACTGGTAACCTGCACTGCAAAAAATGCTTTTCTTGCTTAGATATTTTTTCTTGTTTTCTGGGAAAAAATATCCAAATGAAATGAGTTTTTGTTCAAAACAAGCAAAATTATCTGCCAGTGGGGTAAGAAAAAGAATCTTGTTTCTGTTTGAGACAGAAACAAGATTTCAAACAGAAACAAGATTATTTTTCTTACCCCACTGGCAGATAATTCTGCTTGATTTAAGCAAAAACTCACTTCATTTTTCTTGTTCCAGAAAACAAGAAAAAATATCTTATGTCATTTTAATTATCTAGTAAATGCATATTGATTGAAGAATTTTTTGATATTTAGACTGGAAACGAGACAAAAATACAAAATAAGAAAAGCATTTTTTTGCAGTGTGAAGGTTGCGGGTTCGATTCTCAATACCGGCAGGAAATGACTGAGGTGCCCTTGAGGAAGACGCCTAACCCCCAATCGCTTCCGGGCGCCACAGCAAAAATGCTCCAGGTGTGTGTGTCCACGGTTTGCAGTGTGTGTGTGTGTGTGTGTGTGTGTGTGTTCACTACTCACTGCTCCTAATGTGTGTGCTCCACTATAAGCACTCCACTATAACTTGGATGGGTGAAATGCAGAGGACAAATTCCAAGTATGGGTTACCATACTTGGCCTTCACGTTATGTTATGACATACAAAAGCTAATTGTTATGAAAAAGAATAGGAGAATGAATTTCATATTCTCCGATATGGGTCTGTGTCATACCCATTTAAGAAACACATCGCTTTTAGATCTACACCTAAACAACACATTGAGAATAGATAGTTCAGGGCTGCAGGCTGTGCAGACTTCACTGCCTTTTACATTCGGTTAGAAAAAACTGACACTGGGTTCAATCGATTGTTGGTTTGGACAAAAACAGAGACATTTATTTAATCAGATATTTATTGAGATTTTTATTCCTTTATAACAATTTCCTCATGTGACCACTTTTACAATCAAACCTCTTTTTTAGCAGTGCAGCAGGGATGTGGAAGTACTCCGGAGCTCAAAAATCCATTAAAGCTCTTTAATAGAGGTCACTTAACTGTACATACAGATAATTACATCCCTCCGCACAATATGCAAAGGTTATAAAAGCCACTGCACTCTAATGCACAAAAATTAAATTTTTTAAAAGCTATTCATCAACTGATGGTACAATTACAGTGGGGAGAACAAGTATTTGATACACTGCCGATTTTGCAGGTTTTCCTACTTACAAAGCATGTAGATGTCTGTAATTTTTATCATAGGTACTCTTCAACTGTGAGAGACGGAATCTAAAACAAAAATCCAGAAAATCACATTGTATAATTTTTAAATAATTAATTTGCATTTTATTGCATGACATAAGTATTTGATCACCTACCAACCAGTAAGAATTCCGGCTCTCACAGACCTGTTAGTTTTTCTTTAAGAAGCCCTCCTGTTCTCCACTCATTACCTGTATTAACTGCACCTGTTTGAACTCGTTACCTGTATAAAAGACACCTGTCCACACACTCAATCAAACAGACTCCAACCTCTCCACAATGACCAAGACCAGAGAGCTGTGTAAGGACATCAGGGATAAAATTGTAGACCTGCACAAGGCTGGGATGGGCTACAGGACAATAGGCAAGCAGCTTGATGAGAAGGCAACAACTGTTGGCGCAATTATTAGAAAATGGAAGAAGTTCAAGATGACGGTCAATCTCCCTCGGTCTGGGGCACCATGCAAGATCTCACCTCGTGGGGCATCAATGATCATGAGGAAGGTGAGGGATCAGCCCAGAACTACACGGCAGGACCTGGTCAATGACCTGAAGAGAGCTGGGACCACAGTCTCAAAGAAAACCATTAGTAACACACTACGCCGTCATGGATTAAAATCCTGCAGTGCACGCAAGGTCCCCCTGCTCAAGCCAGCGCATGTCCAGGCCCATCTGAAGTTTGCCAATGACCATCTGGATGATCCAGAGGAGGAATGGGAGAAGGTCATGTGGTCTGATGAGACAAAAATAGAGCTTTTTGGTCTAAACTCCACTCGCCGTGTTTGGAGGAAGAAGAAGGATGAGTACAACCCCAAGAACACCATCCCAACCGTGAAGCATGGAGGTGGAAACATCATTCTTTGGGGATGCTTTTCTGCAAAGGGGACAGGACGACTGCACCGTATTGAGGGGAGGATGGGGCCATGTATCGCAAGATCTTGGCCAACAACCTCCTTCCCTCAGTAAGAGCATTGAAGATGGGTCGTGGCTGGGTCTTCCAGCATGACAACGACCCGAAACACACAGCCAGGGCAACTAAGGAGTGGCTCCGTAAGAAGCATCTCAAGGTCCTGGAGTGGCCTAGCCAGTCTCCAGACCTGAACCCAATAGAAAATCTTTGGAGGGAGCTGAAAGTCCGTATTGCCCAGCGACAGCCCCGAAACCTGAAGGATCTGGAGATGGTCTGTATGGAGGAGTGGGCCAAAATCCCTGCTGCAGTGTGTGCAAACCTGGTCAAGAACTACAGGAAACGTATGATCTCTGTAATTGCAAACAAAGGTTTCTGTACCAAATATTAAGTTCTGCTTTTCTGATGTATCAAATACTTATGTCATGCAATAAAATGCAAATTAATTACTTAAAAATCATACAATGTGATTTTCTGGATTTTTGTTTTAGATTCCGTCTCTCACAGTTGAAGTGTACCTATGATAAAAATGACAGACTTCTACATGCTTTGTAAGTGGGCAAACCTGCAAAATCAGCAGTGTATCAAATACTTGTTCTCCCCACTGTATCTGGAGTCAGAGAACTGACTCTAGAGCAGAATTCAGGACAGAATAACGTTTGTGTTACTTTAATGCAAATATGAATTCATAAGCTGTTGATGGAACCTGATGTCAGTAACTAAAACACAGCAAACTGTTCTAAATTAAGTTGTTTACCTATGTAAGATTTACTTGGAATATGAAAATGTCTTCCAATATCACACCATTTAAATTTGTGCCAAATTTTTCTTTAATTTGTCGGTTTGAAGGAATTTAATTAAATCATAATTAACATTCTTTTTTTTTTTTGCAGGATTAACATTTAAATACTTTTGAAAACTAAATGTCCCCAACACTTGGATAAAAGCGTGTCTGAATATAAGGGAAACAAAACTACACTGTCTGAATTTAACCTTATAATTTCTACTACATCAGAAATAGTATAGGTTAGTAATCAACATTTGGTCCAAAACTATTGTAGTTTTTTCTCAGTTGATTTCAACAAACTTTTGTCACTGCTCTCATAAAAAATTGATATTCTATTGAAGCATACACTCCTGTGATGCCATAGTGTTCCCTACTTTAAATTCTTTTAGATCTACACCTAAACACATTGAGGACAGATGTTTCAGGGCTGCAGGCTGTGCAGATGTCGCTGCCTATCACATTTGGATCCAGCCAGGTTTGAAAAAAATGCCATTGGGTTGAATCGGTTGTTGGTTTTGGTTACCAACATCTATACACTGTAAACTCTAATGCTCAAAATAATTAATTGGTTTGAGTAGGGTAAACTTAAATTAAACAAATTAGTTAAATCAAATGAACTTTTATGAGTATTTAGAACTTTTTTTCTTTTGAGTTCACAAAACTTACACATTTTAAGTAATCTGAATTGTTTAAAGGGTACATAACACACACAGTTCCTGCCAATCTCATGTTAATCTTGAGTACCTATAGAGTAGTATCCTGTGAGTGTTTAGTTTTATCATATTTATAAAAGACAGATACGCTGTACCGATTCTTTCCAAAAACAGCCGAACTCGTGGAGGCGTGCAGGGGGCGGAGCTAAAGAGTCACGAGCGCACACACACACACACACACAATACCCTGGATAACTTTTGATTCACGATACTTTCGTGTTGTTGACATTATATGCACTTACGTGCCGATTGCCAACAAAACACAGACATTTTATGCAGTTTCACTCACTGGTTTCGACTCATGACCAGGAACAAACAAACACACTTGCAGGACTCTGTTGCTGCTCCGGAAAAACAAACTGCATCCACTGTTTTCTTAACGCTGGGTTATTTGGGAAGCTGAACAAGGTTATCGTTCCCTCACAATCAGAAATTGTGACATTGTTGATTTCGTGGTCTAAAAACAAAATTGTTGGTCGATGGATCGGCGCGCTCTTGCTCTAGTTCTGGTTGATGTGCGTGCGCTCATCCGGGAGAAGTGCCCATACAAGCAATTCCGCCCTTTATGACGTCATACGGGGCCATACTCGAAAAAACCTTCCGAAACTTGTTTGAATCCTGAAGGAGTGTATTTGGCACAGAAATACTCCGTCATACGTCCAACTCGTTTTTGGAAATTTTGGCCATGTTTAGCTTGAGAATCCAACTCTTTAACAGTGTAAAGAAGTCAGAATGCATGAGATAGCATTAGACCCACCCTTTAATTGTTTTGAGTTTAATGAACTTGATTCTTTTAATTTAGACAAACTTAAAATTAACTGAAACTGGGCTGGGATTTCTTTTTCCCAGCATGCTTTGCCATGACACGCAAAAGGGAGAGTAAATGCAAAAATTAAGTGTTATATAATGTTTTTTGTGCAAGATTAATGTTAAATGGGATATTTAATAGCATTCAATGCTTTGCTATGCTAATTTAGAAGAGTTTCTTTTATGTGGCGGTTTTTGGGGGTTACCATCATGGTGACGAGTGGAGCATGAGCTTAGTTTGAGAATGTTCTTCGTACTCATTCAGCAATTGTTATGCTATGCTATGGCTATCAAATCATTGTGTTACCAATTATCAAGTTAGAATTTACTGATTTAGCAAGTTAAAGCAAGACAAGTTTCCACTACTAAAAATATTTAAATTGAAATTACACGATGATTTTAAGTTAAATATATGAATTAGCTTACTCAAATATTTTGTGTTTTGAATCTTTTTATTAGGGAATCCAACAATTTGACAATCATTGTACATAGCTTTTATGATTCCTCATTATAAACATAAGGAAGAAACAAACAAAATATAACAATACAATAAAAATAAACTAAACAAAGCAAAACAATTCCCATACCACCCACCTTACCCTAGGGACTTATGTCACATTAATGGGACAGTCAATGCACAGTTACTCAAGCTACGCTATCAAGGTAATGGAGAAGGGGAAACCAAATCTTATCAAATTGATGCAGCTTGTTTAACAAAGAAAAACAAATAATTTTTTCCCAGATGTAATAACCTTACCATTTCATCCAACCACAATTTAACAGTAGGGACTTTGGAGTTCTTCCAAACCTTTAGTATTAGTTTCTTTGCAATAATAAGCCCATAGGACAACAACTGTTGTTGAGATTTTTGAAAAGAAGTGAGGTTATTTGAGATTCCAAATATCACCACAAGTGGATCAGGCTCTAATTCAACATGTAACATTTCTGACAGCATTTGAAAAATATTAGTCCAGAATGGAATTAACTTGGAGCAAAGCTTTTTTTTAGAGTAATGGAGTCGATGAATAATCTTAAATTGAATAAGGCAGTGCCGAGAGTTAACGGAGCATTTATGAATATTCTCTAATGCATTAACACATAGCTCGTCACTAATCTCCCCTCTACTTCCTGCTCCCACTGTGATCTTATACCCTGTGTAGAAGGTGAAGTTGTGGATAGTAATGAGTTATACAGTAGAGAAATCAAGTGACTAACCCCATTTCCAAGCCCTAAGAGCTCATCAAACTTAGCAGTAGAAGCCTCATTAAGACAAAATGCTTTGTTACATAATCCCTGAGCTGCAAATATCAGAAAAAAATGTTTTGCAAACCGTATTGTGCCTGCAGCTGACTAAAGGAGGCAAAAGAACCGTCAATAAATAGATCACCAATAGTTTGAATGCCCAAGTCTCCCCACTTTGTGAAAGCAGAGTACATAGTAGAAGGAGTAAATGAGGGGTTCCCTCCAATTGGTAAGAGGAAAGATAAGGACTGTATTACAAATTTTGATTTAATCTGCTTCCAAATGTGAATAGTACTATGGATTATACAATTATTATCATAGGCCAGTTTAGCTATTTTTCTTGGAGACAAGATCACCGCCCCAATATCATACGGGCTACATGCTTCTCTTTCCATTTGGATCCAAGTGGAGTGTGTAAAGGTGGAATCTAACCACATTATGATAGTATGAAGAGCACAAGCATAATAATAAAGAGAGAAGTTAGGGAGTGCCAATACGCCTACAGCTTTGGGCTTACAAAGGTGAGCTTTCCTTATTCTATGGGCTTTATAATCCCACAAGAAAGGAATAATGATTGAATCCAGTTGCTTGAAAAAAATCTTAGGTAAAAATACTGGGATGTTTTGAAAAAGAGAAAGAATTTGAGGTAGAAAAATAATTTTAATAACATTAACCCTTCCTACTAAGGAGATAGGGAGTGATCTCCAAAACTGAATATTATTTTTCAATTTGGACATTAGGGGGGGAAAGTTAGCTTTGAATAATGATTGAAAATCCTTCGTAACCTTCGATCTCCTTCGTAGATCATTTCTAAGATTCTTGCGATAGTAAACTGGGGTTTAGTAATATATAACAGGATATATATATTCTTTGTGTTATATCCATGAATATTGGGATTGGACCGAATAACGTGTGCTAAGGGCTCAAGTGCCAAAGCAAAGAGTAAGGGAGATAAAGAGCAACCTTGTCTGGAACCCCTATGTAGTTGAAATGTTGAAGAGAACAACTTATTAGTAAGAATTCTTGCACAGGGCTTGCGATAAAGAATTTTTATCCACAATATCAAATTTTCTCAAAAATGCAAACAGATAAGGCCACTCTAATTGGTCAAAAGCCTTCTCTGCGTCAAGAGAAACAATAACAAGACCATCTGTATGTGTGTTGTGGGAGTAGATTATATTAAAAAGACGTCTAAGATTGGAAAAGGAGTGCCTATTTGGTCTAAAACCTGTCTGATCAGGGTGAATAAGTTTATAAATTACAGACCTAAGCCTGATGGATAGAACTTTAGCTAAAAAATGTTGGTCACATGTCAGAAGTGAAATTGGCCTATAGCTACCTACAGTGGGGAGAACAAGTATTTGATACACTGCCGATTTTGCAGGTTTTCCTACTTACAAAGCATGTAGAGGTCTGTAATTTTTATCATAGGTACTCTTCAACTATGAGAGACGAAATCTAAACAAAATTTTTTTGATTTTTAAATAATTAATTTGCATTTTATTGCATGACATAAGTATTTGATCACCTACCAACCAGTAAGAATTCCGGCTCTCACAGACCTGTTAGTTTTTCTTTAAGAAGCCCTCCTGTTCTCCACTCATTACCTGTATTAACTGCACCTGTTTGAACTCGTTACCTGTATAAAAGACACCTGTCCACACACTCAATCAAACAGACTCCAAACTCTCCACAATGGCCAAGACCAGAGAGCTGTGTAAGAACATCAGGGATAAAATTGTAGACCTGCACAAGGCTGGGATGGGCTACAGGACAATAGGCAAGCAGCTTGGTGAGAAGGCAACAGCTGTTGGCGCAATTATTAGAAAATGGAAGAAGTTCAAGATGACGGTCAATCTCCCTCGGTCTGGGGCACCATGCAAGATCTCACCTCGTGGGGCATCAATGATCTTGAGGAAGGTGAGGGATCAGCCCAGAACTACACGGCAGGACCTGGTCAATGACCTGAAGAGAGCTGGGACCACAGTCTCAAAGAAAACCATTAGTAACACACTACGCCGTCATGGATTAAAATCCTGCAGCGCACGCAAGGTCCCCCTGCTCAAGCCAGCGCATGTCCAGGCCCGTCTGAAGTTTGCCAATGACCATCTGGATGATCCAGAGGAGGAATGGGAGAAGGTCATGTGGTCTGATGAGACAAAAATAGAGCTTTTTGGTCTAAACTCCACTCGCCGTGTTTGGAGGAAGAAGAAGGATGAGCACAACCCCAAGAACACCATCCCAACCGTGAAGCACGGAGGTGGAAACATCATTCTTTGGGGATGCTTTTCTGCAAAGGGGACAGGACGACTGCACCGTATTGAGGGGAGGATGGATGGGGCCAGGGAGGGAGCTGAAAGTCCGTATTGCCCAGCGAAACCCCCGAAACCTGAAGGATCTGGAGAAGGTCTGTATGGAGGAGTGGGCCAAAATCCCTGCTGCAGTGTGTGCAAACCTGGTCAAGAACTACAGGAAACGTATGATCTCTGTAATTGCAAACAAAGGTTTCTGTACCAAATATTAAGTTCTGCTTTTCTGATGTATCAAATACTTATGTCATGCAATAAAATGCAAATTAATTACTTAAAAATCATACCATGTGATTTTCTGGATTTTTGTTTTAGATTCCGTCACTCACAGTTGAAGAGTACCTATGATAAAAATTACAGACTTCTACATGCTTTGTAAGTGGGCAAACCTGCAAAATCGGCAGTGTATCAAATACTTGTTCTCCCCACTGTACTTCTGAATCTTTAGTCTTTTTTAAGTAATACTGTTATGGTAGCCTCATTTAAAGTAGGAGGCAAAATGCCCACAGTATTCGCATGGGTATACATATTAAATAAATAAGGTGCAAAAAGATCACTGAATTCTTTGTAGAATTCACTAGGGTACCCATCAGGGCCAGGGGCCTTTCCACACTTCATTGACCTAATTGTATCTCATATTTCTGAGACTGAAAGTTCAGCATTGAGGAAGTCACGATCTTTCTGAACTAGAGCAGGGAGGTCACAACTATCTAGTTTTTTACAGCCAGTTCATTGATTAAGGCCCTAGAGGAGTATAATTCCTCATAGAATTGTCTGAATCTGCTATTAATGTCCTTATGAGACGTTAATATAACACCGTTTTCTGACTTAACTTTGGTTTTTCATCAAATTAAAAAAAAAATTTGTTGTGTAAATAAAAATCCCCTAGTTATACGATCCGAAAGAATCTGACTGTATTTAAACCTTAATAAAAGGATCTTATAGCTCTCCATGGATGGGAACACCGCATTTTCTTTATCCAATCTACTAATTTGTTGTTCCAGATCTGCCAACTCAGCCCTTTTTCTTTTCTTTCTAGCAGCCTGAAAATAAATAATACAACCCCTGATATAAGCTTTCATGGTTTCCCACAATATTGAGGGGGACGTTCCAGGAAGATCATTCATCTCAAAGAAAAAAGAAATTTGTTTTCTTATAAAATTACAAAACTGTGGTTCCTTTAAAAGCTGTGGGTCCAGTTTCCATATCCTGTCACAATGAGGCAAGTTAACTAGATTTAAAGAGAATGAAAGAGGAGCATGATCAGAAATCACTATATCATGATACGCAGGGCCGGCCCTGACCAATTTGCTGAACAAGATTTTACTTGGTGCCCCTTGTATCAAGGTTTAGCACTACACGTTACCAGTCTAAGTTGTGGAAACACTGGTAGTGTTTTATTTTTGTAATGCATTGATGTGTTTTTTTTATTTTTTTTATTGTTGTTGTTTTATATGTTGGTTGTGTTTTAAAAATTGTACCCTGAGTCCAGTCCATTCTACCCCGTCATTGTGTTCATGATATTATTATTTATATATATAGTTGGGACACTGTACAAACTGTGAATAAAAACAGAATACAATGATGTGGAAGTTTCAAATTTCAATATTTTATTCAGAATGCAACATAGATGACATATCAAATGTTTAAACTGAGAAAATGTATAATTTTAAGGGAAAAATAAGTTGGGGCCAAAAATAAGGGCCAAGACTCATTTAAAATGGACTGTGGCAAAGTGGAAAACTGTTCTGTGGTCAGACGAATCAAAATTTGAAGTTCTTTTTGGAAAACTGGGACGCCATGTCATCCGGACTAAAGAGGACAAGGACAACCCAAGTTGTCATCAGCGCTCAGTTCAGAAGCCTGCATCTCTGATGGTATGGGGTTGCATGAGTGCGTGTGGCATGGGCAGCTTACACATCTGGAAAGGCACCATCAATGCTGAAAGGTATATCCAAGTTCTAGAACAACATATGCTCCCATCCAGACGTCGTCTCTTTCAGGGAAGACCTTGCATTTTCCAACATGACAATGCCAGACCACATACTGCATCAATTACAACATCATGGCTGCGTAGAAGGATCCGGGTACTGAAACGGCCAGCCTGCAGTCCAGATCTTTCACCCATAGAAAACATTTGGTGCATCATAAAGAGGAAGATGCGACAAAGAAGACCTAAGACAGTTGAGCAACTAGAAGCCTGTATTAGACAAGAATGGGACAACATTCCTATTCCTAAACTTGAGCAACTTGTCTCCTCAGTCCCCAGACGTTTGCAGACTGTTATAAAAAGAAGAGGGGATGCCACACAGTGGTAAACATGGCCTTGTCCCAACTTTTTTGAGATGTGTTGATGCCATGAAATTTAAAATCAACTTATTTTTCCCTTAAAATGATACATTTTCTCAGTTTAAACATTTGATATGTCATCTATGTTGTATTCTGAATAAAAGATTGAAATTTGAAACTTCCACATCATTGCATTCTGTTTTTATTCACAATTTGTACAGTGTCCCAACTTTTTTGCAATCGGGTTTGTATATATATATATATATTTTTTTTTTTTTTTTAAGGCTGATGATAGTTAAACTATACAAAAATAGCACCTACGCCACATTACAGCCTAAGCACAAATAGCAAGAGTAATTGCATCTAACATTCATGCACAAACTAATCATTGAGAACTAGTAGTAGTGTTTGTTTTCCAGTAGATGGCAGCAATCTTCCACTAAACTATGCACATGTTTTCACCATGAATTAAACTGAGAAATTTAGATATTTAATGTGAATTTTACATAAAATATTGCTACTTTAAATAAACCTGTATATAAATATCATTACTAATTTCGGAAAATACTTTTTAAAAATGCCATATATTTCCTTCAAACTGCACAACTAGAGTAAAAACATTAGGCTATTAAAAAAGTAATATTACATGTGTTTATAAAAAAACTGACATGTTTTTTTACAAAATCACACGGTCTGTGGCCTCTGGAGAAGCTGCTTACATAAAGTTTAAGGTAAAAAAAAATGCAATTAATTAGCGAACGTTAGTATTTTACTACTATGCAATTAGATAAACTGTTCATTCATTACATCACTTTACCTCTGTCTTTATCCCTTATCCCTATCTTCCCTGCATCAGAGAGATTCTGACACTGACACTCTTTTTGACACTGTGTCATGTGAATCCGGCCATCCATCATAAATAATCAGGCAACTTTCACTGTGTCTACACCTGGCGCGAGCAGCCAAGCACCCTAAAAAACGAAAGCAATCCTGTCTACATTGGATGCGGCGAGAGGCGACGCGACACAACAAATTCCCAACATTAAACTGATCGCGCGTTCTATTTCTGACGCACTTCAAGCACTAGCTGGGCGAGGGGAGATTGATGCGGCGGACCCGGGAGGTTTTTTTTTTGTTGCTTTATTCAGTAATATTTCGAATTAATATTAATAAAATAGTATCAGTAAAAAAACAGGAAAAAATCATTCATTTTGGCGCCCCTATGGATGAGTGGCGCCCCTAGCATTTGCCTATTCCGCCTATGCCGCGGGCCGGCCCTGACGATACGCAACCTTACTAGCAAGTGGCACCAATTTAGCATCAGCCAAGAAATAATCAATTCTAGTGTATACATTATGAACATTGGAATGAAAAGAGTACGCTCTGTCTTGAGGGTTAAAAATTCTCCAAATATCAAACAAATTAGAATTATTACAATATTCCTTAATAAAAATGCTGGAATTAGAAGGTGGTGCTCTACGGGACGATGATATATCCAGATATGGATCCAAAACTAAATTCAAGTCACCTGCAATGAGTAAGTTTGTTTGCGAGATGTCAGGGATCTGAGTGAAAACATGCTTAAAAAATGAAGGCGAGTCTGAGTTAGGACCATAAATATTAACCAGAGTTATGGGTAATGAATATAAATCTCCAATAACTATTACATACCTTCCCTCCTTATCTGCAATAGTTGTCTTATGAGTGAATGGTGTGCCCTTCCTGAAGAGTATGGCCACCCCTCTTGATCTAACTGCTCTGTAGAATGATAAGTTTAACCGATCCATCTACATCTTAGCTTGATGTATTAATTTTTATTTAGGTGCGTTTCTTGGAGAAAAATTATGTCAGTAGATAACATCTTTAAATGTGCCAATACCTTGCCCCTTTTAACTGGGTGATTTAATCCTTTACCGTTCCAAGTAACCACAGTAAATTGTCTCCCCTTATCCTGCTGTGTTAAATTATCCTGCGTGGTGTAGGCTCATTCAATATGTTTATAAACCCCATCAGTGCGAAATGTGTGGTCAAATCCTTAGTATAAATGTCCCAAAACAACCCTCCCTTTAATATACTCTTGCCTATACTAAGAGAAAGCTTCAAAGTAAGGCGCGAGACCCCACTAAGGAAGTTACAAAATACAAAACACAGAACAGCAATAACAAGATACAGAGAAATAAACATTCACCCTGCTGACTTCCCTCACTAAACCCTTCTAATAATAGAAGTTTAGAACAGCCCCGCAAAAAGCAGATATTGGGAACTCAAAAATATAAAGATTTTAAAAATCAAGACTAGTAAGGGGTTTGTATGTTGGGATGGGGGATGTTCTGTAAAAAGAATTCTAAATTACAATAAAAAGAAAGTTTCAAATTATTGACAAAATTTAGAACTATGAAAAGAGATTTAAAAAAAAAAAAATCTGTAAGGTTAATCCTACCCTATTTTCTACCAAATGAACCAGAAGACAGTCTCAATAAAGATGAACATAATTAAAGACAATCCGTAAACCCAAACATTAGACCGCTCTGCAGTTATTCATTACCCAGCGCAACAGTGCATTTATCAGCAGTCTACAGATCTTCAGCATCCTTCCGGCCCGTACCAAACTGAAGCTCTGCAAACTCTTCGGCTCTCCTCGCATCCGTGAACACTGTCTCTGTGCCGTTAAAAGTCACTCTCAACTTCGCTGGAAATATTGTCCCATACCGCACCCCTGGCTTGTCTCAAGCATTGCTCTGGCTCTGTTGAACGCAGCTCTGCGCTTTGCCACCTCAGGAGTGAAATCCGGGAAAACACGGATCTTTTGACCATCACAAGTAAGATCCTTTCGTTCAGCAGCTTTCTTGAGGACTGTTGTTACATCCCGAAAATAATGAAGTCGCACTATAAGTGATCGCGGCGGTTCGGTGTCATCCGGGCGCCTTCGCAGAGCCCTGTGGGCACGATCCACTAGCGGACAATCTTCTAGTGACAGCGCGCCTTTCAAAAGTTCTGAAACAAATGTGTTGATTTCTTTGCCCTTCTCAGACCCTTCTTTCAATCTGGCTATTCGCACATTTTGTCGTCTAGATCGCCCCTCTAAATCCATGCACTTGTCTGTAAGAAGATTCACTTCAGCACATAAGCGTTTCACCTCCGATTGAAGCTTGGTTATGCCATCCGAAGAGTGAGTTGCTGAGCGTTCTAGGTCGACAAGAGTAGAACTGTGTTGCGCGGTCGTACTTTGCAAGGCCAAAATAGCGACCTGAGTTTCAGATTTGAGAGCAGAAATTTCACCTCTGATAGTTGTGGCCATCTCTTCAATACGAGTGTCAATTGTCTGGCAAATTTCAACTTTAGTAGCTCGTAGATCAGAACGTAGCGAGTTAATGGCTTCCAGGACTGTAGCATCTGCCGACCGTTGCGAAGCTTCGCCCGGCGGAACATCTTCGTCAGGGGAGGTCGGTGCGATAGGGCCTACCTCATTCTGCTTTTTGCTTTTTGAGGATTGGGTCTTCGAGCTCACTTTCATCTTGTAACCAAAACGAAACTTGAGCTAATCCAACTTGCAAGAAAAAACTTTTTATGTAGAAATTATTGTTAAAGATGTCAATTTATTAATAATTTTGCAGGAGCTGCAGGGGAGTGTGACCTACCGACCCATAGCTCACTAGCGCCCCCCCAAACAGATCCTTACTCAAATATTTCAAGTTAAGTGTAATTAAAATGTATGAGTACAAAATAAAAATCTGCCAGTTCTGCTAACTAAAACTTTGAATCAAATATTTCGTGTTTTGCCAACTTATTTCCCAGCAAGCAATTTTGCGTTTTAAAAGATGTCTAATAGCTGTCCAAACTACAGCCCTGACGTCTAGGCTAAAACAAGGCTAAATTTGTGCTGTCAGTGAAAATGTAATAACCAAAAGCCCAAGAATAGACTAGTCAAACATGAACATGTCAAAGAAATGAAACCAAACACCTTGTAATCACTGTTGACTTTGCTTACATGATGGAATATCATACATCTCGCAAGTTATTTTGGCATACTCATAGCCAGACTATGTCGGGTCTATAGTTAACCTAGATGGTGAAATGACGGCTATTACTTGCTGGGTTGGGTTTACAGTGTACTATAGGATCTGGAAAAAATCTGACCATAATTAAACCAGACACAAAATAAGTGAACAAAAACAATTTCTAAAGCTAGGTCTCCTAAACATTAAATCTTTCACACCTAAGGTGGTTATTGTAAATGAAAGGATTACAGATAATAGTTTTGATGGACTCTGCCTTACTGAGACCTGGCTTCAACCAAATGACTATTGAGCCTACTCCACCAGGATACTCTTATAAGCACGAGCCCTGTCCGGTCATGGCAGCGGTGTTGCAAAAATCTACAGGGATATTCTTAATGCTACTCAGAAAACAGGACTCAGGTTTAATTCATTTAAAGTGCTTGTGCTAAATGTTACACTATCAGATATAAGAAAAAAAAAATTCACTGCTATCTCTTGCTCTGGCTACTGTGTATAGTCCTCCAGGGCCCTATGTTTCTAAAAGAGTTTGCGGATTTTCTCTCAGACCTATTGGTCAATGCCGATAAAGTGCTGATTGTCGTAGATTTTAACATTCACATAGATAACACAAATGATGCGTTAGGAGTTGCGTTTACAGACTTACTAAACTGCTTTGGAGTCAGGCAAAACGTCACCAGACCCACTCAGCATTTTAATCATACACTAGATTTAATTATAATCGCATTGAACCAATCCTACTGATATAGATATTCTACCACAAAGAGATAATGTCACTGATCACTAGCTTGTAATGTGCATACTGCATACTACTGACTTCATTATATTAAATTAATAGAATTTTAAGAATTTGACATAAAACATGAAACATACATTTAATAGGGTTAGGAAAACTGCCTGGTAAAAATGCACCTGAAAATCAGTTTAAGAGGGAAAATATTGTCCCTTAATGGAAAAGGTGTGACTGCAGTCTGCGTGGAAGAGAGGGGTACGCAGAAGGATGTTAAATGCCTCAGAAGAAGGATGTTAAACTGATGACTACTGACATCTGCCATATCGCTCCACATTATCGACGAGGTAGAACAATTATCCCAACCAATACAGATAGATTCACAAATAATCTGGCTGATCTTTCTCAGCTGCTCATTGTTCCCAACACACTTGATGAAGTGACTAGCAGAATGGACACTATCTTCTCTAGTACATTAGAAACTGTTGCACCCATCAAATTAAAAAAAGGTTAGAGAGAAAAGTACTGCACTATATACTGCAACAGTATTACTCATGCTCTCAAGAGAGAAACTCATAATCTAGAGCGCAAACGGAAACAAACTCATTTAGATGTATTTAGAATTGCGTGGAAAATAGTATGTAAGGCTCTAAAAGCCGCCAGGGCTGAGCAACTCCACAAACTCATAGAAAATAACCAAAACAATCTATGGTTTTTATTTAGTACAGTGGCTAGATTAACAAATAAACAGACATTACCTGAAATGATATTTCAGCAGTTTAGTAGTAATGACTGTTTTGAAAATTTCTTCACTGAGAAAATCGAAAGCATCAGAAATACAATTGTAAATGTGCAACCTTTGACAGCACAACTGGATCCAAATTAATTAGCAAATGACAGACCTATTTCCAATCTTCCATTTATGTCTAAAATAGTAGAAAATGTTGTGTCTGCTCAATTGTGCTCCTTGCAAAAAAATATTTTTAAAAACTTTAAGTCATGATTCAGGCCCCATCATAGCACAGAAACTGTGCCTGTTAAAATTACAAATGATTTACTTCTAGCTTCTGACCAATACTAGTTTTACTTGTTATGTGCTGCGTTCGACACTATAGATCATAACTCTCTTAGATTTATTACAAAATTACACTGGTATTCAGGGAGAGACATTAAGATGGTTTTGATCGTACCTATCTGACGTTTACTATTTTGTTTATTTAAACAGGGAATTATCCGTGTTAATGTCAGTAAATTATGGAGTGCCGCAAGGGACTGTTTTAGGCCCTCTGCTATTTTCAATATACATGCTGACTCTTGGTAATATTATTAGAAAACATGGAATCATTTCCCCCAAAAAACCTTGCATTCCCTCGCGAGAAACTTTGCGTTCACTTGCAAAGAGCTCAAAAATGTTTTGTGAGGGAATGCAAAGTTTGTTGGGGGAACGCAAAATATTTGCGAGAGAACGCATTGACTTATTATTTTTCCTCCTATCTCATATTTTTTTCCACCACCATGTCCCTTTAGGGGCTCTGTACTAATGAGTTAGTTGACATGTTGGAGCAACGTTACTTATAAGGGGCTTTCGCACCAGGTAGTTCTAGGAACTTAGTTATAGGAACTAGCCACCAGGGTGGTTCCCCGAGAACTAAAAGTTCCCCTAGGGACATTTACCTGGTTGCATTGGCACCGCCAGTAGGAACTCTGAAGTTATGTAAGCCTCGCTTGTTGTTGTGACTTTTATTTTGATGGCGTGGCGGACCTTTATTTTGACAGCGGAGCCTGAGCACACAGCTCTCACATTCTCTGTCTTCATTAGTTTACAATCTGTTTAACAGTCCTGTCTAATACGTTTGTATAACTGTTATACAAAAAAGTATATGAAAAAGTATTAGCGTTTACCGTGTGATTGATGTCCAATGTCGCTAGCTGAGCAAAACTACATAATCATGTTTTGCTCTGTCCCCTCAAAGTTGCATTGGATTTTCTCTTTAGTGCAACGGCTGAGAGGTCCATCTATCACTGTTTTCCATGGCTGGAAATGGCTTTTTTAAAAATGGCGGGTGCTGGTGTTACACATGTGTTTGGCCAATCAGCGAACACTTACGTCACTGGTAGTTCCTATTGTGCTGGGTTAGACCCTACTCTGAAGCAGGAGCTAAATTAGTTCCCCCAAAAGGAGTTCCTAGAACTGAAATCGTTCCTGCGGTGTGAACAAGCCAAAATCCAGGTACTTTCGCCAATAGTTCTAGGAACTATAAAAAAAGGTTCCTCTGGTGCGAAAGCCCCTATAGTCAACAGAATGTCTAAATGGGACCATCAAAATAAAGTGTAACCATTTAAACTTCTATAACTTTTTTACACTTTAATTTTTTTGAAGTGTAGAAAAAAAAGATCAGGGCACTGCCACTTCTGCCACATGCTGCCGCACCGCCTCGGTGAGCAGTGTAAATGCTCTAATAACATGGGCGCAGAAAAAGTATGAGCCGATTATGTTCTTGTGTGAAATGGGCCTTATATTTGAAATAGAAGTTGTAAATATAACTGAAATGATTGAATCTGACTGTTCTGTGATGTGACAGACAGACATGTGGCTTAGAGTGTGCCAGTGAGCGATATAGCCACAAAAGCAACACGTTTGTGCACAAGCATGTCTTTATGAAGCAGACGTGGCTGTGGACAGGTCAAAATCAGTTAAGCCATGCTTACCATGGCAGCATTAAAGAGGCTTTAGCCTTTTTTACCTAATTAATTGCAATCACATGTAATTTTGTATGTGCAAAGTAGCATAATGCCAATCAAATTTTGAGTGTCAACCTTAACGCTCATTGTGAAAGCGATCAGCAATGAAGTCATTCATGTGAACATAGATGTACCTTAAGTAAATATGAAAAAGTAAATAATAATATGGTCAAAAGATCAGGAAACATACAGCACTAATAATCATCTTTCTAATCAGTGTGCTCCATTTAAATTTGTTACAAACTTAAATGGATGAATGTTTCGCCAATCATTATTACATATTCGGGTCTTTAGCGACCCGGATCTATATCTAACACGGATGGATCTCTACCTGCAGCAATAATAGAAAACTCACCTGATATTAGAGTAACAATTACAGAAGAATAAAATAAAGCATATTTTGTGACCTTTTGGAGCTTTGAAGGGTTCAGTTTGAGCAGATGATTTATACCATCGTCACTGTCCTCTTCAGAGCTCATTTCCCAGTACATTCAGCATCTGACTCATATTCACCATCTCAAACATATTTTTAAAACGATCATTTTCAACATCTTCAAAATCAATATTTTGATCGCTGACAACTTCTTCACCAGATCCACCATCAAGTGACAGTGACACTAATATCTGATTGCGTTCAGTACTTGATCCGCAGTAAATCGCTGAGCCATTTCAAGTTTTGCTGATGATACTTCCTATTCTTTTGTTTTCTGCCTGCGGTGACTATGAGTGAAACGTCACTTCATCATTGTGTGTCAGACATTGCCACCTTGTGTAATAAAGGTGAGCTGCACTTATTCAGTCATCAAAGATTCAATTATTGTTGTGCAGAAAAATATACTTACACTCTTACACACCTCGGGTCGTTAGCGACCCTATACAATTATAACAAAACAATGAATGGGAAAACAGGCATTCTTTTATAATTTTTTTTTCTTGTTATATTATTTATAATTAATTGATTGAGGAATACTAAGAAGGTTGATGTCTAACGTTAAAAAATGAATGACGAGGAGGGTAGTGAATGACGTCCCGAGTCACTGAAGACCCGAGGTATGCGTTTAAGGGTTAAATGTTCAGGTGTTTTGTTCTGGGAGGTTGAGAAGCAGTAAACTAAAACATATTTTTCCAGCTGGCATACAATTCACAAACACTCAACAAACACAATGAATGTTGGACAGATCTTCCAAACTCTTCCAAAGATATGAACCATGAGTGAAAGTCAAACTCTGTGCCAGTGAAAACTCAATTAGTGCACTTCATAGAAGCCAGCTGAGACGCATCCAAAACTAATTTAGTTGTGACTTTGCACTTACTTTTCACCTTTTACATCAGTGATGGCATGAACTGCAAAATCACAATAAGCCATCCAATGTCAAGCATTGCTGTGATTTTTTTTTTTTACCACGATTAAGGGAAGTTGTTTGGCACAAGTTGTTGGTCAGGTTTTAGAGCTGGAACTATCCACTTAAAAAAACTACTTTTTGGCAGTTCCAGAGAGCCGCATCTCTCTCCATCTGTTTCCTATTACACTCAGTTAAATTAGAACGATCCAAATAGTCAGTAAAATTTTTGCTTGTATTTTACTTTGTGATATTTACACTGACTGGGGCTTATGCTTTGTTTATGTGAGAATATTCCATGAAAGAAATAAATCTGAATAAATAAGAAGATACATTTAGATGACAAGGAATGTCTTGCATCTGTACAAAGCAAAATTTCCGGTTTAAATTTTCAGTAATGGTGTAAAATACACAGTGTTGGTGTTTTAACATTATATGGCAATATATAATCTGTATATGTTGTAAATCTGTGTGTATTGTGTGTAGTCTGTGTACTTTTCTTTTTAACTGTCACTGTAGTGGCAAAACAATAAGTGTTGAATAGGGTTATTTTGAATCAACACAAAACAGGTGCTAAAAAGTGAATAATGACACTGCATAGTGTGCACTACATACTTTGCTGGTGTTAGATTTGACACAGAGGCAATTTTGCTGTGAATTATTCAGAATGAAACATTAATATGTGTACTGGGTTTGAAATGGGTTGGGATATTTTTAACAGAAAACCAATATTAAAATGTTCCAGGAAAATATTTATCCACTTACAAATTAAACAGAATACAATTATATCTCTATATACAGTAAATTATGATTACTATAAGGAACCAAATTACTATGTGGAAACAAATTGTTTTGTGATTGTGTGTGTGCATGTTTGTGGTGGGTAACTAAATTCAGTGCTGGGAGTGTGTGTCCCCATCTGGTTAAGTGTGTGTGTGTGTGTGTGTGTGTGTTAATGAGAGTCATGAGCTGAGATGTTAATCAGAACTTCGCAAAGCCATTATTTGCACACACAGTTGTTCCCTAGAGACCACCTAATTAAGTCTGCAGTAGTGTCACATTAGACACAACACAGGCAGTCAATGAAAGACTATCAGCATGAAGAAAAATGGAAGATTCAACCTTCAAAATTCACGGTGTTTCCTGCACGGTGAAGTTCTAGGGCCCTATGAAATCTGGTTTATTTTTTTAAATTTTTCCAAATTCCGTTTTTTCCGTTTAAATTTTTCTGGATTCTGTTTTTTTTTTCTGTTTAAATTTTTTTGGTCTCCCATTTTAATTGTTAAATTCAATTTTAGTAATCACAAAGCATGTCTAATTAATTGAAATCATGAAACATACATTTCAACAATAATTTATTAAAAGTTAATTTTTTTTTTTTTTTTTACATGTTTAGGGCCCTATGAAATACATTTTCTTTTTCTCAAAATCCATTTAATTTTTTACCAAATTCTGTGTGTTCTGTTTTAAGTTTTCTGGATTGCATTTTAATGCTTTAATTACATTTTAATAATCAATGATTTAACAATTAATTATTTAAGAATCAATTCTATTAATTTTTGTTTTTTTTTGTTTTTTTGACATTTTGTGTTGTGTATTTTTTTTATTCTGGCAATCAAATGAAAATATAAAACATGAATTCAAATTATCTTTAATCATATGAAATTAAAGTTTTTGTCAAGCAAAGTGCTGCACAACAGAGCTTTACTGTTAAAATGGAAACATGGAAGAAAAATTTATTATTCCTTAAAAAATAAATAAATACAAACCCGATTCCAAAAAAGTTGGGACACTGTACAAAATTGTGAATAAAAACAGAATGCAATGATGTGGAAGTTTCAAATTTCAATATTTTATTCAGAATACAACATAGATGACATATCAAATGTTTAAACTGAAAAAATGTATAATTTTAAGGGAAAAATAAGTTGATTTTAAATTTCATGGCATCAACACATCTCAAAAAAGTTGGGACAAAAGTTGTCTTTTTATAACAGTCTGCAAACGTCTGGGGACTGAGGAGACAAGTTGCTCAAGTTTAGGAATAGGAATGTTGTCCCATTCTTGTCTAATACAGGCTTCTAGTTGCTCAACTGTCTTAGGTCTTCTTTGTCGCATCTTCCTCTTTATGATGCACCAAATGTTTTCTATGGGTGAAAGATCTGGACTGCAGGCTGGCCATTTCAGTACCCGGATCCTTCTTCTACGCAGCCATGATGTTGTAATTGATGCAGTATGTGGTCTGGCATTGTCATGTTGGAAAATGCAAGGTCTTCCCTGAAAGAGACGACGTCTGGATGGGAGCATATGTTGTTCTAGAACTTGGATATACCTTTCAGCATTGATGGTGCCTTTCCAGATGTGTAAGCTGCCCATGCCACACGCACTCATGCAACCCCATACCATCAGAGATGCAGGCTTCTGAACTGAGCGCTGATAACAACTTGGGTTGTCCTTGTCCTCTTTAGTCCGGATGACATGGCATCCCAGTTTTCCAAAAAGAACTTCAAATTTTGATTTGTCTGACCACAGAACAGTTTTCCACTTTGCCACAGTCCATTTTAAATGAGCCTTGGCCCAGAGAAAACGCCTGCGCTTCTGGATCATGTTTAGATATGGCTTCTTTTTTGACCTATAGAGTTTTAGCCGGCAACGGCGAATGGCACGGTGGATTGTGTTCACGGACAATGTTTTCTGGAAGTATTCCTGAGCCCATGTTGTGATTTCCATTACAGTAGCATTCCTGTATGTGATGCAGTGCCGTCTAAGGGCCCGAAGATCACGGGCATCCAGTATGGTTTTCCGGCCTTGACCCTTACGCACAGAGATTGTTCCAGATTCTCTGAATCTTTGGATGATATTATGCACTGTAGATGATGATAACTTCAAACTCTTTGCAATTTTTCTCTGAGAAACTCCTTTCTGATATTGCTCCACTATTTTTCGCCGCAGCATTGGGGGAATTGGTGATCCTCTGCCCATCTTGACTTCTGAGAGACACTGCCATTCTGAGAGGCTCTTTTTATACCCAATCATGTTGCCAATTGACCTAATAAGTTGCAAATTGGTCCTCCAGCTGTTCCTTATATGTACATTTAACTTTTCCTCTTCAAAATCAATTTAACTTTGCCTCTTATTGCTACCTGTCCCAACTTTTTTGGAATGTGTAGCTCTCATGAAATCCAAAATGAGCCAATATTTGGCATGACATTTCAAAATGTCTCACTTTCAACATTTGATATGTTATCTATATTCTATTGTGAATAAAATATAAGTTTATGAGATTTGTAAATTATTGCATTCCTTTTTTATTCACAATTTGTACAGTGTCCCAACTTTTTTGGAATCGGGTTTGTAAATAATTAATTTTATTATTATTATTATTACTACTGTTAGTATTATTATTACATTGAGACATAGTTAAATTCTACTGTACAACAGTAATATATTTCTGTCATAGTTTCTTCAGGTTAAACCGAAACTTTATTTTGACGGGTTGCCGTGAAGACCTTTAAATTCTGTGAGTGGCTCTGGAGATGAAGTTCATGCGTTCATGTCCTCATATAGCGAGACGGCAGAGGCTGAAAACACCACGAGCGTCACGCGTGCTTTAGTGTGTGTGTGCAGAACATGCAGGATTCATATTTAAATACTCTTTTTGCGGTTTAATATTTACAGACACTAGTCTATATTGTGATTTGATTTAAGTGTACTGACCTACTTTTGATTTATTCAACCAAGATTTGACAAATTCCGTGAAATTCCACGTTATGCTGTAAATTCCGTTTTATGACTGGATTCTGTGATTCCGTCCGTGTTTTCAGCATCGCGGGAATCATAGGGCCCTAAAGTTCACATGTGATTAAAGAGAACTGGGACTGGCTCTGACAATAAAATAACTGATAGAGGATTTTTTTATCAGAAATATGCCTAGGTCATATTTCACCCAAAAATCAATATAAATTAAAACAAACAAAAACAAGAAATTATACATTTTTTGGGTTGGTTTGTATTGCCTTCTGAGTGGATCATTAAAGACGTTATACCTGATCTTCATCGTGTGTTCCTTGCAACCGTTGGTGGCCGATATCTAGTTTTGTTGGCGTAGCCTAATTGGTTAAGTCATGTTAAATAATATTTTAGACTTGAATGAAATCAATTAATTCAGATGTTAACACAGTATTTTTTCAGTGTTCCAAGCATTTTGCTTTTCTTTGCTACCATTTGATATGAATTAGTAGTCTATTACATGGAAATGCAGCTATGAAAGTGAATCATAGGAAGTTTAATGTGCTCACAAATACATCAAAATGCTTTCACCTCATTTTGAATAACATCAGGCTCTGATGTATTTACACTTTCAGTAACTCAATCACATCTGCGTATGCTTTCAGTTCCATTTATTACACAATAAATTAAAATAGAGAAACTATTAGCTTTTCTAATAAAGTGTGTGTGTGAATAATCCCACGCTTCATTACTTTCCTCATCACTTCACATTCCTCTGTCTACCGTGAATGGAGTTGAGGAGCAATTTTCAAGACAATGGCCTTGTTGAGAATGTGATGGATGTCGGCAAAAATTAATTATCCAGCTCATTACTGAGTGAGAATAAATCTTTGGCTTTTATCTGGAGACCATCAGTGCTGATAAAAGAGGCACAGCGGGCTGACGCACAATCCCAGTTTCATCTGTCACCTTATCGCACGGAGTTTGTAGCCGTCGGACTGTCATCGGCAGCGGTGCAGCTCACTCTACTGTAACTCAATACAAACTCATACCTACTGCAGATCCAGAGCTGCACCACATCCCAAACATACACAGTAGATATTCATATAAACAAGTCAAAACAACTGGTATGATGTTCTCCTTGGGCAGGTGGAATTTATAGTTTAGGTGGAGGGACGTTCTCATTCTACAGAGCAATGTATTGAGGGAAAAAAAAAAAGGCAGCGGCTATTTACACTAAGAGCAAATAGCATATTTTCTTAGCTATAGATGCTATTTACACTGTTTAAATAGCAATAAATAGCGATATATTCTATTTACACTATGTAAAAAATTGCAGTATTTTCTTTGCAATAAGTGGAATACACTCTCTCAAAAAAAAAAAAAAAAAGAGTACACAATTGTACCTTTTAAGGTACAAGTAGCCGTCACTGGGCTGGTACCCTTAAGGGTACATTTTTGTACCTCTATGTAGAGGAAAACAATGGTATAATTGTACCCTAAGGACAATTGTGTACCTTTAAAGGTACAGTTATACTGTATATTTTGTTCACCAAGGAACAAAATTGTACCTCCACTGTACTTTTTTTTCTGAGAGTGTAGTTATATGATATTTATACTTATTACTTATAAATAGTGGCAGATACAATTTGCACCACAGTGTTGTTGTACATTAAATGGTATGCAATAATAACAGATATGATTATATAAATATATAAATATAAATACAGATATAAATATAAATGATTATATTTATTAAAATTATTAAATGGATGCTGCCTTATTGGGACAATAAAGCCCTCCCAACACCTACACCTACCCCTAACCCTAAGCGATAAACACTTTATTATTAAACACACATTGGGCCCTATTTTAATGATCTGAGCGCATGGTCTGAAGCACATGGTGCAGCTGCACTTAGGGTGTGTCCGAATCCACTTTTGCTAGTTTAACGACGGAAAAAACGGTCGGCACGCCAGGCGCATGGTCTAAAAGGGTTGTACCTAGTCTCTTAATGAGTCATGGGTGTGTTTTGGGCGATTTGCATCAAAACTTCATGCCACATGACTTACCCCTACACCATTGCTACTGTAAACAACTTAGTGTCTTCCGTAATTTTGTCTGGCCCAACCAGACATCAGTGGGCGGAGTTAGTGTAAATAGACACTCCAAAAAAGGCAATGTGTACACGCGTGTGGAGAACACAGTGTCATTACTGTTTTCCTGGCAAAGAAAGACTGTTTATTTAAAAAGCATATACTGTATCTTATAAAAGTTTATTAATTTATTACAATTTTCCATATTGGTTATTAGCATTTAAGAACATATAAACTGACTTTAGTGAGCCTTTTCCACTGAGAATGTTCTTTTTTTTGTTTTTTTTTTTCAAACTTAGTCATGTTTTATAAGTTTAAAAGTGGTCCAGTGAGCTTTATCCACAGAAAAATGGTTCAGCTCTTGGTCAGATTTAATCTAACCACACAATAACCATGAAAAAATAGCTGTGCATACCCGTTCCTCTGTGCTTATTTATTGACTGCACATTAGCTTTAGTGGTTATTCATAAATCAAAAGTAAATCCTGTTGACAGTGCTGAGCATTAGCGGCCTGGCAATGAGCATAACCTCTAATGTGTATCGACTATTCCACTGTTAGTACACACCACAAGAGCTGTAAATAGACTTATGTTTGCTCTACTTGTTCTCAGAGGGAAATCTTTAGCTGTACACTGTAAAAAAAAAAATATTTAGAAAAACTGTGGAAACTGACAATTACATATTGGCTCAATAAATGACTTCCAAATAATGATCCCCATACAAAGATATGCATTGCACTAAACATAGCTTAAGGTCTTCACTTAAATTAAAAAATGTATATTCAGCAAACTCATATCATATATGTCTAAAATACTGTTTGATTGACTTCTGACTGTGAGATGTAATTTGTATGATTTGTGTGATATGTGCGCCATTTGGAATCGGCTTCTTTCGGGGCTTATTGCTATTTAATATCAAACACGTCAAACTCTTGTCATGATTTTATTATTCATCCATTAATTTTTTTTTATCGCTTGTGTCAGTAACTTTAAGCAGTACTGAAAAGCTGCAATAAACTATAAAGCAAAATCTACATCGACTGACACAAGTCTCATCCTCGTTATATAAATAAGTAACTTCTGTTCTGCTATTGCCAGATGTGATGCAGAGGATCTTTGTCATTAAAGTTCGTTTTTCAACATCCTGTTATGCTAAAGACTTCTTGAATGTATTCAGTGTTTTTCACCAAATATCCTGTGTTGGAACTGATTGTTAAGTGAGAGTTAATTTAAAGGTCCACTGTGTAATATTTAGGAGGATCTATTGACAGAAATGCAATATAATATCCATAACTATGTTTTCAGTGGTGTATAAAGACCTTAGATAATGAACCGTTATGTTTTTATTACCTTAGAATGAGCCATTTCTATATCCATACACCGCGGGTCCCCTTACAGTGAAATTGCCATTTTGCGCCGTCATGTTTCCACAGTAGCCCTAAACGGACAAACTGCTCTACAGAGCGCTAGTCACTCTCTGCTCTCTCCGACAACGACATTTTTGTCCTGTGTCGGCCACCTCTATGTGCTTCGAAAGGGAGGGGTGAGCGGTGGGCGGTTGCAATTCACAACGTCACCGCAAGGTGGCACTATAATTAACACACTGCACCTTTAATGTATTTATGTTTTTCATACATTTGTTCTTTTGGGACAGTTAGAAATAAAATTACGATTTGCAAAAACTACACTTTAAAGTATTTATATTGGACCAACAACTCGGTTTGGTAAACTACATTTTTCCATGGGTTCAATGTATTATTTCTGATCAAGCTCATGTTAACTATGTTTAAAAAAAAAATAAAAAAAAAGTCTTAGCGAAAACGGAATTCCTTTTGGTTGGATTAAACCCAACAGGACTGAAACAGGATTAAAGCTTTTGACATACACTCACCTAAAGGATTATTAGGAACACCTGTTCAATTTCTCATTAATGCAATTATCTAATCAACCAATCACATGGCAGTTGCTTCAATGCATTTAGGGGTGTGGTCCTGGTCAAGACAATCTCCTGAACTCCAAACTGAATGTCAGAATGGGAAAGAAAGGTGATTTAAGCAATTTTGAGCGTGGCATGGTTGTTGGTGCCAGACGGGCCGGTCTGAGTATTTCACAATCTGCTCAGTTACTGGGATTTTCACGCACAACCATTTCTAGAGTTTACAAAGAATGGTGTGAAAAGGGAAAAACATCCAGTATGCGGCAGTCCTGTGGGCGAAAATGCCTTGTTGATGCTAGAGGTCAGAGGAGAATGGGCCGACTGATTCAAACTGATAGAAGAGCAACTTTGACTGAAATAACCACTCGTTACAACCGAGGTATGCAGCAAAGCATTTGTGAAGCCACAACACGCACAACCTTGAGGCGGATGGGCTACAACAGCAGAAGACCCCACCGGGTACCACTCATCTCCACTACAAATAGGAAAAAGAGGCTACAATTTGCACGAGCTCACCAAAATTGGACAGTTGAAGACTGGAAAAATGTTGCCTGGTCTGATGAGTCTCGATTTCTGTTGAGACATTCAGATGGTAGAGTCAGAATTTGGCGTAAACAGAATGAGAACATGGATCCATCATGCCTTGTTACCACTGTGCAGGCTGGTGGTGGTGGTGTAATGGTGTGGGGGATGTTTTCTTGGCACACTTTAGGCCCCTTAGTGCCAATTGGGCATCGTTTAAATGCCACGGCCTACCTGAGCATTGTTTCTGACCATGTCCATCCCTTTATGACCACCATGTACCCATCCTCTGATGGCTACTTCCAGCAGGATAATGCACCATGTCACAAAGCTCGAATCATTTCAAATTGGTTTCTTGAACATGACAATGAGTTCACTGTACTAAAATGGCCCCCACAGTCACCAGATCTCAACCCAATAGAGCATCTTTGGGATGTGGTGGAACGGGAGCTTCGTGCCCTGGATGTGCATCCCACAAATCTCCATCAACTGCAAGATGCTATCCTATCAATATGGGCCAACATTTCTAAAGAATGCTTTCAGCACCTTGTTGAATCAATGCCACGTAGAATTAAGGCAGTTCTGAAGGCGAAAGGGGGTCAAACACAGTATTAGTATGGTGTTCCTAATAATCCTTTAGGTGAGTGTATAAGAGGTCATCATACTACAAGAATATTTTGTTGCAATTTCGGCGCAGGCTTTGCAAACAGATTTTTATGATATGGACTCGAAAGTAATGCCACAACATGTACCTGTAAGTAACCGTGTTAATTCTAATGCCTGATCTGTGACCAGTGATTTCTGATATGTAATGATTCATGTACAGTCAGATGTTTTTTGTTTATGTGTCAGTAAATCAGCAAAGACTAAACAGTCAACTTCACATTGTTTCTCTTAGTAGGAAGAAAATTAAACTGTGATTAAATTATATATAGAAAGCGATCAAAGAACGCTCCCGTTACAATCGATGGAGCTGTCAATCAAACAATTTTGATAACAAATTTATCAGTGACTGAGTTCTGGACTTGAGCCAAAACTCCCGTTATAATCAACAAATCTCTTATTTACATTGTGTTTGCACTGTTAGTTATGATGAAAACATTCGTTAGTGTGCAGAAATCGAGTCGCATTGACAAGATCACTGCATTCATGCGCTCAACATGTCTGTGATCGGCTACAATGATCATCACTGCAACCTTTCAAGCCATGATCTAAATATAATGCTATAATCAACACTTTTCACAATTAGTTAACCTTGGGAGCTATAATAGTAAAAATGTGCTAAAAGTTTTCGAGAGAGTTAAACGTAATACTTAGTTATTTCATATACAAAGATGTCAGCCAATCACATCAGTGGGCGTTTACGCTGAGGTCTCACAGACACGCCCCTTCAGACAGAGCGTTCAAATCAGAGGCTAAAATCAGGGTAGGAAAAATGCCTTTTAAAAATCATACTAACATTATAAGTGCACCACAGAAAACATTATAAAACAATAAAACAATGCAGTTCATGACCCCTTTAAAATATACCGCTTCCCGTTTCCAGACCTCTGACTGATGAGCCAAATCTCGCCCTTGAGACCCTGCCTTCATTTCCATTCATCAGCGCTGATGCGCTGCAGTTATTGCCTACTATAGTAACTGCAGTACTTAGTAACTATTATGCATTATTATGCATAATAACATCACAGATAACATTTACCAGTATTTTGGCACTGATGTGTGAATGGTATTTTACTGGAATCTTATGAAATGCCATTGCTTGTGTGAACAGAACATTTGTATTTTTACATTATTTTAGGGTAATTTACCAGGATTACTGTGGGAAAGGGGCTACTGTTGTCAAATAGGATTCACACTCTACCAGTCGTCCATTGGTCAGTCAAAAAGACAGTCATGATCCAAACAGGCAGAAATGTTCAGCTGTCACAAAACCAGAGTTTACACTCTGAGGAAATCAACTTACAAATTTTATCCTCATACTAACATTTAAATTAGTTGTCATTATCAATGCACTTATTTTGTACATACATGTTTTACCTGCATCTAATTACAGCTGTAATTAATTGCTGTAATCACATCTATAATTACACTGTTGACCCTTCCCTTAAACCTTAATCCACCCTTAAACCTACCCATGCCACCAAACCTGCCCCTAACTTTACCCGTATCCCAACTCAATAGCAGAACACATTTTTTTTCTCCATTTTGTCACGTGATAGGTTCATTGTTTAAGAACTTAGGGCGAATCAGACAGTAACGACTCGTTCAAACTGACCAAGAAGCAAAATTTTGGGGTTGATTCCCAAGACAGAGACCTAAAATAGACCTTCTTTTTGAAGACCTCTTTTTGACCTCTCCCTTGAACAGCAGGACTGAAATCCTCACTAAAATCCACAGAGACTGCCTTTACATGTCAAAATGCATCAGATCATTCCAAAACAATGCTAGACAGACTTATAATCAAACACTGCGCAACTGCATAATTTTATATCATGTCTACAACCAATATACTGTATATATGACTATTATGCTTAGATCATAGATCACACATAATTCATGCAATTGTTACTAACTATTGAATGGATAGTATTATTGGAGGTGTGTCTTGTTTACTATGTGTGTGAATGATTTCTCATTTCTTGAATTACGCCTCAAACTTCAAGCTTCAGCCACAAGACTTCGCTTCATTCATCTGCAAACACACCAACCGATCGGCTGCACAAGACGTTACTTCAGAAGTGAAAAGACCTCCAGCGGATCAACAAACCTGGGAAACCCATTTTCAGCAAGGACGCCACAGAAGGGAATCCCCATCAAAGACACATCTTAAGACTCATTCTTTCCTCAATTTCTTTCCTTCTGCAACTCGTGTGAATGTGTGTGAGCTTGTTTATGTGTTAGATATTAGTTTTATTTGTTAGAATAGTTCAATAAAGTCTCATTTATGTCTTGTGTTATGAGCACTGGACGATTCATTTGTTTGGCTGTAAAATAAGTGACTTTCAAAATTCTCTATATAATTAATTAATCCTTTTCTTTGAGCTAAATTTACCTGTTTCCCTTACACTTGTCGCCTTTGGCTTGCTTACTGTACTTGGGGACACTTAATATTCAGTAATATTATTGACTTAAATGCACTGACACTATCAGATGAAAACTGAACTGAGCTGCATTGTATAAAGTGCTATATAAATAAAGGTTTTGCAATACAACATGAACACAATAAGTACATTGTACCTAATAATTGCTTTTTTTATGTAAGTGCATAGTAGGTAAAGACACCTAATATAAAATGTGACCAAGTATTTTATCACTGAAAAAAAAAAGTCTTGCCTGCCGTGGAAAGAGATGTCATGGTCACAAAGTCATTGTGCAGTCACAACATGACTATTCCTCTATTTGAAGATTTGCTCATCTGTTTGGTCCAGTGATACCGGAGACGATACTGCATGATAATGGCACTATTTCACGCTCATTGTCTCACCGTAGGCTGTGTCTGAGCATATCTCACCCCAATCCATATTTTATCATGATAATGCAGATCCTGTACCTCTGGGCTATGATGGTTCAGTGTCTGAGTTCACTGACGTCCCACGAGATCATTTCATCTACACATCAGTGCTCTTAATGAATGTGCACATACTCAGCTCAGAACGAACCTCACAAACATGTCAGGTTACATGTCAGTTGTAGGATTTTCTGTTCGTTTGTTATGCTCTTGATGAAGCTTTTTAGCAGAAAATAACGTTGAAAAGTATTGGTCTTCTATAGTCCATACATGTTTGTTTTGTATGCTCAACACCTGTCATGCTAAATGTAGTGCTACAATACATTTGAATTCAGTCCATATAATATTTGAATTTAATTACAAGGAAATTTCATTCACTAATATCACAACACAGTTATGCATTTGCTATTGTTCATTTTTGTTCATAATACATTAACTAATGGTAATTTAAAGAAATTGAAATGCTAAAATGTATTTGTCTATGTAGAAATTAACAAGTTGAAATAGTCTTTTCTTCCCTATTGTGATGTATCTAAATTAAAACGGTTTCTCAAATCAGGTAAAAAAAACATGGATGTGATTTTGTCCTTCTGGAATGGACTGAATCGTAGGAAGTTGGTCGTTGCAAACTAAATGGAGGCAGATCTGAATGGTTTGCAGTCAGTTGAGGAGGATATTTAGTCCCACTCTCCGCCGAGAGGGGGAGGGGAGGTAATGCTTTTGATTAAAGATTACGAAAGTATATGATTTTTAAAAAATATAATTATGTGCAAGGATAAATCATTTATAATAAGCACTGTGACATTCTGTAAAAAAAAAAAAAAAAAAAAAAAAATTGTCCATTTTGATTTCATGGTGACTTTATACAACATTACTAAATGTAAAGGTATTATTTCATGTTAGTTATTGCATTAAAGGGGTCATTAACTGCATTGTTTTGTTGTTTTATAATGTTTCCTGTGGTGCACTAATAATGTTAGTATGATTTTTACATCAAAAATTGTCATAATTTAGAAATAAGAGGCATTTTTCCTACCCTGATTTTAGCTTTTGATATGAACGCTCTGTTTGAAGGGGTGTGTCTGCTGTGAGACTTCAATGTAAACGCCCACTGCTGTGATTGGCTGCTGTGAGACTTCAGTGTAAACGCCCACTGCTGTGATTGGAGGCTGTGAGTCTTCAGTGTAAACGCCCACTGCTGTGATTGGCTGCTGTGAGACTTCAGTGTAAACGCCCACTGCTGTGATTGGCTGCTGTGAGACTTCAGTGTAAACGCCCACTGCTGTGATTGGCTGCTGTGAGACTTCAGTGTAAACGCCCACTGCTGTGATTGGAGGCTGTGAGTCTTCAGTGTAAACGCCCACTGCTGTGATTGGCTGCTGTGAGACGTCAGTGTAAACGCCCACTGCTGTGATTGGCTGCTGTGAGACGTCAGTGTAAACGCCCACTGCTGTGATTGGCTGCTGTGAGACGTCAGTGTAAACGCCCACTGCTGTGATTGGCTGCTGTGAGACGTCAGTGTAAACGCCCACTGCTGTGATTGGCTAACATCTCTGCATATGAAATAGATAGTATTACATGTGGAACTCTCTTGGAAACTTTTAGCACGTTTTTACTATTACAGCTCACAAGGTTAACTAATCGTGAAAAGTGTTGATTATAGCATTATATTTAGATCACGGCATGAAAGGTAGCAGTGATGAGCATTGTAGCCGATCACAGACGTGTTGAGCGCATGAATGCAGTGATCTTAACGTCTTAGTGTCATTGCAACTTGATTTCTGCACACTAACAAATGCTTTCATCATAACTAACAGTGCAAACACAATGTAAATAAGAGATTCGTTGATTATTACGGGAGTTTTGGTGCGAGTCCAGAACTCAATCACTGATGAACTCAATCACTGATACACTCGCTCTGTTTGATTGACAGCTCCAGCGATTGTAAAGGGAGCGTTCTTTGATCGCTTTCTATATATAATTTAATCACAGTTTAAATAACAGATTATTTTCATCCTACTAAGAGAAACTATGTGAATTTGACCGTTTAGTCACTGGTTTGATTTACTGACACATAGACAAAGAACATCTGACTGTACATGAATCATTACATATCAGAAATCACTGGTCACAGATCAGGCATTAGAATTAACACGGTTACTTACATGTTGTGGCATCTGCAAGGCATGCTGCGCCGAAATTGCGACTGATTTACCAAAGAATCCACAGTGAAATGTACCGAATACAAGTAAATAATGCTCAACTGAGACATTCACATTGTTGAAAATAAATAAGCACATTCCTAGCATTAGGATCCTTTGGAAGGTAATGTTATTTGTAGTCCATCCTGTATCGCTCTTTTCTCCTCGTCATCTCACTAACATGCCAGTGGGCGGGGCTAAAGTTGCAATGATGAAATAGGTGTTGATTTTCTTTTGTAGAGGCTTCTGTCTTTTGGCACATTCCACAATGAGTCATTCTCTGGGCTTGGTTACAATAAAATCTGTTTTTGGACTAACAAGGAAGTTTTCAGTTCTGAAACTTACAGGATATTCTTATAGTATGATGACATTTTATATGTCAAAAGCTCAAGGAAAATGTTATTTCTCAGTTCATGAGCCATTTAACTAATGTTAACAAATAAAACCTTACTATGAAGTGTTAGTTCAATTAATGGAGTGATTTTAACAAACTCTCTCAAAATTATTTTTTTACTTGGGCCAGCCTGGAACACTGTAGCAACGTCACCCTAGAAAACACCATAGCAACACACAAAATCTGATTTGTGTCAGTCATGTGACTTTATCACCAGTATACGGAGAGCTACTTTTTAGGTATTTTATTATTATTTTGACGTTTTTAGAACTTGAGAGCTGTAGTCACTATATGAACCAACATTGTATAGAAAGATCTGCAGTATATGTAAAGATCCTCTTTCTACAAAATTCTCCTCTTGCAAAACCTAGCAAGATTTTAGTGCAAATCTGCTGGTTTAACTGAATTACTTTGTTATCTCTTGATATATTTTTGAGTTTTAGACCCTGTTCTGCGTCTAAGAGAGACAAATCATCTGCCTCTGGCACTTGGGCAAAACAATAAAGGTGTGTGACAATCTCTGCCCACACGTGATGATGATGATGATGTTTGCGGGGGATCAGAGAACGTCAAATGTGACACAGAGATAAATGTGTGTTATGCTGCTGCCTTGCCCTGTAAGAAGACAAGCAGGAAGGAGGGTCTCATAGTGGCCCATCAATTCATCTACGATGAAGGCTCATTAGCAAACCAGTTCTCAGACAAGCTGCTGTCTCATCTCCCATTATTATGTGACATGTAAAGAATCTTGACCATTTACAATGGGTGAAGTGAACAACAGACAAAATGGCATCCTAGTTTATGGCAGCAATGTGAAAGGATATTGGTGGATTAACACAAACAAAGAGCTCACGTCCACTGTTATTACTTCTTTCCCATTGTCAAATAGTCACATGATAACTGATGTTTTGAAATTGTAAAACAATTTGTTCCATAGTCACATCCATTATGTGCAGTTTATCTTCTGTAAGACAGCAACTGCAAATAAATTGTTCCCAGATCAGCACTTCTACAAGTGCTGTAGTCTAGTGGTTTATGAAAAATCTAACATCTGTTTCATATATCTGTGCTATAATCAATCATGAACGCATCATAAACTCATTGGTAGATGATAATTGCAAAGTGAAATGTTCAAGGCGCAGTTGGTTACATGCATGGTCACGCTCAATGCATACTGTATGATCAAGAACCAATTAGGGCGACATATGTAATGTAGTTTCTAGAAAAACAATGCTCCTCTTAAAAGAGGCTATAAAATAAAATAATTTATTGTCAAGCAAGCAATTCATTTATAGTAATGGGAATGTACATGAGATCAGATCAGTGTTGTGTAGCCTATCAGGCAGGGGTTCTCAACTCTGGCCCCCGAGATCTACTATTCTGCAGAGTTGAGCTCCAATCCTAATCAAACACACCTGAACAAGATAATCAGGATCTTCAGGATTACTAGAAAGCTACATGGAGGCAAGTATGATCAGCGTTCGAGCTAAACTCTGCAGGACAGTGGACCAGAGCTGGGAATGCTCGAAAGACAAAGCGTTATCTAGACACAAGCTGTGAAAGCAGATTTTATTATGATTCATCACTGTGTGTTGTGTAAAACTGTGCAGTCCATCGTTTGCTCTGTGCTGGATTTAGCCTGGATATGTGTACAAAAGGGGGAGTTAAGGCCGGAGGGTTGAACCAAGGGCTCGATTTTAAACAAACCTACTCTTCAGTTTCCTCCAGCTTGAGGCACAAGGCTGCCAATGAAAACAATTTTTGGCATCCTTTTCAGAACTTGCTGAACATAGTCATCTATAGCTGCTACTGTTATACTTCTGTTTTCATACATTCATATGGTACAGAGGGTAGTGACTAGCCCCGTTTCCATTGAAATTACCCAGAACAATTTGTCCCAGGAACTTTTTTTCCCCCAGACCTGTTGCTGTCTGCGTTTCCATCGCGGTCTAAAGTACCGTGAAGATTAGTCCGGTGACGTAGGACTGCACGTGACTTTCCAGAGCCCAATGGATTTCGTCTTCTGCAAATACACTTAATAAAGCCTGAATCTCGCCGTCGGTCCATCGGTCGTATTTTTTAAACTTCATTGACTTCACAACTCTTACTGCACGCACCGCAACAGACTTTTAGGTTGAAATAAAATGCTGGGTGAGCTCAACCAATCAGCATGTTCAGCGCCCAAGTCCCACCCCCGAAAGTTCCTGAACTTTGAAAAAGTACTACCTTGCGAGCAGGGCCGTTTTGAGGGGGAAATTTTTACCCTAGTTCCTGGGGAAAGTTCCTGCGGTGGAAACGCGGCTATAGATAATTTTTTAATATCACATTACAGAAAAAAAGTATTTTAATGTAAATTCTACTAATCAATTTTAATAATCAGAATCCATAACATCCATTTCCGTCTGGAATAGCATAATAGGCATGTTATCCAAATAAGTCTCACTGTATAGGGTAAGAGGAACAGCAGTGAACGACATTCTCTGCGTAAAGCCCTGTCACTGAAGTAATGTCGAACATGACTGACTGATAGGGAACGTATAGGTTACTAATGTAACCCCCTGAGACGTTGCATCCCATCGCCACGATCCCTGTGCAACCACTGAGCGGCTCCTCAGCGCAAAACTTAAATGAGTGAGTCCCGCACACTTGCTTATATACCCAAGTCAAGGGGAGTGGTTCGCGATGCAAATCTCACTCGCCAATTGGCTTGTTTTGTTACCACTCAAAGGTAATTGGGCTCTCAGGCGAAATCCCAGTTCGTCCATCAGGGAACAGGGTTACATTAGACGTTTTCTTTATAAATCAATATTTTCAAACAATGCAAGTTTATAAGACAGTATGTAAAACGTCGAAAAAAGTATTTAATAATCAAAAGAGTAAACACAACTACAAGCCAAGTATACTTAGAATACTTTTTAGTATATCTCGATCAAAAGATTGAGTACAAGTATAGGCCAAATATACTTAGACCTTTCTGCCAGTATAATTCAAGTATGATTAAGCGCAATTTTAAGTATATTTCTGAGAAGTACATACAAAGTAGACTGAAAGTATACTTTCTTAGTTTTAGTTTAAAAGAAGTAATAATAGCACACTTCAATAAACTTCTTTTTTTGTAAGGGTGACCAACTACAGCAGGGGTTCTTGACTCTGGCCCTCGAGGTCCTGCAGAGTTCAGCTCCAACTAGGGCTGGAACAACGATTACATAAATTAGTCGATTTGCATAAAATACACCTTTCCTAATTAGGCCTACACTGCGTAAAGCTTATCTTTTGTGATAAATAATATCATTAGGTAAAAGTTCATACATAGATTAGTTACAGTTATTATTTATTGGTTATTTGATTGGTAAATTAACCAAAGGATTAATCGACTATTCAGAAAATAATAGATAGATTAATTGAGTGAAAAAATAATCGTTAGCCCTAGCTCCAACTCTAATCAAAAACATTTGACCAAGCTAATCAAGTTGTTCAGCATTACTAGAAAACTATAAGCAGGTAAGTTGGAGATAAACTCTGCAGAAAAGTGAAGCTCGAGGACCAGAGTTGAGAACCACCGATGTCTGGCATGGAAAAAACAAATTTACATAAAGCCCAACAGTCAGAATGTTGAATTAAAATGACTGAAAATCTCGATTAGAACTTCTGTCCACCAAAAATTAATAAATACTGATTACTTTCTGCTAAGTATTTTTAAAAAATGTTATACCCACATTGTATCAGCTTGGTAAGATGTAAATCTAGCCAATCAAATTATAACTTGTGATTTCAACCAGCTCTTCCCTTTTCTGTACTCAATGCAACACAATGGCTCAAGGCTGACTGCATTGGACACTCCAAAGTGACGTACCACATCCATCTGGCCTCTTGACGGAAGTAAGACAAACACGTGTAGTGCAGCAGAAACAGAACGGGCATCCAGTGTATACGCCATCAATGGCTGCTTTTACACCATAGGGTCAAGCTTGATATTTGAGCAAAATAAACATAAGCTAATAAAAGAATATCCATTCATCCTCTATAACATGGTCACTATTTACATCTCATATGTCTGTAACATGTCTGTAAACTCTTGCATTTCCAAGCCAACGACTGACGCATGTGTATTACATTCCAAAGAGCTCTGGAATCAGGCCCACAGTGGAGAAAGAACCCATATCCGTGCCGGCTGGGTTAAGCAACGAGAGTGGTTTGGCCCGGCGGTGGAAAAGTGCCTATTGATTGCAACAGGTTCTATTTGCTTCCGATGTGCCGCACACACAGTGTTAGATTTGAATGGGTTTAAAAGTGTACCTGTGACTTTGAGCTCTGTGGTCCGTCTCACAACTCTGCTGCCATATTTAAGTTCACATGTGTAATTTCCTCCGTCATCTTCCTGCACCTCTGGGATCCACAGACTAGTGGTGTTGATGATTATGGAGCTTCTCCAGTCTTGCCTCTGACACTCCTGTGGAAACAAATAAAAATAACTGACTCTTCACATATCTTTGGCGTTCTTCATCTACCCACCTGTCACACTGACTCATTTCAAACACATTAACCTAAAAGTTGCAAAGAAAAACAAAACATTTTTGATCCTGGAACAATCTTCCTATCAAATTCTGATGGTTTAATGCCTGGTACACATTGTATGATTTTTGGGCTGTCCCAGATGAAAGATGAGCATTGTGAAACAATCGTGCTGATTTCTGTGGTCGTGGCTCCTAAATGTTGGTCTAACGTCGTATAGTGAAAGAGGTTCAAAGACGGACGTTGTCACGATCTTGCGACCAAAGGTAGCCTGCAATAATTTCACAGTGTGTTTGCTGCTACGACCTACGTCTACTGACTAGCCAATAAAAATGCAGCATGAAATGACGTATTGATCAACGTGATATGGTGCTAAAACTTAAAACCTATTACCTCAAGCTCCATTTACAAGATTGGCATGTCAAGTTGGCCTCTTTTCCCTAGCAATGACCACGTCCATATTCTCCTCTTTCGCTTCCTCCTCTTTTTTTTCAGCGCACATAAAAACCACAATTGCCAAAGTGTGATTCCTCTTGCTCTGTTTGTTTACCACTAGTTCATGCTGATAACGTTTTATTCTTCTATACTAACTTGCGTCATACAGTCTACATACATGTCGTACCCAAGTTTATTAGATCCATATCATACAGTGTGATTTGCAATGATCTTATAGGATTGCTGAAATCGCACAGTCTGTAGCAGGCATAAGGCAGTGTATCTCAAACCTGTCGTGGGACCCCCCACCACTGCACATTTTGTATGTCTCCCTTATCGGTCACCCACAATTCAAATCTTGTACTTTCTATTAATGAGCTGATGAGTTGAACCAGGTGTGTTAGATGAGGAAGACATACAAAATGTGCCGTTGTGGGGAGTCCCAGGACAGGTTTGAGAAGCACTGGTTTAACCCCCTTAACCCGAAGAACGCGCCCGCGCGTTTTGCTGGATTTTTCCTCATGACAGTGTAAAACAACTTAAAATACTCCGTCATTTTTGGCCTCACAGACATGAACGATATGTCTTTACAAAGCTTAAAGTGTCTCCTTTTTTTATGTACACTCAAAATAAAAACTAAATGTTTTGCTTTTCGCTAAATAAAGAAAACAAACAGGATGCACATTCTCCCGTCTGTCTCCCTGTGATGTCTACTCTGAAAATAAACTCAGAACTCAGAGAATACTTGTCACACAGACACGACAGATATATCTTTATAAAGCTTGGAATGTCTACTTTTAAATGAAGCAATTTATATAAAAAACAAATATTCTCTGTTTATGTAATCCGTATGAAAACAGCGAGAGGTAGAGTTCCTCAAGCGGAGCCTCATTATCTTTAATGTGACCACACTCACGCGCGCGCAAAGCGATTCACATGCAAATCGTCCACGAAGAAGGAACGCAAACCTGTAAACGCCCCCCATCACCTCAAAACAAAGAATCAGCTTCTTCATTCTTCTGATTTTCATCGAGTTTGGAAGACACGCTGTGAGTTTACCTTGGATTTACCTCAGAAGACACAGAACGTGATTTATGAGAATTTTTAAGGTAAAACAATTCTTCTCACTTATATTAGCGTTATTGATGCATAAACTTCACATTAAGGCTACTAGTTGAACTATTGCCAGACTAAAATGTGTGAAATCAACGGAAACATGTTGAAATATTAAATAGGTAGGCAACCTTTCAATGCTAAATAAAGATACACGTACGACATGGGGATATTTTATGCTCTATAATATGAAACACAGCATGATATAAAAGTAGGGTTGCCAACTGTCCCGTATTAGCTGGGACGTCCCGTTTATTGACTGCTACGCTGATGTAACTGACTAAGGGGATGTTCACATATGTTGCGTCTTTTGCGCGCTCAAGTTCGTTATTTTAAATGTAGTCGCGCGATAAGCGCGCTCAAATAGAGAGACTAATTCATTTTCGTTCATCTTGCACTGTACCTGTTTGCACTTTTGCCCTCAACGTCTCTTTTGCGCTGTATTTTTTTTTACCACTGCTCTATGTGTTGTTTTCATGTGTAAATCCAAGTAGCTATACACTACCGTTCAAAAGTTTTAGATTTTCTAATGTTTTCAAAAAAATTTCTTCTGCTTAACAAGGCTGCATTTATTTGATCCAAAATACAGCAAAAACAGTAATATTGCGAAGTATTTTTTTATAATTTAAAATAATTGTTTTCTATTTGGATATATTTTTAAAATGCAATTTATTCCATTTTATTTACTTCAGTTTCACATGATCCTTCAGAAATCATTGTAATATGCTGATTTGCTGCTCAAGAAACATTTCTTATTATTATGAATGTTGAAAACATTTGTGTACAATTTATTTCAGGATTCTTTGATAAATAGAAAGTTCAAAACAACAGCATTTATCTGAAATAGAAATCTATTGTAACATTATACACTACCATTCTGAGTAAGAGTTTAGTTTTTTTGTTGCTATTTTGTTTTTTGAAAGAAATTAATACTTTTATTCACAAAGATGCCTTATATTGATAAAAAAAAACACAGTAAAGACATTTATAATGTTACAAAATCTTTATTTCAGATAAATGTTATTCTTTTGACGGCAAGTTCCCTCTGGGTTAAATCTTTGATTTATCAATGAATCCTGAAAAAAAATACACAACTGGTGTTTTTTTCCTGAAGAAAATGTGAGTGGTGCTTGCAGTGGCAAAACTCGGGACCCGGTTGCTAGGTTGTGTATGCTGGTTTCTCACCCGAAACAAAAGAGCCCACCCCCATGTCTGTGCGATGTTCTGGTGCTGAGATATGGCTTATTCATGTGTTTGTATGGTTGCTAGGGTACTGAAAATGGTTGCTAGGGTGTGGCTGTACAGTTTATGGGGTGATGTTTAAAGACCATTTGCCAGTCTGAGTCAAAAGAGCCCAACTCTGTATTTGTACAATGCTCTGGTGCTGAGATATGGCTTGTTAATGTTGATATATGGTTGCTAGGGAGCTGTAACTGGTTGCTAGGGCATGGCTATGAAGTTGTTATGTGACTACTTATTGTCTGCTTGATAGGCCGAGTCAAAAGAGTCCAGCCGCAAGTCTCTATGACCTTCTGATCCGAATATATGATCTCACAAATTTTTGCCAATGTTAAGTCTATGGGAGTTTTTCGGACGATTTTTCGGGCCGCCGAAAACAAACATCGTACACCCGATCGCTTAGAAAAGATATAGCACACCTCTCCTCAATAAGCCGCACGATTTGACACCTCATTCTCTGGTCCAGAGGGTTAAGGTTTGGGGCTTCAATAGCATTAACAATGTAAATCATTATTTGAAGTGCCATGTTACTTTCTAAAGGTGATTTACTCTATTTTGATCACTACTGTAGACATCAGTGTTTATATCTGAACTATAAACTTTTATCCCAGTACTTCTGTGATAATATGAATATTTGTAACACAGGAATAACAAAACTGCGTGGTTTACACAGGAATAACAAAAAGTTTGTGAAGTTGTTTCATACCTATATATAACTGCTCTCTCTGGGTCAGCGGCAGCGCAAACACAGATTTGAATGTTCCAGTGTGATTTTTTTTTTTTTTTTTCTCAAACTCTTTCCCCACCAGTGTTTCTTTAAAAAAGTTGCCAGCCACTGCCAGCGTTTTTGGTTATTTTCACAAAAATGTTCATGGCCCACAGAATATCTTGTTGTATGAATATCTGAACATGCAATATATCAAAAGAAAGAACCCTCTGCTTTCAAACAAAAAAATCCTTTTTATTCTAGCCTCAAGCATTCTTTTTTTATCAACACTTGAATGTGGGTAAGTTTCATAAAAAAAGCAACATTTTGAGCAAAAAGCTGAGAAAATTACATTTTTGTCAAAGACTACGTCTGGATCAGATTCAGAACGATGATCAAAACATAGATGGAGTAAATGGAGTCCATTAACACACCCAAAGCTTGTCCTAACAACTTCCTGGGTCGACATTTCACTCGGTATTATTAGGCCGTTTTGATTTATATGCTGTTTATTGTTGATGATCGCATTATTTTTCATATGCATCTGCTTACATATGAGATTGCTAGTTTTTGCTTCTTTTTTTCCTGTGTTTTGATCTGGAGATACTGTACTCGTTCAGGAGATGTGTGATAGCCCCACCTACCGTATAACAGTGAAAACATGGAAAGCCGTAAAAACTTGTCAATGGCAGGGAAAGAGTTAATAGGCACAGGCGAATCGTTGTCATTTGGGAATGAGATTGCTTGGGTGATTGAATTGAGATCGTAATCTTGGTAACACTTTATTTTGATGGTCCCTTTTGAACATTCTGTTGACGATAAGTAACTCTGCAACTACATGTCAGCTAACTCTCATTAGAGTATTAGTAGACTGTCTGCCTAATATCTGCTAACTCTTTATTGTGATGGTATCCAACAGACATTCTACTGACTATAAGTGACATTGCAACTACATGTCAACTCATTCTAACCCTAACCCTACCAGTCTATTACAGTTTTTTACGATCGCTATGACAATTTTTTCAATACTTTTAACAAATTTCCTAAACTCTTAACACACCAACACACAATTGCCAAAACGGTTAATTTCATGCTCAAAATCACACTTTGTAAACTAAACTCCAACACTAATTTTCAAAATACAACAATACACTAACACAATACACTGTCTACCAAAACACTAACACATGTTCTCTTCCAACAGGAACATTTAGTCAATCATAGCACAATGTCATAAAAACACCAACACTAGATGGAATTACAGAAACTGCATTATTTTATGTGTCAGGTCTGCCCTTATACAATAGACAGTATATTTTATTGACCATAGATTGTGTCTTTTGAAGCCTCTCCACATTTTTGTTTTGTTGGGTTTAGTAAATGCATGCATTTTGTTTCTTTTGCTGCAGAAATTCAATACAAAAAATGAATGACCCATCTCAGAGTAGCTTTATGCCCTTCAGTTTTATTTCATTATCAGCAGTCACCATGTTGACAATAGCAAGTTCCTGTTCTTCATTCAGGAGCTTTCCTCTGCACCCTGAGGGAGGTGTTGAATCCTTAGATAGACAAAATACAGTTACATATTAGAGACCAGAGGCATAGAGTCACTGTAATACATGGTAAAAGTATTTACACTTTGCAGTAGGAGAAGCCCTTATACAATATCCTACCTGTTGGTTTCTCGAAAAATCTGGATAATGGATGCCACTGTGTCCCGGCTGAGATTTGGCTGTACTCGTTCACCAGCCTCTCTGTATGATAGCCTGTGGTTTATGACATGGTCTATGATAGTAGCTCTTATTTCATCAGTTACCCTAATTCTGGCCCTTCTTTGAGCGCCACCATGCATTCTAACTCCTCAATCTCTACCTTGTCCTCGTCCAGGCATTCCTCTCCCTTGCCCTTGCCCTTGTCCCACTCCTCTCCCTTGTCCTGGTACTCATCTTCCTCTCCCTCATGCAGGCATTTTTCTTACTTTCTTTGTGTTGCTCTATATTGTTCCTTTTTCACAGAAGATCAGCCCAAAGAGGCTCTTTTACTGTATACCATATGGTCATGTGATTGAAAGAACATCAACACCTGAACAATTCCTAGATGGGAATCAGTTGTGATTTATATATTTGCATAACTTCAATCAGCTGTTTCTCAGTAACAATGGAACAAAATACAGGGGATATATTTGTGTTTCAATTAACAATATAAACAGCTGTTCACCTTGACTTTAGCCTATAAGTTAGGTTTAGAACATGATGTTATCTGTTCTGACATACAGTGTTAAAGCATTGGTAAATTTGGCAGTAAAAATCCATTGTTTTGAGCTTGTGTGTAAAAGAAGTTCAAGCATTTTAAATGTGTTAACTATATGCATTTTGTGTCAAAGCAACAATAAATGTGTTAATTGTATAGCCTACACAGATAGATGTTGTGCTAACTGTGTTAAGAGTTTAGGAAATTTGTTAAAAGTATTGAAACAAGTGTCATAGAGATTGTAAAAAACTGTAATACTCTACTAATACTCTAATGAGAGTTAATACACCTGTAGGTGCAACGTTACTTATAGTCAACAGAATGTGTTAAAGGGACCATCAAAATAAAGTGAAACCGCAATCTTTAACGATTAATCGTGCAGCTCTATTTCAGGGGTAAAAAATGGTTAGGGTAAGGGGTAGAGACAGAAACAAAAAATGTCTTTTCCTAGTTGAAAAAATCATGGTCACCTCATACTGTGCAATTTTTAACTCTGTACCTTGTACCAGGTCATGATAGGCTGCTTGTAGGGGGCGAGATAGTCGTCAATGTCAGGGCAGGTGACCATTTTGCTCTTGGTGATCTCGGCCCTCTCCTGGTAACGTATTCGACTGCTAAAGCAGAGTCCCTCTTCACTCTCCTCGACCGTCAGTGACATGGACACCTTCATACAGTACGTTGAGTTTCTGCGAAGACAAACCATTAAGACTGTCATGACATGAAGAATCTTTTAACATATAAGAGGTCACTGTACTTTAAAAAATACTGTACGTTTTAGACGTCAATATTCCTCATCTCTGAGCATTTGCTGGAAATCAGGCTGGCAAAACGACTCATTTTCTACTTCTTCCACATTGTGACATCACACTGTAGTAGACATTGGCATCAGGCACTCAACATTATACCTCAAGGAACATATTAAAATAATAATATTTAATATTTATTCTGGAAGTAAATATCCAGTCAATGCTGTCTCTAAGTGTTGCACTTGCTGAGCTATTTAACACATTTTGGTAGACCCCCTATTTGAGGATGTTTCATTTTAGTTTTGTTATTTTACGTTCTGTTCTTCGTGAATCGTGACCACTTCTTATGAGACATTCTGCACTATAGTTCATTTAAACACAGTGTAAAATAACAATGCATGTCCTCTGGGCTTCTGTACATTTGGAAAAATTCAATGACGTGAATGTGAACATGAAGTAAACCAGGATTTTCCCTATTCATTAAGATCAGTGGCGTCAATTGGGTATGGTAGGGTATAGCGGCTGCTTGCTCAGATCAAGTAATATATTTTTATTGCAGGATTAACAAAGTTACAGCCAAACCAAAATTTGGCTGACATCTTCATCATCTTCATCATTTTCTCACATTATCACAGTTTATTCACTATAGTTTAGAAAATGGTAATAAAATATGACAAGAACTAAACTGTCAGATAACTTTGATAGAAAGGTATGTAATGGATTACAATCAACCAATCAGCTGTTCAATTTAAGTACACAATTAGATAATACCAATTTATGTCAACCAATGACCAAGCAATGCTTCATTTTGTTCAGTCTGTGGTGTAAAAGGTCACATTAGCAATTAAAGAAAAAACACTGGTCAGGTCAAAGTGTCTGAATCATTTTGGTCCCAAATTTGTATCAATTTTACTGGTAGTCCACTGTATGAAGAATATTTTGGGTATAATATGTCACAGTTTACTTTATTTTGCTATCCTCACTTACATAAATGAACTATAGTGTCCTGCACCCACTAGTAAAACATTATATCTGGTGTCTGAATCATTTTTGGTTTGACTGTATATTGCTACGTGTAACATATAATTTGTATGGTTAAATAAAACAGAAAAGTAGGTAAATTATAGCAATCTGGTTGTGTGTCATGTGAGTTCAACCACGCTGCCAATATGTCTATTTAAAGCGTGATTTTGCAGCGTTGAGTACTGAAGCCTATCACAGGGATTTCTGTTGAAAATGAAAATCAGAGATGTTTAAGTTACCGGTAGTGATAATTCTCCGTTCAGTATCTCTCAAAACGCTGAATGAGTTTATATTTAGCACAAGTTTAGTAACTCTCATTATAATAAACAAAGTGGAAATACAATGTAAAGAAATGATTTATTGTGCAGTTTTGACAGATTGATTGATTAAAACGAGAGTTTTCACACTCGACGAGTTTGCACAACAGCTTCAGTCATTATGAAGCACTCTTTACTCGCTGTCAATTTCATTCACAATTTGAAGAAACGTTTTTGTTTTTCATCAGACTTTGTGACTTCCTACATACTTCAGTACAAAAATTGACAAAAATAGACGATAACAGTATGGGGAACACATTCACTATTAACTAACTACTATATTCACTAACTACGACTTTTGCCTCAAACTCCTAATTTACTGCTTATTAATAGTTAGTTAGGTAGTTTTTGTAGTGTTTAAGTTTAGGTAGTGGGTAGGATTAGGGGATGTAGAATATGGTTGTAAGAGTGCGTGCAGGCAGGAAGACGTAGACACAGAAGATGAAGATTCAAACAGGTATCTCTACCTATATTAATTCAAACAGGAAACTATCCAAACGAAGACTAACACACACCATACTGTTAAAGTGATCGGACAGAGAATGAATGTGAGGGTACAACTTAAATAGGAACTTAGACAAGATGATTAATAGAACACAGCTGAACCAAACAAACTCATAATGACGGTGCAATGGTAACAAAGGAGTGGCGGGAAAATCAAACAAAGGAACACATGAGAATGAATGAAAACAAACTAAAAGTCCATGATAACTAAGACAAACTGAACATAACTGTGACAATGGTCATGCAGAATAAGGCATTAATATGTTCAGACCCACTTTATATTAGGTGGCCTTAACTACTACAGTGGGGAGAACAAGTATTTGATACACTGCCGATTTTGCAGGTTTGCCCACTTACAAAGCATGTAGAAGTCTGTAATTTTTATCATAGGTACTCTTCAACTGTGAGAGACGGAATCTAAAACAAAAATCCAGAAAATCACATTGTATGATTTTTAAATAATTAATTTGCATTTTATTGCATGACATAAGTATTTGATCACCTACCAACCAGTAAGAATTCCGGCTCTCACAGACCTGTTAGTTCTTCTTTAAGAAGCCCTCCTGTTCTCCACTCATTACCTGTATTAACTGCACCTGTTTGAACTCGTTACCTGTATAAACGACACCTGTCCACACACTCAATCAAACAGACTCCAACCTCTCCACAACGGCCAAGACCAGAGATCTGTGTAAGGACATCAGGGATAAAATTGTAGACCTGCACAAGGCTGGGATGGGCTACAGGACAATAGGCAAGCAGCTTGGTGAGAAGGCAACAACTGTTGGCGCAATTATTAGAAAATGGAAGAAGTTCAGGATGACGGTCAATCTCCCTCGGTCTGGGGCACCATGCAAGATCTCACCTCATGGGGCATCAATGATCATGAGGAAGGTGAGGGATCAGCCCAGAACTACACGGCAGGACCTGGTCAATGACCTGAAGAGAGCTGGGACCACAGTCTCAAAGAAAACCATTAGTAACACACTACGTCGTCATGGATTAAAATCCTGCAGCGCACACAAGGTCCCCCTGCTCAAGCCAGCGCATGTCCAGGCACGTCTGAAGTTTGCCAATGACCATCTGGATGATCCAGAGGAGGAATGGGAGAAGGTCATGTGGTCTGATGAGACAAAAATAGAGCTTTTTGGTCTAAACTCCACTCACCGTGTTTGGAGGAAGAAGAAGGATGAGTACAGCCCCAAGAACACCATCCCAACCGTGAAGCATGGAGGTGGAAACATCATTCTTTGGGGATGCTTTTCTGCAAAGGGGACAGGACGACTGCACCGTATTGAGGGGAGGATGGATGGGGCCATGTATCGCGAGATCTTGGCCAACAACCTCCTTCCCTCAGTAAGAACATTGAAGATGGGTTGTGGCTGGGTCTTCCAGCATGACAACGATCCGAAACACACAGCCAGGGCAACTAAGGAGTGGCTCCGTAAGAAGCATCTCAAGGTCCTGGAGTGACCTAGCCAGTCTCCAGACCTGAACCCAATAGAAAATCTTTGGAGGGAGCTGAAAGTCCGTATTGCCCAGCGACAGCCCCGAAACCTGAAGGATCTGGAGAAGGTCTGTATGGAGGAGTGGGCCAAAATCCCTGCTGCAGTGTGTGCAAACCTGGTCAAGAACTACAGGAAACGTATGATCTCTGTAATTGCAAACAAAGGTTTCTGCACCCAATATTAAGTTCTGCTTTTCTGATGTATCAAATACTTATGTCATGCAATAAAATGCGAATTAATTACTTAAAAATCATACAATGTGATTTTCTGGATTTTTGTTTTAGATTCCGTCTCTCACAGTTGAAGAGTACCTATGATAAAAATTACAGACTTCTACATGCTTTGTAAGTGGGCAAACCTGCAAAATCGGCAGTGTATCAAATACTTGTTCTCCCCACTGTATGTACTAACATTTAAATGAATCATTTGATACAATGCACTTATTGTGTACATACATGTTTTTACATTGTACTTACATTTTAAAAATTACCTGCATGTAATTACATCTGTAATTAATTTCTGTAGTTACATTTATAATTACACTGTTGACACTTCCCTTACACCAAACCCTCCCCCTAAACTTACTCACACCACCACACCTGTCCCTAACTTTACCCTTAAACTTACCCATACCACCACACCCCTAACTTTACCCTTAAACTTACCCATACCACCACACCTGTCCCTAACTTTACCCTTAAACTTACCCATACCACCACACCTGTCCCTAACTTTACCCTTAAACTTACCCATGCCCCCATGCCCCCACGCCCCCACACCTGTCCATAACTTTACCCTTAAACTTAGCCATGCCACCACACCTGTCCCTAACTTTACCCTTAAACTTACCCATACCACCACACCTGTCCCTAACTTTACCCTTAAACTTACCCATGCCACCACACCTGTCCCTAACTTTACCCTTAAACTTACCCATGCCACCACACCTGTCCCTAACTTTACCCTTAAACTTACCCATGCCCCCACACCTGTCCCTAACTTTACCCTTAAACTTACCCATACCACCACACCTGTCCCTAACTTTACCCTTAAACTTACCCATACCACCACACCTGTCCCTAACTTTACCCTTAAACTTACCCATACCACCACACCTGTCCCTAACTTTACCCTTAAACTTACCCATGCCACCACACCTGTCCCTAACTTTACCCTTAAACTTACCCATACCACCACACCTGTCCCTAACTTTACCCTTAAACTTACCCATGCCACCACACCTGTCCCTAACTTTACCCTTAAACTTACCCATGCCCCCACACCTGTCCCTAACTTTACCCTTAAACTTACCCATGCCACCACACCTGTCCCTAACTTTACCCTTAAACTTACCCATACCACCACACCTGTCCCTAACTTTACCCTTAAACTTACCCATACCACCACACCTGTCCCTAACTTTACCCTTAAACTTACCCATGCCACCACACCTGTCCCTAACTTTACCCTTAAACTTACCCATGCCCCCACACCTGTCCCTAACTTTACCCTTAAACTTACCCATACCACCACACCTGTCCCTAACTTTACCCTTAAACTTACCCATGCCACCACACCTGTCCCTAACTTTACCCTTAAACTTACCCATGCCCCCACACCTGTCCCTAACTTTACCCTTAAACTTACCCATACCACCACACCTGTCCCTAACTTTACCCTTAAACTTACCCATACCACCACACCTGTCCATAACTTTACCCTTAAACTTAGCCATGCCCCCACACCTGTCCATAACTTTACCCTTAAACTTACCCATACCACCACACCTGTCCATAACTTTACCCTTAAACTTAGCCATGCCCCCACACCTGTCCATAACTTTACCCTTAAACTTAGCCATGCCACCACACCTGTCCCTAACTTTACCCTTAAAATTACCCATGCCACCACACCTGTCCCTAACTTTACCCTTAAACTTAGCCATGCCCCCACACCTGTCCATAACTTTACCCTTAAACTTAGCCATGCCACCACACCTGTCCCTAACTTTACCCTTAAAATTACCCATGCCACCACACCTGTCCCTAACTTTACCCTTAAACTTACCCATACCACCACACCTGTCCCTAACTTTGCCCTTAAACTTACCCATACCACCACACCTGTCAATATCAGCAAAAGTATTTTGCAATACAATATGAACACAATAAGTACATTGTACTTATTTTTTGATGTAAGTACATAGTAGTTAAGGCCACCTAATATAAAGTGGGACCATATGTGCTTTATAAGTACTAATAAACAGCCAATATCCTAGTAATATGCATGCTAACAGGCAACTAGTTAATAGCGAGAATTGAACCCTAAAATAAAGTGTTAACAAATAGACAAAATAGATTTTTAAATGTTGTAATAGTGATTGCTGTCACTATTCTACTGGCTATAGTGGTAATTTAATGTCTTTTTAGATTTTAAAATAAACATTTTTTGTTTTTTCATCAAGTGTTAGTTAGTGAGCTGTGAAGTGCTGGAAAAAGTTGTGTGAATAGGCTACTTGAAAGTGGGACTGTCACGTCAAGGGAGTAAGATTGACGTCATCAGAGTTTGCCATACTTTGGCTTTTGGTGAATTGATGCCACTGATTAAGCTCAGATTCTAGAAATCTTTTGTTTTTTCAGTCTGCCTACTGCAGTGATTTTCTTTTTGTCTGTGCAATAGCAGAAGCACAGCGCTTGGCTACAGTAGCAAAGCACAACAATTAATTAGATGGGAAGAGTGTAATAATTATTAACAACCCCACTGCTCCATTCTTGTCTTTTTCCTTTATCCCATAACGACACCCAGCTGGATTAATTGAGAGTTTTGTGTTGTGCTATTCTGTTATTAAAGAATCTGATAACTTGTGTCATAATGTTCAAAGGGATTCAATTAATGATAAAAATACAGTGGATATGAAAAATGAGAATACATCTGCATGCAAATCTAAACCAAAGCCGTATTCATTAAGAGAACGCTGCGCTGAGATGAAACAAACTGCATCTCCCACACGCAGGAAATGTCTCATTAAACATTTATATATGCATATCATTCAAATATGTAAAACAATCTTCCTTTGATGACGTCTTTTTCCACAGGAAGTCCCTCGAACAAGGATGTTGCCACCATGAGCAAGGACTGTCCAAACATACAGAACAAATTCTCAAAAGTCTCACATTTCATTATCTCAGTAACACGCTCTGAAACAATCCAGAAATCAACACAAATAGAATTATTTCTGGGCCAGAGCATACGTCAGTGTGAAGTGTGGGTGTAGATGTTACCACTATTAATAGTAATACTGAAATATGTGTGCTGACTCATCAATATTGTTGAGTGATTGCATCTTCTGTGACATGGATCAATGGAGTTATTTGAGGCCTGAGGCTGCAGAGAGGCTGGGGTGAACACATCTTCTCCTGTCCCAGATGACATTGAGAGTGGACATTGGAAATAGGGTCTTTCGTACCTGAAAACTGCTGACCTAAACCTGATTGCATTGCAAGGAGAGGCAAAGATAGTTCCTGTGTACAACTAACACAATCCAGCAGCGACTGAAGAACAGCCATCTGAAATCCTTCCTTTATGCGGCTAATTGGGGCATTATGCTACTATTTGAGAGGTAATGAGGCTTCACTGGTCCAGTTGTGGTAAAATAGTGAAAGCTGCCACTCTGCATAGCCTGAAAAATATTAGAAACCAAAGACTAAAGTTGACTTTTAACAACATCCCTGATCATCATTCCCTGAACAGTCCGGCCAGCACAGTTCACCACATCTCACATGATTGTTTTTTGAAATCTTTTTTTCAGAAAAAAAGGGTCAATTTATATGCAAAGGGGGTGTTTTTTATTAACAGAAAGAGACTGCCTGTTTATGAAACAAGTTGAAATTGGACTTGAAAAAATAAAGAGTTAACAAACAATTATAAATGTAGTTGTAGCATTGTCCTGACTCACTGTTTTCAGTTTTGACTTTGGCAATATTATTGTAGTTTATGTAACACACTGTATTGTTCCAAATATAAGACGACCCCCCTTTTTCAAGACCTTTTAGAAAAAGACCAAATCTTGTATTTTATAAAGAAAATGCTTTTATTTGAAAATAATCAAATTGCATATTTTTCATATTTTAATTTTTGTATTGAAAGTATGGTAAATACTGGTAAAATGTACAAGCGATCACATTTAAAAATAAAAAAAATTGGCATACCATAAAATATCCTGTAGCCCATCTAAATTATATAACAATTAGGCTATCCATCTCATAGTGAAAACCATGTAGCCTACCAACATGTCATTAACAGTAGAAGTGAAATCTTATTGTAGTTTGAAATCTCGGGACCGTCTTACGTTTTAAAATCACGTATTTATTTTGCGCGTATTTGGCGCCACCTATTTTTGCGGGTGTATTAACCAGTTTTTTTGTCTTATATTCGGAACAATACGGTAATATTTCTTGGTACTAATTTCCAGTAGCATTTTTTTGTTCACTCAACTTCAGACATTCAGTTCTACATACAAAACATGTTGAATTGGCTCAGCTTAAAAAGATTTGTTACAGAATAGTTTGTTTTCACCTCTCCAGAAAACAAAATGTTAACTCAATAAAAAAAAGAAATTGTATCACAGACAACTTATTTTCAGTTAGTATAACTGTTATTTACAAAAGCTGAGTAAACAAGAGAAAGCTAGGGGAAATTAATATTTTTTATAGTAGTATAGTAGTTTTTTTTTGTATGGGCTTAATTTTTTACAGTGTAAAAAAATGTGGTATGAATATGGTATGACTCTTTTAAACTGATGCAGTTGAAAATTTAAGTTATAATTAAGCTCTAAAGTTTAGGTCGGTTGAACTGTTTTACTGTTTATCAGTTTCACCCCCATACTTCAATTAATAGAGAAAACAATGTGTACACTGTGTTTATACATTTCAAGTATTAAAAGATTCATGTTGTCGCTAGATGGAGTTGTTAATAAAGATTTGTATTTTATGTCATGCTATAAATTTAAAGCATTAAAGGCTTAAGTTTCTCTAGAGGTCGCTTATTCAAAACAATAACAAAGGTGTAGCTTGATGACGCCGTGAATGAGCGTGGAATCATGGGAATTGTCGTCTTCACCTCCACAGCCGATGGAAACATCTGACGGGACAGAAATCATGTTCAGGGATAAGCTAATGTATTAAAGTTTTATTAACATTACTGTGGAATGAAGCAGGGCAGGTCAGGGCCAAGAGCCTTTTTTACGTTGCTGTTTTTAATATGCGTAAATGCCGCAAATGCTGAATTACTACTCACACAGGACACTTTATCTGACAAATTGTGGGGTAATGCAGCACTGTTTTACTCGGTCAAAACAATCATACTAAAATACATTTGAGTATGTTGAAAGTTATGTTATAACGTTACCCTGTGCATTTATTTGGTGGCTGGTATGAGACACTTGTTGCACATTGGAGTAAGCTAGATCGATATTAGAATATCATATTAATAAAAGCTGGATGAGTTGTGTTGCTAAATGACATGCAATTAATTTTATATATATATATTGTATGGTGGAGAAAATGCTCTATTACTATTACTACAAATAAAGCTCTTTGTGATTAGGCTACACTATATTGCCAAAAGTATTGGGACACCCCTCCAAATCATTAAATTCGGGTGTTCCAATCACTTCCATGTCCACAGATGTATAAAATCAAGCACCTAGGCATGCAGACGCTTCTACAAACATTTGTGAAAGAATGGGACGCTCTCAGGAGCTCAGTGAATTCAAGCGTGGTACCGTGATAGGTTGCCACCTGTGCAATAAGTCCATTCGTGAAATTTCCTCACTACTAAATATTCCACGCTCAACTGTTAGTGGTATTATAACAAAGTGGAAGCAGTTGGGAACATCAGCAACTCAGCCACGAAGAGGTAGGACACGTAAAATCAGAACGGGGTCAGTGCATGCTGAGGCGCACAGTGCGCAGAAGTCACCAACTTTCCGCAGAGTCAATAGCTACAGACCTCCAAACTTTGTGTGGCCTTCAGATTAGCTCAAGAACAGTGCGTAGAGAGCTTCATGGAATGGGTTTCCATGGCCGAGCAGCTCATTCAAGCCTTACATCACCAAGTGCAATGCAAAGTGTCGGATGCAGTGGTGTAAAGCATGCCGCCACTGGACTCTAGAGCAGTGGAGACGTGTTCTCTGGAATGACCAATCACGCTTCTCTGTCTGGCAATCCGATGGACGAGTCTGGGTTTGGTGGTTGCCAGGAGAACGGTACTTGCCTGACTGCATTGTGCCAAGTGTAAAGTTTGGTGGAGGGGGGATTATGGTGTGGGGTTGTTTTTCAGGGGTTGGGCTTGGCCCCTTAGTTCCAGTGAAAGGAACTCTTAATGCTTCAGCATACCAAGACATTTTGGACAATTTCATGCTCCCAACTTTGTGGGAACAGTTGGGGGATGCCCCTTCCTGTTTCAACATGACTGCGCATCAGTGCACAAAGCAAGGTCCATAAAGACATGGATGAGCGAGTTTGGTGTGGAGGAACTTGACTGGCCTGCACAGAGTCCTGACCTCAACCTGATAGAACACCTTTGGGATGAATTAGAGCGGAGACTGCGAGCCAGGCCTTCTTGTCCAACATCAGTGCCTGACCTCACAAATGCGCTTCTAGAAGAATGGTCAAAAATTCCCATAAACACACTCCTAAACCTTGTGGAAAGCCTTCCCAGAAGAGTTGAAGCTGTTATAGCTGCAAAGGGTGGGCCAACTCCATATTAAACCCTACGGATTAAGAATGGGATGTCATTAAAGTTCATGTGCATGTAAAGGCAGGCGTCCCAAAACTTTTGGCAATATAGTGTATGTTAGCCACTTGACAAACTAGCATTGTCTCTGAGGCATGGGACAAACATGAAAACGTAAATCAAGAAAACGAGAGATTCAAACAATAAGACTAACCATGTTGAGCTATATTACAATGATAAGTTTCTGTCAATAAAGGTATCCAAACAGTTGCTTACCTGTCTAATAACACATAATAAAGCGTCTTTGGTGAAATCAAGGGTAACGCGAGTATGACGTCATTGACAGGCAATGACACGGTCCGTGTCCTGGTTAAAATAGCTGAATCTCTGGATTTAAACATTGTTGGAAACATCTGGGATAATGTAAGTATACAAGTCAACAAAATATATAACATTGTTCAAGTGGTTTTTGGATATATTAATCTCAGTCTGCAAAAAAAAAAGTCTGCACTCTAAAATAGATTTTATTGACTTAAAACAGGAGACACAAAGACAAACGTTTCGGCTGTTCTGTCTTCGCCAGTGTAACAATTCACATTTTACTCAGTGATTATATAGATATAATTATTATTTTAATCCCATAATCATACATATTCCGCCTTTAAAAAGACCCCTGGTTTTTGTACAGTATGTTATTTATATGTATGTTTCTCAAAGAAAGACAACACATTAAGGAGTATGTATGACAATATGCATTTATGTCTCTCACTACAGGCAAAACTTTGCAGGCAACCTGCTTGTGCATCTACAGATTAAAGTTAGTTGAGATTTATCTGTGTGCGCACCGACTGATTGTGTTTATTAGCACTGATTGCATTATTGTGTTCCTCAGTGTTTATTAACTGCCACAGTGTAATGGCTTAAACTGTATTGAATGGGACCTTATTGATTGTTGACTGAGAAAGCCAGCATGCTGTTCCCTCCTCCTGTATTACTGCTACGCTCACTGCATCAATGATAGCAGCAAAACGGATGGACAAGGTACATGTCTATCTAGGGCAAATTATTTTTAATATCGACAGTGTGTCTTCATTTCACACTAATGGAGAACTGGGCCATCTAAACACACTGCAATTGCTCAACTTCACTTTTTTCTGTAGTTATTAAAGCTACACTCTTAGAAAGTCAGAATCAGAAAGGCTTCTACATCCTGATGTCATAGAACAGTGGTGTCCAGTCCTGCAGTTAAAATGCAACCTGCCCCAAAATACTTGTCTGAAGGTTTGTAGGGCTGGTTTCCACTTTTACACAAACACTCGCAAACTTGCCTAAGCACTTCTCCATTTACCACAATGCAAAAAAATTGTGACATCACTGCAGATCACGTGTAACTCATCCACAACCCCCACACAACTCAAGTGTATGGTAGGCTATATGAATTATTTAGAGATTTATCCACATAATACTTGTTGCTTCCTTAAGCTGACTGTTTGTTACACAGTTATAGGTTATTTGATTAGGGGTGTGCAGTGGAGCCAATATCTGTACCTGTATCTGTAACAATCTCAAAATTATCCATAATCTGTATTTGGATAAAACCGGAAGTGGGCGGGGCTTTACCTGGAAATTCGTACAACTACTTGTGAAGACTGTTATATCTATGGTATTACAGCCTATCTGTTTTCTTCGTAGATATCACTGAACAAATATGCCTTGCATGACTGATAAAATAATATTTTATTATGATTATAACATTTATTTAAATATCTTCAAACTGTTGAAGCTGATAGCCTCGTATAGGCAATGCTTTGAGGTGTAATGCGGTTGTACTTCAGGAGACCCAAGTTTGAGTCCCTTTCGAGACCTTTCGTGATTAGAAAGTTCTAATTAAAACAGTAATAATAAATGTTAATAAATGTTAAATAAGCGAATATATAATATATAGGCCTATAGGGTATATATATAAAAATATTCCCAGAGGAACTCTGTGTACTGAGAAAAGAAAAGAAAAGTTTTTTTTTACTATGCATATGAAATGCAAATCTGAACAAAATATAAAGAATAGCCTATACCTGCATAAATGCCATCTCCGAGAGAGAGTGAGACAGAGAAATACTATATCATACAAAGTTCAGTAAAAAATGTATATGTATCTTAGTTGATTATTAGGCTACTCTTGACAGAGTGCTGGTTTGGTTTCTGAGAGACGCGCAAAGACAGAACGTGGCTGTATGATTTGCGATCTTGCTGTGCTTATTCCATTTATTGGTGTATATCATATTGTACAAGATTTAAATAATTTAATATATAGGCCTACATATAAAATAGTAAGTGTATTTAAGACTCTTAAGAATCTGTGGGTTTAAGAGTCTGAGAGTAGATATTTTGCATATTTTTTATTTATAGTTATTTGTGTTTGTTATATTTTAATGTCTTATTGTTTGTACAGCACTGTGGTCAACATTGTGGTATTATTATGTGCTTTATAAATAAATTGGAATTGGAATTGGAATAGAACATGTGTATGAGACACACGGACAGGTATAATATCTTGCTTTCCCCTGGCTCGCATGTTATCCAGCAAACACAAGGAGTGACTGTGTCAACCTCAGCCGAATATTATTCGGCAGAATTATTTGTTATTCGTTATCCGTTTTGAAGCCATTATCTGTGCCTTTCCAAATAATGTTTGCCTATTTGGCTTTGGCCACACCCCTAATATTGATATTTTATTAGTTTGTGTATTTTATATTTTTCTCAGGCCGCCCAAGCATACCTATAGTATGGAAGCTTGTTTCCGCAACAGAATAAAACATTTTAAAAGATAATTGCGACCTTTTATCTCATTATATTAGATATAAACCCGCAATTCTCACTTCCTAACGCACTTGCGAATTTATGTCACAATTATGACTTTATAACTCGCAATTCTCACTTCCTAACGCACTTGCGAGTTTATGTCACAATTATGACTTTATAACTCGCAATTGCGATTTTTTTATCACACAATTATGACTTTATAACGCAATTTTGACTTTATAACACGCAATTCTGACTTTATATCACGCAATTCTGACTTTATAACACGCAATTGCGACTTTATATCTCGCAATTCTGACTTTATAACACGCAACTGCGACTTTATATCACGCAATTCTGACTTTATAACACGCAATTGCGACTTTATATCACGCAATTATGACTTTATAACACGCAATTGCGACTTTATATCACGCAATTATGACTTTATAACGCAATTCTGACTTTATAACACGCAATTGCAATTTTATATCACGCAATTCTGACTTTATAACACGCAACTGCGACTTTATATCACGCAATTCTGACTTTATAACACGCAATTGCGACTTTATATCATGCAATTATGACTTTATAACGCAATTATGACTTTATAACACGCAATTGCGACTTTATATCACACAATTCTGACTTTATAACACGCAATTGCGACTTTATATCACGCAATTCTGACTTTATAACACGCAATTGCGACTTTATATCACGCAATTATGACTTTATAACACGCAATTGCGAACGCAATTGCGACTTTATATCACACAATTCTGACTTTATAACTCAATTTTGACTTTATAACACGCAATTCTGACTTTATATCACGCAATTCTGACTTTATAACACGCAATTGCGACTTTATATCTCGCAATTCTGACTTTATAACACGCAATTGCGACTTTATATCACGCAATTCTGACTTTATAACGCAATTCTGACTTTATATCACGCAATTCTGACTTTATAACGCAATTCTGACTTTATAACTCACAATTGCGATTTTTTTACACCACGCAATTGTGACTTTATAACTCGCAATTCTGACTTTATAACACGCAATTGCGACTTTATATCGCGCAATTCTGACTTTATAACACGCAATTGCGACTTTATATCACGCAATTATGACTTTATAACACGCAATTGCGACTTTATATCACGCAATTATGACTTTATAACGCAATTCTGACTTTATATCACGCAATTCTGACTTTATAATGCAATTGTGACTTTATAACACGCAATTGCGACTTTATGTCTTGCAATTCTGACTTTATAACTCCCAATTGCGATTTTTTTATAACACGCAATTGCGACTTTATAACTCACAATTCTGACTTTATAACTCACAATTCTGACTTTATAATTCACAATTCTGACTTTATAACGCAACTGCGACTTTATAACGCAATTCTGACTTTATAACACGCAATTGCGACTTTATATCACACAATTCTGACTTTATAACGCAATTCTGACTTTATAACCCGCAATTGCGACTTTATATCACACAATTCTGACTTTATAGCGCAATTCTGACTTTATAACCCGCAATTGCGACTTTATATCACACAATTCTGACTTTATAACGCAATTCTGACTTTATAACACGCAATTGCGACTTTATATCACACAATTCTGACTTTATAACATGTAATTGCGAATATCACGCAATTCTGACTTTATAACACACAATTGCGACTTTATATCACGCAATTCTGACTTTATAACCCGCAATTGCGACTTTATATCACACAATTCTGACTTTATAACGCAATTCTGACTTTATAACACGCAATTGCGACTTTATATCACACAATTCTGACTTTATAACGCAATTCTGACTTTATAACACGCAATTGCGACTTTATATCACACAATTCTGACTTTATAACATGTAATTGCGAATATCACGCAATTCTGACTTTATAACACGCAATTGCGACTTTATATCACACAATTCTGACTTTATAACATGTAATTGCGAATATCACACAATTCTGACTTTATAACGCAATTCTGACTTTATAACCCACAATTGCGACTTTATATCACACAATTCTGACTTTATAACGCAATTCTGACTTTATAACCCGCAATTGCGACTTTATATCATGCAATTCTGACTTTATAACACGCAATTGCGACTTTATATCACACAATTCTGACTTTATAACATGTAATTGCGAATATCACGCAATTCTGACTTTATAACACGCAATTGCGACTTTATATCACGCAATTCTGACTTTATAACACGCAATTGCGACTTTATGTCTTGCAATTCTGACTTTATAACTCACAATTGCGATTTTTTTATACCACGCAATTGTGAATTTATATCTTGTAATTCTGAATGTTCTGAGATGTAAACTCGCAATTACAAGAAAAAAAAAAAGTCAAAATTGTGAGATAAAAAGTCGCAATTATCTTTTTTATTTTTTATTCTGTGGCAGAAAGCTTCCATACTATAGGCATACAGAATGGTGCAACAAACAAATTCATAAGAGGAAAACAAATCTAAACAATGCAAAGTGATCAAGGGCTTAAAACATTTCAGCTCAAACCATTGCACGGGTTCCACCAGTAGTGGGCACTCATGCAACATAAGCATATGCATCAACAAGACAGAGGGAAGATAAGCAGAGTTGACACTGTACGATTTTGGCCACGATTTGAGACAAATTTTGAGAATCCTAAAAGATTCCTTAGATCCCGGGCCAAAATCCAAAGTATTTGATCACTAGTTTGACGTTTGCTAACAGCCGATTATTGACCAGTGCGATCAAATTTTACCTCCGACGAAATTCTGGCATTGCCAGAAGTCTTTAGGCACAGTCCTGCAGTGTGGCTTCTCCTATGACAACTGTCAAATCAAAAACCAACAGGAGCACAGAACCTGATGACGCAATTAGTGAAACAACAAACCACCACCTGCTCCACACATGCTTTTTGTTTTTTCCCTGTCTTCTTTTCAAGAAATACCATGATTAAAATTAACACTAGAGATGTTTTTGTTTGCTATAGCCACCATTTCTATCCCTTATGTAAATGCAGCTCACAGTCACCGAACGTCACGAATGGTCTGTTTGTAACGTGTCTTGTCTGTCGTACAGTCTGACATTAATGACAACTGAGATCCTACAGTGTGACATGGATTACATCGGGATCATGTTCGTACAGTGTGCACCCGGCTGTAGCGAGGGAAGGGCATAAATAAGCGAAGTGGAACAGCCTAGCAGACCTCCTGAAGACCTTGATTAGCTTTAGGTGTATTTGATTAATATTCAAGCTTCAACTCTGCAGGGAAGCGACTCTCTGGGAGCAGGATTGTCATAGAAAAGCCTTTTAAAACCTCATAACTTTTGATTCTCTAGTTCTTTATAAAACATATTTCCAAACCTATATCTACTGGTGCTGATCCTTTATAGACAGACAATGTTGACGCACCTATATTTCTAATGGTGTAGCCACAGTGTTTTTATGGGACTCCAGGTTAGGAGTGATTGCACATTGGATGCATGTACTATCATGTCACACTCCACATATTTCCACAGTGTCACTAGAAGGCTAGAAGAATGGATTAATGCTTAATGTGTTGAACTGCTGATAAAGGGAGGATTCAGAGTACAATAACCTAAAGTAAACATTTTACCACAGTCGCTGTTTTCAGCAAGCGTGACGAGAGATCACAGATTTATTGAGTGCTGACAGAGTTAATTGCAGATTTTAAGAGGCTGAGATGAAAAACAGAGGTCTTAAGCTTCTCTAAACAGATTTTAGCAATGCATATAATTCAGGTCACAATCAAATACTTTGCAGAATTAATTCATTCATGGTTTTCAATTTTATGTTTTGCGGCCCATCAAAGCAGCCTCATCAGGTGTGGAATGATTCCTAGCTATGAGTAATTTAATGAGAATTTAGTTCTTATTCTATAGAAATACGGTTTTAAATGAATTAAATGAGTTTAGAAATGGCACAACACCCTCCTATTTTCTGCTATGAAGAGAAATGTTAACATTAAAAGTTGCAAAAATGTATAATTTTATTATATTAAGATTTATTAATAACTCACACACACACATACAGTGTATATATATATATATATATACACATACATATAATGTTATTGTTTGTCAATTATATACAACGATCAGGCATAACATTATGACCACTGACAGGTGAAGTGAATAACACTGATTCCCTTTCAAGGGAACTCCCGTTGCATCGATTGACGCTATGGGAACGCACTGCGTGATTACGTCATGAAGCACTTGTGAAAACAGTCCAATGGCATATAGGCGGGTGACGTCATGGCAGGAAGCTATAAAGTGCACCCAGTCCAAACATAGTTAGCTTCTGTGTCTTCAGCAAGCGCTCGGTGTGAAACTGTCGCTGTCTATTTATTGTTGTTTGTCCACAAGCATATATATATATATATATATATATATATAATCTAGACAGGAGTATAATGGCGAGCAAACAGCATTTTGGATCGTGTGTTCCTCCCTGCCCTCGCTTCATTACGAGTGAGGATACACGCAATTCATGTGTTGTTTGTTTGGGAGTGGAGCATGCACAGTCAGCTCTAGTAAAGGTGGCTGACAGTGTTCATTCATAAATTCCCGACGTGTAGCATATGCACTATCGAGAGTTAGCTCTGCTCCTGTTGGCTGTCTTCTCGAGGGAAGAAAGTCAACAAAATTCTTTGACTCGGATCTCGCGTTTGCCGAGGCAGCGCATAGATTATGGGTCTGCATCTGCAATAAGAATCTAATGGCTCAGATCGCGCATTTGCCACGGCAGCGCGTGGATTATGGGTCTGCATCTCTGCGATAAGAATCTAATGGCTCAGATCTCGCGTTTGCCGAGGCAATGTGTAGATTTTGGGTCCGCAATATATGCGTAGGGAACTGAGCAGACGGGAATTTCCCTTTCTCTCTTTTTCTGATTGTGTGCAAACTAATTATGTGTGTTAGCAGACTATTATTTATGGTTCTTTTTGTGTTGAGATTATAATGTCTGTATTAATACACTAGATTCAACCTCTCATCCGGACTGTTTCTACTTGTCTGGTTGATATTGGCTGCATTTAATTTTGAGGAATTAAATGATAAACACTTTCCAGAAGTTTTATCTGTATTAATACACTACATTCAGCCTCTCATCCAGACCGTTTTTACTTGTCTGGTTGATATTTGGCTGCATTTAATTTTTGAAAAAATTAAATATGTACTCATCTGATTTTTGAGGATTTAGATGTCTGTATTAATATGCTATTCAGCCTTTCGTCCAGACCGTGTTTACTTGTCTGGTTGATTCTGAGGAAATAAATGGTGAAATTCCTGGGGGGAAATGATTAACACCTCATTATACGGTGCCCATCTCCCTTCAGTGCCCTCAGGGGCCGTTATGCCAACCCCTTCACCTCGTGTGCTTCGGGGCGCAGCGGTCTCCAGCGAGTTCTAGTCTCAGTGTCTAACTCGCAGGAGGAGGGTTTAACAGGGGTCAGTTCTGTTTCCTACCGGTCATCCGGTTCAGGACACTGGATTGGCTTCTCGAGCTATACTAGAGACCAGTCTCGAGAGGCTGGTTCCTTTAGTAGTCTCAGCCATAGTTGGCCTGGAGAAAGACAGATCTGAGGACAGTGATTATCTCGAAAAGAGGCTTCGGCGAAGAGGTCCTGATGGCAATGGCGCCAGACCTCTGAGGGCAGTCCCCTCTGGGGGGAAGTGGTTAACACCTCATTATACGGTGCCCATTTCCCTTCGGTGCCCTCAGGGGGAAAAGGTCCTGACGCCCAAGGGGTCAGGCCAGTGAGGGCAGTCCCTCCCCTGAAGTGGAGCGGTCAACACCTCATTATACGGTGCCCGCCTCCCTTCAGTGCCCTCAGGGGACTGTTCTGCCAACCCTGCCACCTCTGGTTTTACAGGGCGCAGTGGTCTCCGATGAGCACATATCTCAGGGTCCACCCGGAAACGTAGTGGTCCTGGGATGCATGCCCCCTCTGAGGAGGGTCTCAGAGCAATCAGTTCGGCTGTTCCCTGCCGGTTCACCGCTTCAGGGCACCGAATTGGCTGCTCGAGTAACAGAAGCAGAACGCCTACTCCCGAGCTCCCACTAAAAGACTGGGGGTCGGGCTGGCGCTCTCAACCGCAGCCTTCGAGGGGTAAGACGGATCTGAGGACTGTCATTATTTCCAAGAAGGCTGTGGGGAAAAAAGTCCTGATGCCCAAGGGGTCAGGCCAATGAGGGCAGTCCCCCCGAAGTGGAGCGGTCAACACCTCATTATATGGTGCCCTCAGGGGACCGTTCTGCCAACCCTGCCATCTCTGGTGTTACAGGGCGCAGTGGTCTCCGGTGAGCACATATCTCAAGGTCCACCCGGAAACGTAGTGGCCTTGGGATGCCCGCCCCCTCCGAGGAGGGTCCGAAAGCAGTCAGTTCGGCCGTTCCCTGCCGGTTCGCCGTTACAGGGCAGCGGCCTGATTGCACAACAAAAACCAGAAGCCAATCTCGAGAGGCTGGTACCACCTAGTAGAATTTTTGACAGCGTGGAAGCTACTGCCAAATGTTTCTCATTGGGTCCTGCAGACCATAGAAAAGGGTTATCAAATTCATTTCGGGTCTTGCCCGCCCAGGTTTATGGGGGTCCTATCCACCATGGTGGGCCCTGAGCAGGTTCTGGTAATGGAACAAGAAGTGAAACCCTGGTGGAAAAAGGGGCATTAGAACATGTACCCCCCTCCAACAGGGAAACCGGGTTCTACAGTCGGTATTTCATAGTTTAAAAGAAGGATGGGGGCTTGCCCATTTTGGATCAGTCATGCAGCTAAAATTCAAAATGGTAACCTTGAGACATATCGTGCACAGATCAGATCCAAGGACTGGTTTGCCATGATAAATCTCAAGGACGCATACTTCCATATATCCATCCTTCCATATCACAGGAAGTTCCTGAGGTTTGCTTTCAGGGGCAAAGTATACCAATATCGAGTTCTTCCATTCGGCCTAGCACTATCACCCTGCACTTTCACAAAATTCGTAGATACAGCTCTGGCGCCTCTGCGCCTGTAGAGTATACGCATCATGAACTACGTCAACGATTGGTTGATTCTGGCTCAGTCGCATCAGTTGGCGGTTCGGCATCGAGATGAGAGAGTTGGGGTTACGGCTAAACGCTAAAAAGAGTGTGCTTTCTCCACTACAGAGGACCACTTTCTAGGCGTGGTTTGGGACTCAATGTTGATGCAGGCATGCCTCTCACCAGCACGCATAGTCCATCCTGTCGGCTGTGAAAAGAATAAAGCTAGGCCAGTCACTCACTGTGAAACCGTTTCAGAGACTGTTGGGTCTGATGGCAGCAGCGTCCAACGGGATACCTTTTGGCCTGTTGTTTATGAGACCCTTGCAGTGGTGGCTCAGTACCAAAGGGTTTTCCCCGAGGGGCAACCCCTTTCACATGATCAGGGTCACGCGGCAATGCTTACATGCCCTAGTTATGTGGAAGAAGCCTTGGTTCTTGTCCCAGAATCCTGTGCCGGGAGCTCCTTGTCGTCGTGTAACGCTTACAACGGAAGCTTCCCTCACAGGCTGGGGAGCGATCATGGATGGTCGCTCGGTGCCCGTGGACGGGTCACCATCTCACTTGGCACTTAATCACCTGGTGATGATGGCTCAGGCTCTACATCCATGGGCACCAGATTCAGGGAGCAGACATCCTGTCGAGGCAGGGGCTGAGGCCCGGGGAAGGGAGACTCCATCCCGAGGTGGTGGAGCTCATATGGAGTTGCAGACGTGGCTGTGCTGTGTCTGTACATGGTTTCCCTGATTGTTCTACTCCTGGGAGTTCTGGAGAACAGAGTTATGGAAGTGTGGGTTTGGCCTCTGAGGGCGACTCAGGTCTCTCAACTGAGGTTGTTGAGGCCACAATCACTCTAGAGCTCCCTGTGCAGGAAACAAACCGGTTTCCTCCGTGGTGCGTTGGAGCAGGAGTATGGTGGCTTTGTAGCCTTGTATTAGGGGTATCCCTACAAGAGGTGTATGATGCGGCAGACTGTTCCTTTCCGCACACACTCGTCGGGTTTACAGCCTAGTTTTGGGCTTCACCCCTGGGTCCCAGATGTTTCTGTCTTTGTTGTGCTCGCCTGATTTCACACAAGACAGGCACTAGTCACTATGGTGGCGTTGGTATAAACATTCCCATAGAGTCAATTGATGCAACGGGAGTTCCCTTGAAAATGAACGCCTAGGTTACGACTAACCTCGGTTCCCTGAAGAGGGAACGAGCGTTGCATCGCCCTGCCATACTTCCGGCATGCCTGTGACCGACTTGCTTCGACCTATCAGAAGCTGACTATGTTTGGTCTGGGTGCGCTTTATAGCTTCCTGCCATGACGTCACCCGCCTATATGCCATTGGACTGATTTCACAAGTGCTTCACGACGTAATCACGCAGTACGTTCCCATAGCGTCAATCGATGCACCGCTCGTTCCCTCTTCAGGGAACCGAGGTTACAGTCGTAACCTAGACGTTATCTCTTCATCACGGCACCTGTTAGTGGGTGGGATATATTAGGCAGCAAGTGAACATTTTGTCCTCAAAGTTGATGTGTTAGAAGCAGGAAAAATGGGGGCAAGCGCAAGGATTTGAGCGAGTTTGACAAGGGCCAAATTGTGATGGCTAGACGACCGGGTCTGAGCATCTCCAAAACAGCTCTTGTGGGGTGTTTCCGGTCTGCAGTGATCAGTATCTATCAAAAGTGGTCCAAGGAAGGAACAGTGGTGAACCGGCGACAGGGTCATAGGCAGCCATGGCTCATTGATGCACGTGGGTAGCGAATGCTGGCCTGTGTGGTCCGATCAAACAGACGAGCTATATCTCAAATTGCTCAAGAAGTTAATGCTGGTTCTGATAGAAAGGTGTCAGAATACACAGTGCATCGCAGTTTGTTGCGTATGGGGCTGCATAGCCGCAGACCAGTCAGGGTGCCCATGCTGACCCCTGTCTACCGCCGAAAGCACCAACAGTGGGCACGTGAGCATCAGAACTGGACCACAGAGCAATAGAAGAAGGTGGCCTGGTCTGATGAATCACGTTTTCTTTTACATCACGTGGATGGCCGGGTGCGTGTGCGTCGCTTACCTGGGGAACACATGGCACCAGGATGCGCTATGGGAAGAAGGCAAGCCGGAGGAGGCAGTGTGATGCTTTGGGCAATGTTCTGCTGGGAAACCTTGGGTCCTGCCATCCATGTGGATGTTACTTTGACACGTACCACCTACCTAAGCATTGTTGCAGACCATGTACACCCTTTCATGGAAACGGTATCACGGTTCAAGAATGGTTTGAGGAGCACAACAACGAGTTTGAGGTGTTGATTTGGCCTCCAAATTCCCCAGATCTCAATCCAATTGAGCATCTGTGGGATGTGCTGAACAAACAAGTCCGATCTATGAAGGCCCCACCTCGCAACTTACAGGACTTAAAGGATCTGCTGCTAACATCTTGGTGCCAGATACCACAGCACACCTTCAGGGGTCTAGTGGAGTCCATGTCTCGGCGGGTCAGGGCTGTTTTGGCAGCAAAAGGAGGACTAACACAATATTAGGAATCATGTTATGCCTGATGGGTGTATATTTTCAAATAATGAGCTCATTCTTAAGCATAATTATTATTAAGATGAAGACTTAAAATGTCACACTACATGACTCATGACAATTTCCCATATACCTTTTGAAAAAAATGTAGGTTTTTTATGATCATGTACTATATTAGTGGGTATTAACACCAATCTGTCATTCTGTCAATCCATCATCGTATGTGCGGGTCTAAGAATATACAAGAGTTCACTGGCTTAATTAACTAATCACTTCATTAAAGTACTTTAATATAAATGTGTCACTTTTAGCTATGCAAGTAATTTTCATCCATTGTCCCTGTAGGCAAATTAACAAGAGACATAGGGGCTAAAAGTACCACATGCATCATTTAAGTGAATAGATGAGAGAGTGACATTTGTGGCACTCTTACCCTTCTTATCTTAAATAGCTCAGTTCGCTGGTCATTCACTTCCTTTTCATATTTAGGGACATTTCAGTCCATCCTGATCAATTTGCCTGTCAGTTTCATCCCGTTTACGTAAAGCTCATGTTTCTTGTGATGTTGTATTGCAGAGATTTAAAGGTCAGTGATGTGCATTGTTTGTAGCCTCTGTGTTGACTGATAAACATAACTGAATAATTTGAACATAAGTGCCATCAGCTGCATTGAGTAACGTACTACTTCTTGTAACTCACAATCAGTGTTACAATATTCCTAGCATTATCCTAATTCCTTCCTATAACATTATTTTAACTATCCATTCCCTTATTATTATTATTATTATTATTATGTTTCTGTAGAGTTTATTAAAGTTTATTTCTTTATTACTTCAGATATATAATAAAATAATAATAAAATAAAAATTATAAATACAATTAGGTAATGCACAAATAGTGTTGCTGTGAGATAATAAATAAATTGTGTACATTAAGTATTAGTCCGCAGTTGAATGTTTTTTCATATTTCAAGTCAAAATAGAAATGTAAACAAGAACAGAACAAACAGAGTGTCTCATCATGTCTCATTCACAGTGCTGGGGAGTAACTAGTTACATTTAATGGAGTTACGTAATTTAATTACAAAATAAATGTAACCGTAATCTGTTACAGTTACTGAGAAAAAATGTGTAATTAAATTAGTTACTTATGAAAATGTTAACGATTACAAAGGGGGTTATACCTGAATATTTTCTGTAAAAAGCTAAGATGTTGAAAAATATTAATTTGTTGCTTAACCTGTTTTTGATGTGCACGATGCCTCCTGCCATTTAAAGGCCGTTTAGTAAAGCGATGTTATTCTGATGCTTTTGATTGGCTCTCTTGTTTGAATTTGCACCACGTCTGAGGGGAATCTATTCTATTCTTGCTTCTGTTAGTGAGAAATCAATATTAGGTCTCATATGGTATGTTTTCCCTTCACACACACATAAGGTCCTATCATACACCCGGCCGTGTTTTTTGCTAGTTTCAGCCCGACGCAGTTATCATTTTCACGTCCAGCGCCACGTTGTTTAAATAGCAAATGCACTCGTGCCCATCTGTTCGCCCATGGGCGTGCTGGTCTGAAAACGAGGTGTGTTCAGGAGCATTGTTGGCGTGTTGCTATTTTGAGGAACTGAAAACGACTGCACCATTGACCAACAAAAACCTGGTCTAAAGTCAATAGCGCAGTATTTTTTGTGTTATTTAAAGGGCGTGTTAGTAATATGCGCCTATAGGCGGGTGCACAACGTGTGTACACTCTGCTTATTACACACACAAACATTTTTAAATATTAAAAATAAAAGGATTCCTCTCTGGAGAAGCGTTCAATCTTTCTGCTCACAAATTCCGCCATGTAAATAGTGAATCCGCCATGGTGCGAGCACAACTGGCTTTTAAAGGGAATGGGAGATAAGTCATTTTTTACTACAGTATAATGATCTAGAATTGTGTTTTTTCTCAAAAAATAACTAAATATCTGTTTTTTTTAGAGGTTAGATGTTTGATTAACAGTTGAAAACTTTTGTTAGAAATGTAAAAAAGTAATCAAATGTAATCAGTTACATTACTTTAATAAAGTAACTGAAATAGTTACACTAATTACATTTTAAATAGGGTAACTTGTAATCCGTAACCTATTACATTTCCAAAGTAACCTTCCCAACACTGCTCATTCATGTGATCAAATAAAGTGATATATTTAATTAAAGTCATCCTAACATCTGCTACTGTTAGTCCCCGGATTCTGTGTATATACCGTATATAATTATTTTCTGGATTTTTGCTGTTTAATTGAACTATTATGATACCCCACATGGTATAAAAGCACAGGTTATTTTGGCACTTCGCCATGAGTAGTTTCTGAAGTGCTTGAATGCTGGCTTTAATATGTAAGGGAGCACAACCTAACACATTTTGACTTTCTCAGTTTGTGTAAATTCACTGGGGTTCAGAGTATTTTTTTTCCCCACATTAATTTCACACGTCTAGTATAAGTATGTGGTTTTGTTTCATTAATACAGTGTATACTTTTTTTCTTGATTTACCCCGAAAGAATGGAAGTGAAATGTGACAACATGCCCCATAGGTGGGGTACATTGTAACATGTGAGGGGCACATTGTGACATGACCAAATGACAGCTTAAAATGTGATCTAATCTAATCAAAAAAATATACAAGACAAACTAAAATATTTTGTCAATAAAATGCAATTATTAACTTTTGTTATATAAAATAATGGCATTTTTTTTAATAATTAAAAATAAACAAATTTTTGAGTTTGCCAACAAACACCTCAAAATACAGCTATACAGCATAGTTCAAAACATAATAATAATTAATTTCTGAACATTGACTCTCAGTCATTATTCACCTTTTTCTTATGGTTTCGCAATAGAATTCATAAAAGTATAGAATATAATAGCATAGTTCTAATAGGGGCACATTGTAACGCAGTGTGACAACATGCCCCACCTGCACAACTGGGATTTAAACCCGGCTCGTGTCTTCTGCTGCTTAGATCAACATTAAAGAACAGATATAAGATTAAAATAATATCAGATTTGCAAGAACACACAGGTGACCCCCACTCCTCTTCCTTCACATGGCACATTTTAATAGACCACATGTAATCAAAAGTTTTGCTATCCATCTATATGATACTGTACTTCTAAATATTTACAATTTGTTTTCAGAAGATACAGATTTAAACATTCTCTCTTCCAGCTATAAACAGCCCCAGGGAAAAACATGTCACTGAAACTGAAACTGAAAAAAAAAAAAAAAGAATTGCACTCAAGCCATTTCTTGGAGACTCAAACGATTTATTAATTAATTAATGATTTAAATTTAATTTTAAATAATGATTCTTGATTTAAAAAAAAAAAAACTCCAATAGCATAATGGCAGATGCCTTAAGCACAATTGTTGGCACTTTGAAGTGGCATGTCAGTGAGTACAGTATATTCCATTTAACATATGTTTCACTTGAGCTCCTCTGTCCTCGAATTTCATCCTTGTAATCTTTCCTTTCATTCTAAGAAGCCCAAAAAGAATGAATGTGAGGAAAGCATTTAAAAACTGAGAAGCACTGAATAAAGAACAAGGCTGGCAATCAGGCCTGGCTGGGTTTAACCAGCTGTCTCTAATTGTCCTCTTAATTGGCTTGATTTAATTAGTTAGAGGAAATTACTTCCTCAAACACTGCCACTGTGTCAGTGCTGCATTTGATCAAGAACTGTTAAGAGGCATTTGACTTAATCAATGACGAGTGGTCAAGCGAGGCACATGTGTCTTTTGTGTCCACTTGTGACACCTTTCTTTGAGGGAAGGGTCTCTGATTCCCTCAACACATACAGTACATCAGCAGGAAGGTGAAAGTCTGATGTGCTCAAATATGATATGAATGATACATAGAGTTATAATATGTCCTATCACGCCACACAGTCCACATGTTGTCTTTAGTCCAAACCAAGAAGAGGCACCTGGTTTCCCTGATTTTCTCTTTTTTTATTTAGTCTTTCTTTCATCATCTTGGGATTCTAGTAGGCTTGCTGGGCTGAGTTTAAATCTCAGATTTTGACAGACTTTCCCTCAGCACATCCCCAATAGTGAGTTGGTAGTGTTTTGAAGTTGTACAAACACAGCGATGCGTTTTTGTAAGAAACTATCAATATTTAATTTAATAAACTATAATCACTGGCTTCTGGTAACGGCCGTAAGCGAGTCTACTTACGGTGGAAGAGTGACCTCTGACCCGACACATGACATATTGACCTATGACATTGCCAAGCCCTATTTGTTTGAACCGCGAGAAGCGTCTACTCTCACCTAAGCTTACGCTACTCCTACATCGGGTCCGTGCATCATGTCTTAAAGTGACAGCAGCCTAATATTCCTGCTGTCTGTTTTTAATGTTATTCAAACAACAAAAGACAAAGAAATCACTCACTGCTATTGACTGAATAGATTTATAATAATGATGAACCTTTATTTAATTTATACAGTGAAGATTATATGCAATGTTTTTTTGTTGTTGTTTTTTTTTTTTTTTACATTTGATTACTTTATTCAATTTCTGTACCTAAAAACTACTGTTAGATACCTGAAAACCCTGAAAAGCACTGTTTATTTTATTTGTATATTAGCTCTATAGCAGTGGTTCCCAACCTTTTTTATTTGAAGGCCCCCCTCCTCTCTGAATCAATACTGCAAGGACTCCCCCTTTGTGAACATGTATTCTAGTGTTATTACTTTTCAACTCCATGTTATTATTATTTTTTTAAACAAAAGAAATTCAAGCTATATTAACCTTTAGTGTTCTTTCTGCGAACATACTTTGCAGACATTCTTTACAACTTAAAAGTACTTGCCAAAGGACCGCATATAACTACTATACGGATCCATTCATAATTAATAAACACTAAAATACAAATGAAAAATAAAATAATTCTGAATGTGTGGAAACTTAGCGATCTGAAGGTGGGTCGATGTCATCAGTGAACAGTTCCTCTGTCAGAACAAGCAATCATGTCTATGTTTGGAGCTGATGCCCGTGTGTACATAAACACCACTGATCTTCACAAACTTCTCCAAAACACGCTTCTTCGGCGAGCATCCGTTGTAAAACACTCACAGTACATTCATTCTGACAACTACGTGAATATATTGAACTGCGCTCATGCAGAAATATGATGTTATAGCGATCATTGAGCCGAGAGCGCACATACACGGTTTGTTTGCGCATCAATTATAACGGACACGCGCGTGCCTAATGTATGTCATTGCAATCGTCTTTACCTTCATTACAACCGTCATCCATCAAAACTTTGTGGTTTTCTTTATCCAACTGAAATGTGTAGTTTGCGTACCCTGTGTTCATGAAGCGGTTGGGTGTTTTGAGCCGCCGTTCAGTCTGTATTTCACACAGCGCGATTAGAAACGCCTCGGGTTGCTCCGAATCCAAAACAATCACAAAATTCATACGAGAGAGGTGGTTCTTTGTTGTAATTTATTTTTTCTATAATTTATCTTTTATTATTTAACGTAGCAATAATAAAATTAATGAATTATATTAATATATTAAAATTAATTTTAAGTTATCTCGCGGCCCCCCCCGGAGAATCACTGAGGCCCCCTAGTGGGCCGCGGCCCACAGGTTGGGAACCACTGCTCTATAGTATTTATTTGTGCTGTTGCTTGTAACTTGATTATTTGTTCTTATTTTCTTTATTTTCATTTGGCATGTTTTCCCTGAACATAGCACATAACAAACCGTACCAAAATCCTAAAACCATGATGAAAACCAAGCCATGAGTAATTTGAACCATTACACCCCTAAAAAATTGCTATACATATACACTCACCTAAAGGATTATTAGGAACACCATACTAATACTGTGTTTGACCCCCTTTCGCCTTCAGAACTGCCTTAATTCTACGTGGCATTGATTCAACAAGGTGCTGAAAGCATTCTTTAGAAATGTTGGCCCATATTGATAGGATAGCATCTTGCAGTTGATGGAGATTTGTGGGATGCACATCCAGGGCACGAAGCTCCCGTTCCACCACATCCCAAAGATGCTCTATTGGGTTGAGATCTGGTGACTGTGGGGGCCATTTTAGTACAGTGAACTCATTGTCATGTTCAAGAAACCAATTTGAAATGATTGGAGCTTTGTGACATGGTGCATTATCCTGCTGGAAGTAGCCATCAGAGGATGGGTACATGGTGGTCATAAAGGGATGGACATGGTCAGAAACAATGCTCAGGTAGGCCGTGGCATTTAAACGATGCCCAACTGGCACTAAGGGGCCTAAAGTGTGCCAAGAAAACATCCCCCACACCATTACACCACCACCACCAGCCTGCACAGTGGTAACAAGGCATGATGGATCCATGTTCTCATTCTGTTTACGCCAAATTCTGACTCTACCATCTGAATGTCTCAACAGAAATCGAGACTCATCAGACCAGGCAACATTTTTCCAGTCTTCAACTGTCCAATTTTGGTGAGCTCGTGCAAATTGTAGCCTCTTTTTCCTATTTGTAGTGGAGATGAGTGGTACCCGGTGGGGTCTTCTGCTGTTGTAGCCCATCCGCCTCAAGGTTGTGCGTGTTGTGGCTTCACAAATGCTTTGCTGCATACCTCGGTTGTAACGAGTGGTTATTTCAGTCAAAGTTGCTCTTCTATCAGCTTGAATCAGTCGGCCCATTCTCCTCTGACCTCTAGCATCAACAAGGCATTTTCGCCCACAGGACTGCCGCATACTGGATGTTTTTCCCTTTTCACACCATTCTTTGTAAACTCTAGAAATGGTTGTGCGTGAAAATCCCAGTAACTGAGCAGATTGTGAAATACTCAGACCGGCCCGTCTGGCACCAACAACCATGCCACGCTCAAAATTGCTTAAATCACCTTTCTTTCCCATTCTGACATTCAGTTTGGAGTTCAGGAGATTGTCTTGACCAGGACCACACCCCTAAATGCATTGAAGCAACTGCCATGTGATTGGTTGATTAGATAATTGCATTAATGAGAAATTGAACAGGTGTTCCTAATAATCCTTTAGGTGAGTGTATATATATATATATATATATATATAGCAGGCATGCATGTTTGAATGTGCCATTTGGTATTTAACACTCCTTCCCTCGCACTTTGTAACAAATCCTTCCCTCACGGGTCAAAATGACCCGAAGCCCTAAACATATACTTAAGCTTTCTGGATAAAGAAAAAATGATTTAATTTCATTTTGATAATATTTTTTCTATTTTTTAATGCAATTTGTTTGAGTTTTTTTTTTGTTGTTGTTGTTATTTTTTATTTTATTTACCTTTAAATTACTAGATTTTATCAATAAATAATAAATAAATAGTAATTTAAGCACATTCCTCACATTATTTCAACTTCAATTCAAAATAACAATTTCATGCATAACCCTTTTAATTCAGCTCAGAATCTCACATTGGGTGTCTTTGCTGACCTCTTGTGGAAAAAAGATAATCTAACATGATATTTCATGACTCTTGCCACTAGATGGCCTTATAGCTCAATATGGAGCAAATGAGCTGTTCCGCTGGGTCCTAAAGTCAGATCTCTTCAGCATGCATTCAGATACACATGTAGACATGAGGTAGTTTTATCATTTTTAGTTATAATTTTGAGCATTTTTAGGTTTTTCTATGTGAAGCATTCCTCACATTCCATTCATTCCTATGGGGGTCGAATTGACAGAGGGAAGGATTTGTTACTTTTTTTTTTATTTCAACCACAAAACTCCTTGAATCCAGTCAATTTTTGTGTGCATTCGTGGTTCAAGTGCGACAAAAGTCCTAGGGTCTTGGACTACTCCGATGAACATTTTTAAAAATGAGTTTCGGGTAAAAATGACCCGAGGGAAGGATGAGGATTAAAGGCTGTGTTCATTATATAAATAAAATGAGAAAATTACCTGAAATAACCTAAATAGATTTAAAATATCTTTCAGCCCGTCGGTCAAGGCCAATATGCAACAAAAAAAGGAACCAGAAAGCTGGAAGACATGCAACAGTGAAAACATTGTTTACTGTGATTCATAAGTCTGAACTCCAGGGAATCTGTGCTGTCATACTGACAAAGTAGCAAGACCTTGTCAAACAATGTATAAATAAGTAAACCAATAAAATGTAGAAAATGTAATACTTTGTTTATAAATATATATAATATAGTATTCTTTGTTAATTCCTTTTTGTTCATGGTGCAGTAACTAATGTCATTATGTACAACTTAGTGAAAAATGTGTAAACAAACAAACAAAAAAAAACCTAGATTAATAAAATGCTGGAAAAGTATTGTTCATTGTTATAAATTGGTTGTGTTTCTGGAATTGCGATTGTGTTCTGAAATTAGTTTTACTGAACATTTGTTTGATAACATGCAGATGCTGTACAGTCAGATAATATCTGCTCAAGTTTAATTTTGTGGGTCTAAGACTCTGTGCAGTTTGTCACTGTGTATTTTATTCACTGTTAGACGTGTTTGCAAGGCCTGAAATGGAAACACAGAATTAACCATCCTGCAGCCATTGGACCTTGAAGGAAATAGATCCTGTGCTTTCAGTCACAGCTGCCTGTTTAGATGTTTTACACCAATTGCCCTTCAGTCCGCTATGTGAGGGTGAAATCTTTTCTGAGCACTGGGTTTCCTCAAGGTCTTTCTTTAGCTTTCCCCTTTCAAAAGCATAGGTACTCGGGTGTGAATTAGAGCCATTTTATATTCCAGCATCTTCAGTATCTCATTTTAGATATTTTCTTCAAAAAATGGGGAGGTTTAAGGAGTTTGGGATGGTATACTACCTACTATTTTTGGAAGTAGTATGCAGTATGTGTACAGTGCATATTATGCATATATTTTTCTGTAAGGCTAGTTTCCTGAAGCCAGGAACAAACACCACTAAATAAAACAACAAATATACAAACTTAGAGCCGAGATCCACGAATAAAAGCAACAGGAGGAACATCATCTGGGATCCCCCCGCCCCCGGTTACAAACATTCTCCCAAATATCTTCCTTTTGTGTTCAGCAGAACAAAGAAATGTATACAGGTTTGAAACAACTTGAGGGTGAGTAAATGATGACAGAATTTTCATTTCTGGGTGAACTATCCCTTTAAGTAAACTCCAGCTAGTACAGAACAAGGCGTGCGGCACGACTTGCTCTCCAGTGCCCGTATGGCACAAATATAAACAGCATGCATCTCCATTTTAATTGGTTGCGAGTGGAAGACCGGATGATTGAGGCAATTTTGTTAGCAACATGGAAGGTTTTGCAGTTTAAAATTCCATTGGATCGGTACAATCAATTAAAATGCAATTTAGAGTCATATACATATGCCACTATAGACAGGACACAGAAGGCAGATTTTCACTCTCCAAAGCAAAAACTAATTTCCTTAAACGTACAGTAGTATATAGGCGATGAAACCATGGAATTCTCTACCATTGTCATTAATCAAAATAACATAGAAATTACATTTTAAAAGGCAGGTAAAGGGACACCTTGGAATGTCATATTTATAGGAGATTATGCACAGAAGTTAGTTGGAAGCGTTTTAAGTGTTAGACTTAGACATTTGTTTGCTTGGTTTTTCTTTTTATCACACAGATGATAACACAAAGAACATTTGGTATGTTTTTTGTTTTAGTTGTTGACAAAAAATTAATTTTTCTTATTTTTAAAAACTACAAATAAATTAGCCCTTAAATGCATGAATGTTTTGCCAATCATTATTACATATTCGGGTCTTTAGCGACCCGGCTCTATATCTAACACGGATGGATCTCTACCTGTCGCGATAATATAAAACTCTCCTGATATTAGAATAACAATTACAGAAGAATAAAATAAAGCATATTTTGTGACCTTTTGGAGCTTTGAAGGGTTCAGTTTGAGCAGATGATTTTATACCATCATCACTGTCCTCGTCAGAGCTCATTTCCCAGTACATTCAGCATCTGGCTCATGTTCGCCATCTCAAAATCATTTTCAACATCTTCAAAATCAATATTTTGATCGCTGACAGCTTCTTCACCAGATCCACCATCAAGTGACAGTGACACTAATATTTGATTGCGTTCAGTACTTGATCCGCAGTAAATCGCTGAGCCATTTCAAGTTTTGCTGATTATACTTATTATTCTTTTGTTTTCTGCCTGCTGTGACTATGAGTGAAACGTCACTTCATCATTGTGTGTCAGACATCGCCACCTTGTGTAATAAAGGTGAGCTGCACTTATTCAGTCATCAAAGATTCAATTATTGTTGTGCAGAAAAATATACTTACACTCTTACACACCTCGGGTCGTTAGCGACCCTATACAATTTTTAACAAAAAAGTAATGGGAAAACAGACATTTTTTAATTTTTTTTTTTTCCTTGTTATATTGTTTATAATGAACTGATTGAGGAATACTAAGAAGGTTGATGTCTAACTTTAAAAAATGAATAAGGAGGAGGGTAGTGAATGACGTCCCGGGTCACTAAAGACCCGAGGTATGCATTTAAGGGTTAAACGAACTGATTTAGTGTTTGTTGTGGTATTCTGAGTATGTGATGGTGTTTCTCAGAATCTCTCAGCATACAATGGGAATCAGAGAGAATGCATTCAAACATATTTATATACTAATTTCATAACAAATGAAATATACATACATAGTTATTTGTAATGTGCCCCTTTACGTTGCTAGTTAGATACTTTTTGTTAGAAACTTGTAATGTAGATGACTACTTTTTCAGAAGGGCAGCTTGTCTGTAGTTAAACTACTTTAAATTATGCTTGGAAACCTAGTTTTAAAGTAGCTTCTTCAACATTGATGGCCAATTTCTTTTTCTCTGTAACCTTTTACAAAGTCGGTAAGTGTATCAGTGGTTCCCAACCTTTTTTATTTGAAGGCCCCCCTCCTCTCCGAATCAATACTGCAAGGACTCCCCCTTTGTGAACATGTATTCTAGTGTTATTACTTTTCAACTCCATGATATTATTATTTTTTTAAAACAACAGAAATTCAAGCTATATTAACCTTCAGTGTTCTTTCTGCGAACATACTTTGCAGACATTCTTTACAACTTAAAAGTACTTGCCAAAGGACCGCATATAACTACTATACGAATCCATTCATAATTAATAAACACTAAAATACAAATGAAAAATAAAATAATTCTGAATGTGTGGAAACTTAGCGATCTGAAGGTGGGTCGATGTCATCAGTGAACAGTTCCTCTGTCAGAACAAGCAATCATGTCTATGTTTGGAGCTGATGCCCGTGTGTACATAAACACCACTGATCTTCACAAACTTCTCCAAAACACGCTTCTTCCGCGAGCATCCGTTGTAAAACACTCACAGTACATTCATTCTGACAACTACGTGAATATACTGAACTGCGTTCATGCAGAAATATGATGTTATAGCGATCATTGAGTCGAGAGCGCACATACACGGTTTGTTTGCGCATCAATTATAACGGACACACGCGTGCCTAATGTATGTCATTGCAATCGTCTTTACCTTCATTACAACCGTCATCCATCAAAACTTTGTGGTTTTCTTTATCCAGCTGAAAAGTGTAGTTTGCGTATTCTGTGTTCATGAAGCGGTTGGGTGTTTTGAGCCGCCGTTCAGTCTGTATTTCACACAGCGCGATTAGAAACGCCTCGGGTTGCTCCGAATCCAAAACAATCACAAAATACGTACGAGAGAGGTGGTTCTTTGTTGTAATTTATTTTTTTAATTTATATAATTTATCTTTTATTATTTAACGTAGCAATAATAAAATTAATGAATTATATTAATATATTAAAATTTATTTTAAGTTATCTCGCGGCCCCCCGGAGGTTCACTGAGGCCCCCTAGTGGGCCGCGGCCCACAGGTTGGGAACCACTGAGTGTATGACACCTAGCTTTTTTCAAAAGTCATTTTGTTAATTCCAGCCTCAAGAAAATGTTATGAGCAAGCAGGCCACAGCAAAACTTAATGGTATTAAGGAATAAAACAGATTTTGTGTCCGTCAGATCCCTGACCCGGTCGGTGTGACATTGCATCCCTAATGAACAAACAATTGAAAAATGTATGGGAATACCTAGTATAATAAAATAATACCTGACTTAAAAACAGAAGCAAAATATCAGTCTGAATTCATAATCTTTTGAAACTGATGTCAGAATAAACCCCAGAGCTAGAATGAAATTGAAAACAAATTGTATTAACCTCCCAGAAGCACAAGAAAAAGACATCCACCCGCAGAATACCTTCACCCACGTCAATGGATTCCATCATTGGGCCAGTGGGTGCTTCTTACATTTCTGACCACAGCTGTGAGGAAATGCTTTATGCCAGGGGGTTCGTGCAGTGACGTCAGTTTTAAAATGTGCCTAAAGAAATTGAGCCTTATGCTATAATGCTGTCAAACAATGATGCCACTCTCACAATACAGTTATAACATATAACAGTTATAGAATAGAGTTTAAGCTACTGTATATAGACAAGCAAATGCATGATTAAATATTTTCTTTGACAGTTAAAAAAATAATACTACTGCACCATTCAATACATTGAGCTTCCCTCTAGTCAGCGACCCTGGTAAAGCAGGACTCTAGGGCTGAATCCGAAATCCGAAATTTCGGCCCCCATTTCCCAGGCTGGGTTGTTTGGCGACGCGGTCGAGAGCTTTGCCCAGCAGTTCTCGGCTGCCCAGAAGCAGACGGAGGCCATCAAACACATCCTGCCCCGGCGGTCAGCTGCTGCCCAGCCGCCGGCCGCAGCTCCTCCGCCTGCTCGTCGCCGAGGGCGGCCGCCCCGCCGCCTCCCCCGCTCCCGCCCCGGCCCGGTCCAGCAGCAGCCTCCACCAGGGCAATGCCGTAGAGCCGGCCGCGGGAAGGCCGTCCAACCCGCTCAGGCCGCTGCCAAGCCAAGTGACAAGCACCGTCGTAAGAGACCCTGAGACAGGCCACCCAGAGATGGAGGAGACAGCTCTTCAGGAGGTGGTGACAGCACCGCTCCTTCTCCCGAAGGAGGGCTGAGGGAGAATCTTTTGTTCGAATTTGATTTCTGTTCCGCCACTGGCCTTCGTGCCAGTGGTACCCAAAACTTCACAAAAAAGCTGTTTCTAAAATCTCTGGGTGCCAAGAGAGCGCGCTTGGCGGTGTACGACACTCCCATGCTTTGTCACCCTCCGGTGCCTCTCTCATCACCAGCAGGGGGTGCTGGCTGTGTCCAGGACGCACACAAGAGGCCTCCTCACACTCGTGCGCCCCCTCAGCGGAAGCAGGTAAGTGTTGCACTGCACACTCAGACCCCACTTCGGGCCACTATGCCATCCGAGTCGGGTCCCTGCACTCCGCTGCGGGTACATCTGTGGTGCCGTTGGTCCCACTGGTTCAGTCGCTGGGAGCCTGGCTAGCACGTCCCGCTGGCTCATCCGTACTATCAGACTCGGCTATGCGATCCAGTTCGCCCGGCGGCCCCCCAAGTTCAGGGGCATTCACTTCACCTCCGTGTCGAAGGAGGATGCCCCCGTGCTACGGGCGGAGATCGCAGTCCTACTGGCGAAGGACGCGATAGAGCCGGTCCCTCCAGCCGATATGAAGACAGGTTTCTACAGCCCGTACTTTATTGTACCCAAGAAAGGCGGCGGGTTACGGCCAATCTTGGACCTGCGGTTCTTGAATCGGTCCCTTCACAGGCTGCCGTTCAGAATGCTAATGCAGAAACGCATCTTCAGGTGCATCCGTCCCCAAGATTGGTTTGCAGCGATCGACCTGAAGGACGCGTACTTTCATGTCTCGATTCTCCCTCGACACAGACCGTTCCTACACTTTGCATTCGAGGGACGGGCATATCAGTACAGAGTCCTACCCTTCGGGCTGTCCCTGTCGCCCCGTGTCTTCACGAAAGTCGCGGAGGTGGCCATTGCTCCCATGAGAGAGCGTGGTGTTCGCATCCTCAACTACCTCGACGACTGGCTGATCCTGGCTCAGTCGCGGGCGCAGTTGTGCGAACACAGGGACATGGTGCTCAGTCACCTCAGCCTGTTGGGACTTCGGGTCAACTGGGAAAAGAGCAAACTCGGCCCTGTGCAGAGGATCTCAAACGCTATTCAAACGCAGGACAGCGGTACCACTGAAACATTTTCAGAGGCTCCTGGGGCATATGGCATCCGCAGCCGCAGTGACGCCGCTCGGATTGCTTCATATGAGGCCGCTTCAACACTGGCTACACGACCGAGTCCCGAGATGGGCGTGGCAGAGCGGCTCGTTCTGTGTCTTAGTAACACCGAAGTGCCACCAAACCTTCAGTCCGTGGTCGGACCCTTCGTTTCCACGGGCAGGAGTTCCCCTAGAACAAGTGTCCAGGCATGCTGTTGTCTCCACGGATGCCTCATCCACCGGCTATGGGGCCACGTACAACGGGCTTGCAGTTTCAGGTCTGTGGATGGGGCCTCAACTGCAATGGCATATCAATTGGCTCGAGTTGTTAGCAGTTCGTCTTGCGCTGGGCTACCTCAATGGGCCGCTACGAGGCAAGCACGTTCTGGTCCGTACGGACAACACTGCGGCCATTGCGTACATCAACAAACAGGGTGGTCTACGCTCCCGCTGCATGTCACAACTCGCCCGCCATCAGAGACGGGGCACCCTATGGCACCCGTGTCCAGACCTCTGGAAACTCCATGTCTGGTCCCTGGACGGGACGCGGAGGTTCTAGGTGGCCTACCACAGGCTGTGGTAGACACCATCACTTCCGCCAGAGCCCCCTCTACGAGGCGCATCTATGCGTTGAAGTGGAACCTGTTCGTCGAATGGTGTTCTACTCGACGAGAAGACCCCCGAAGATGTTCGATCAGTTCTGTGCTTTCCTTCCTGCAAGAAGGGTTGGAGCGAAGGCTTTCTCCCTTCACCCTCAAAGTGTATGTTGCCGCTATCGCCGCAAATCACGACATGGTTGATGGTAAGTCCTTAGGGAAGCACGATCTGATCGTCAGATCTCGCCCTCACTCTATACCCTCTTGGGACTTATCTCTGGTGCTAACCGCACTGCAGAGGGCTCCCTTTGAACCTTTGCAGTCAGCAGAGTTAAAAATCCTGTCTTGGAAGACAGTACTCCTGACTGCATTGGCTTCCATCAAGAGGGTAGGGGACCTGCAGGCATTTTCGGTCGACGAATCGTGCCTGGAATTCGGGGCGGGTAACTCTCATGTAATCCTGAGACCCCAGCCCGGATATGTGCCCAAGGTTCCCACCACTCCCTTTCGGGACCAGGTGGTGAACCTGCAAGCGCTGCCTTCGGAGGAGGCAGACCCAGCCCTGGCTTTTCTCTGTCCCGTTCGCGCTCTGCGGACTTACGTGGACAGAACGCAAAGCTTCAGGACCTCAGAACAGCTCTTCATCTGTTAAGGAGGCCAGCAGAAGGGAAAGGCTGTCTCCAAGCAGAGGATAACTCACTGGATAGTGGATGCCATCGCCTTGGCATATGAAACCCAAGGCATGCCTTGCCCGCTCGGGTTGAGGGCCCACTCCACTAGGAGTGTGGCCTCTTTCTGGGCGCTGGCGCATGGCGCCTCGCTGACAGATATATGTAGAGCTGTGGGCTGGGCGACACCTAACAAGTTCGCTAGATTTTATAGCCTCTGCGTAGAGCCGGTTTCTTCCCGTGTGCTCGCTTCAAATAGCCAGTAACACCGAAGTGCCCGTTCTAGTGTCGGCTTGCTGCGCCATTCCCCTCCTCATGGACATGGATACGTGCGCTGATATGCGCCAGTCGAGTTCCCCAGAATGGCGAACCCTGTTGAGTCGTCCGCAGCCCACGGCAGTCAGACGTGGCGGAGCGTCCGACGCCAGGTCTAACACTCGTATGCATTGGTGGAACTTGTGTTAGGCTGGGTATCCATATGTTGTGATCCCTACGGCGGTCCCATATGTGTATTCTTCCACGGTACAGCTCCCTACGGCGAGCCCGTGTCTTTCCCTTGGCAGAGCTCGCTCTGCCGTCTCTGTGCGGTGTAGTCCCCCGCCTGCATTGGCCGGGGCCACCCCTGGGACTTCCGTATGTTGTACTGCCCACGGCCAGTCCATACGTGTATATTCCACATGATACCTGCCTACGGGTAGGATGTGGCTTCCGCAGCGGCCCCCCTGGGCACGCTTTCCCAGCATTATCCAATACTCTCCCTGCGTGAGTTCCCCACCCCGAACAGACGGGGGTCTGAGGGGCTTTCGCTGGGCGCTGGAAGTGGTAGTAACTGTGGAACGTCGAACGTGACCGACTGAAAGGGAACGTCTCGGTTACGTATGTAACCCTCGTTCCATGAAGGAGGGAACGGAAACGTACATCCAGTCGCCACAGTTGCTGTACAATCACTGCATGACCGAGTCACTAGTTCGGCTCCTCAGTGAAAAACAAATGTGCGCTGCATCCGCTTCCTGTTTATACCCGCAGGTGCGGGGCGGAGCGCGAGATGCAGATCTCACACGCCAATGGCCATTGGCCCGTTCTCTATACACCCAACGTACGTCTCCGTTCCCTCCTTCAGGGAACGAGGGTTACATACGTAACCGAGACGTTTTTTCAAAGAAAGATCTTGTAACTCTTAATGGTTTTAAAGGCTCTATGGCACTTTAATTGCTCAATTTTTTTGCTCATTCAACATTTTTGTGAATAAACTGGCATCAATACTGATGGATGATCAGATTATGGTGGTGGTTCTTTTGTTCCAAACGGTACGGTTTATTAATGGAATCATTCTTTATTTCAATTGTTACTGTTATTTTAATTATTCTATATTGCTCTAAATTGAATAAGAAGGTAGGTAGTGTTTAATAGTATCTACCTAAACCATCAGTAAGTAAGAAAGTATGTAATTAAATCATAACATAACTCCAATATTCTTTCTGGTTTATATGGTAAAAACATATATTTTCCTGATTTTTTATACTAAGTAAACAAGTCAACAGACATGACCCAGTGCAGTTTTAGGGCTCTGTTTTTTCAGCGCACACTTGATTTGAAGTTTGAATTGCTAATGACCCACCTGAGCACACAAGTGTAAAATCCATTGTCCTCCATCTCTGCTGAGCGGAACCAAATGGAATCTCCCTCCTTACTCAGCCGATGACCCGAGAAGATGATTGGCTCCTCAGAATCACCCTTGTTCCTGTACCAGATGAGCCGCAGCTTGGCATTCTGGGCCACGCTATAGTTGGTGCGTATGTAGCTGTAGAACAGAGCGCATTTCACTCTCAGAGGCTCTCCGGCCAACACACGATACGTCTTCAAGTCCACTGACCAGTCTATACATCCGTCAACTATGGGAGAGAGAAAATTCATCAATTTACAATTCACAAACACATAAAACATGCTACATTTATTAAACAAAAAGTTTCTTTAACAGAGTGCTTCGTTTGGAAAAAGGACCGATATCTGGAGTCTGAAACATACGATCAATGCCAAAGAAAATGGTAAGAATGTATTTGAAGTGTAAAGTAAAATAATCGATTCACTTCTGAAAGCCAGATTTTTGCTATGCAGTTGCTATGGTGTTCTGAGTGGGGTTTTTTTTAAACATGTTGTTGCTATGTCAAGCCAAGCCAAGCTTTACAGAAACTCATGATGTTAATGTTTTTAATACCTTAAAGCTTAATTGTCCACATTGAGCAGTTTAGAGCTGGGCTACTTTACATTCGGTGACTATATAAAGGTTGTTCAAGGCTGTTTCTAGAATTTTAGGGTGGTTGTTCATACAAGTCAATGAGCCCAACCCCAGCTCTCTAGATATGACTTGGCATATTGGGATATTTTCATCCAGCAGGTCAAAATCATTTATCCGGCTGCTCCAAAATATAATTGCACACATCTACATGACTTTCCCCCAGTTTCACAGACAAGACTTAAGCTAGTCCCAGACTAAAATGCATGTTTGAGCTGTTTTAACTGAAAGCAACATGCTCTGACATATCTCAAAATATGTCAGTGCCATTGTTTTGTCTCAAGATGCAGTAATGTTTTTTTTCTAAGGTACATTTATAAAAACTACTTAAATGTCCTAATTGAACTAAGGCCTAATCCTGGCTTGGTCTAAGCCCTGTCTGTGAAACCATGCCTAAAAGTATCATTTATGCATTCTTAATTTATCCTGTATGTATCCTTAAATGATAATATAACGGAGACATGTTTTGAAACCTGCGGAGACGACAGCATGGAATAAAGTAACGCATACCAGCCTCATACGGTTATGCTGCTGCCTCATAAGGGAGGGTTACTTTAAAAATGTATTCCATTACAGTTACAAATTACTTCATTAAAAAAAAACCTTTAAGGTCACATATATGAATAAAGTCATGTAAAAAGCAATATTAAAAATCTGGTTCCATACTGGTTCCAAAAATGTGTCCGGGAGTAAGTTCAGCCAACCCAGAGTATGTTTACGGTTAACACACAAGACATTCTCAACAGAGAGACGAATCAACGAGTCACAATGGAAACGGATGCTAAGAAATAGCGTCAAATAGTCATACAACTTCTTCTTTTGTTTAATGGCTATTTACATACTTGCATATTGCCACCTATTTGGTGGTTGTGCAATAATTTTTCAATCTTTTCGTTTAATAATCTTTAATAATTGTGAATAAGAATTAGCCTATATTGTTTGTTTGATGCTAATTATATAATAAAAAGAAAGACTGATTAAGCTAAATAACAGTCTGTGCTTGCAAAGATAACATGGCTGTAAACGTTTAGTTTTTCTGTTTAGTCATATTGCTTGAAAGGTAAGATTTCATATATGTTTTTTTTTTTACTATAGAAATACATTATAAAGAAAACGTCCTGTTTTGGAACCAAAAGTTATCTGCTTACCCTTAAACATACCAGAGTTTGACACATAACATGCTTTCTGGAATAATCCCCTGAATTGCAAACCCCTCCGTGTTGCAGTTGCGGTTGTTTTTGGCGAATGACTACTACCACAACATCATTGCCATAGAAACCAACGAAGATATTCCGGAAAACGAAAGAGCCGCATGAACACACAAATCGGATCTGAACTGTAGAGATACACATTGTGGATGTCAATAATTTTAGATCAGATTCCAATCGGATACACAAATAATGGGATTTGAACTGACAGTGTGAACGTAGCCTTAGTTCCCATGGTTGCTAATGAGTTAAACACCTGTTCCCTGTTCTGTTGATTATCCTCCCTTGTATATATAAGCCTTCAGTTCATTCAGTTCTTTGTTTGGTGTTTAGTGGTTCGCGATTTCTCCTACGTTTACCCCGTGTCTTTGGATTCTTTATCGTCATGCGCTTCATTGCAGCCACCAACTCGTTACAAAGATAGCATGGAAATGTTCTGTCAAAGCATGCCATAATGAATCAACAACTAATCAATGGCTAAATGCTTTGTGAAGGCACTCACCATAGAGAAACAACCTCTGAAACATGAGCAAAGCCCCATCTCCAAAGAGCAACAAAGCCATTTAACTCTCACATGACATTAGCTGCAAGCTCACTGCGTTTCAATATTTCATGTTGATAGAAAGATGAAACTCATCAAAGTCATGGCCACCTATCAGCATGAAACGCTGTAATTTATGAGCAATTACAGAGGTGTTTGTGCGGGGACACTGACTCATCACTGCACCCGCCTCCCATCACATAAATATCTTTCACATTCAAAACCTGCCACCGCCGATTTATGTCAAGCGCTGTCACAATCACACATTTACGGCATAGATTTTGTTATATACAGTATGCTCGGCTTGATGAATTTTGTGGCGCTGCATTGAAAGAAAAGCTGCGGGAAAGATGGAAGGAGGAAGCGATATCACACATGGCTGGACAAGAAGAGAGTGTTGATTTTAAAGGGCTTGAAATCACACACACACACACATGCACACTCGATAAGCAGGAGTGTAGTGGATTAGTTTGGTCTGCTGCCTTCATACGATGCGTCTGAAGCAGAAACAATGTGGCGAGCTCACAGGTTACATGTTACGTAAACAGGCAGCCATATGTCGCCTCAAGTCATTTCGCATATAATGCGCTTGTCTTGAATGATTAATTTATCGGTTATTGAGTGCAGCATAATGCTGTAATTGGACAGGATATGCCTTGCTTGTCATGCTAATTCTTGTTACCCTGCAAAGCGCATCACGGTAAGCGCCTGAGCGCTTTGTACCGAATCCTAAATGTTTGCATATGGATGAGGCCAAGAATTGTGAAAAATAGGTTCTAAAAATGGGGCCGGTCAGAAAGAGCAGATATTATGCATGCACAGCAAGAGGGCATTAGTGAACTTTTCAAGAAAACACTAACTCAAGATCAAGATATTACTCACGGCATCACACACACTTTAGATGGTTAGCGAAAGGCCACGTCACAAGATAAAAAACCCAAACAAGACACTAGCATTTAGAATGAGTGCCCCTAATGTTTAACGTTATGTATGAAGACATTTTTGCATGAGAGGGTGAAAAATTACAGATTTTTGGCTGAACATTCCTTTTCTTCTTCAGTGTTTTCAGTTTTTCTTCCTTTTTCACTGCATTGCTCTCAAATGGCACTGTCATTTTCAGCTCCTAATGTGAAATCCATTGCAAAGCCCTGCACCTGCTGCAATAATAATTGCCTGACCTGCTTACAGCACGGTGGCTCTGTCTATTATGAAGCAGTACAGCAATTTCAGCTATGAAAGCTGAAGGGGTACAAAAAGTCAATATAAGAATAGCAGACCACCAAACACTTTGTGCTGATATGCAATTTCGTTGCTGACTTACGTCTTATAGCTTGTTTATAATTCTTCCAAAGTGTAAATGAATAGCTTGTAGTGGACATGTATCTTCAGACAGGTGTAAATGGAGGCTGGTTGGATGCCTGGGGTGAAACAGTCTCCTGAAATGACTCACACTTCGCCATGTTATCAAAGACTAATCAATATGGAAATGTAGAGAGGGTTACGGACCTTAGCGCATGATTGCACCTGTGTGCAGGGCGCAACTCATTGGCCATTTGACCTGAATCGACTGTAGCGTAGCTGCTTTGACTCACTGCAAGCCGCATTCATTTGGACCCATGTCATTGGCGTAAAGCCTCTATAGGACACATCCAAACCTTAGTGAGCTGCATCACTGCTACCTTCTGGCAACATTTTAAAGGGATAGTTCACCCAGAAATGAAAATTCTGTCATTAATTACTCAACGTCATGTCGTTCCAAACCCGTAAGACTTTCGTTCATCTTCGGAACACAAATGAAGATCTTTTTGATGAAATTGTAGAGCTTTCTGTCCCTCCATTGACAGTTACACAACTACCACTTTGACGCTTCAAAAAGTTCATAAAGAGGTCGTAAAACTAATCCATATGAATTGAGTGCTTTAGTCTAAATTTTCTGCTTTATCGCTTTATATGATGAACAGATTGAATTTTTATTTTTTACTTTTATTCACATATAAACATTCATCAACCCACACATCAGTTGTGGTAAACAGAAGCTCAAGCTTATTCGCTTGACGTGCAAGAACCAATGAGGTTCATTCTCGTGTTACGCAGCACTTTTGAGTTTCAGTAAGAACCAATGAAGTTCATTCTCGTGTTACGCAGCACGTTTGAGCTTCAAGAACCAATGAGGTTCATTCTCGTGTTACGCAGCACGTTTGAGTTTCCGCAAGAACCAACGAGGTTCATTTTCGTGTTACGCAGCACATTTGAGCTTCTGTGAGAACCAATGAGGTTCATTCTCGTGTTACGCAGCACGTTTGAGCTTCTGTGAGAACCAATGAGGTTCATTCTCGTGTTACGCAGCACGTTTGAGCTTTCGCAAGAACCAATGAGGTTCATTCTCGTGTTACGCAGCACATTTGAATTTCCGCAAGAACCAATGAGGTTCATTCTCGTGTTACGCAGCACGTTTGAGCTTCTGTGAGAACCAATGAGGTTCATTCTCGTGTTACGCAGCACATTTGAGTTTCCGCAAGAACCAATGAGGTTCATTCTCGTGTTACGCAGCACGTTTGAGTTTCCGCAAGAACCAATGAGGTTCATTCTCGTGTTACGCAGCACGTTTGAGTTTCCGCAAGAACCAATGAGGTTCATTTTCGTGTTACGCAGCACATTTGAGCTTCTGTGAGAACCAATGAGGTTCATTCTCGTGTTACGCAGCACGTTTGAGCTTCTGTGAGAACCAATGAGGTTCATTCTCGTGTTACGCAGCACGTTTGAGCTTTCGCAAGAACCAATGAGGTTCATTCTCGTGTTACGCAGCACATTTGAATTTCCGCAAGAACCAATGAGGTTCATTCTCGTGTTACGCAGCACGTTTGAGCTTCTGTGAGAACCAATGAGGTTCATTCTCGTGTTACGCAGCACATTTGAGTTTCCGCAAGAACCAATGAGGTTCATTCTCGTGTTACGCAGCACGTTTGAGCTTCAAGAACCAATGAGGTTCATTCTCGTGTTACGCAGCACGTTTGAGTTTCCGCAAGAACCAATGAGGTTCATTTTCGTGTTACGCAGCACATTTGAGCTTCTGTGAGAACCAATGAGGTTCATTCTCGTATTACGCAGCACGTTTGAGCTTCTGTGAGAACCAATGAGGTTCATTCTCGTGTTACGCAGCACGTTTGAGCTTTCGCAAGAACCAATGAGGTTCATTCTCTTGTTACGCAGCACATTTGAATTTCCGCAAGAACCAATGAGGTTCATTCTTGTGTTACGCAGCACGTTTGAGCTTCTGTGAGAACCAATGAGGTTCATTCTTGGATTACGCAGCACGTTTGAGCTTCAGTAAGAACCAATGAGGTTCATTCTCGTGTTACGCAGCACGTTTGAGCTTCTGCAAGAACCAATGAGGTTCATTCTCGTGTTACGCAGCAGGTTTGAGCTTTCGCAAGAACCAGTGAGGTTCATTCTCGTGTTACGCAGCACGTTTGAGCTTCAGTAAGAACCAATGAGGTTCATTCTCGTGTTACGCAGCACGTTTGAGCTTTCGCAAGAACCAGTGAGGTTCATTCTCGTGTTACGCAGCACGTTTGAGCTTCTGCAAGAACCAATGAGGTTCATTCTCGTGTTACGCAGCACGTTTGAGCTTCCGCAAGAACCAGTGAGGTTCATTCTCGTGTTACGCAGCACGTTTGAGCTTCTGCAAGAACCAATGAGGTTCATTCTCGTGTTACGCAGCACGTTTGAGCTTTCGCAAGAACCAGTGAGGTTCATTCTCGTGTTACGCAGCACGTTTGAGCTTCTGCAAGAACCAATGAGGTTCATTCTCGTGTTACGCAGCACGTTTGAGCTTTCGCAAGAACCAGTGAGGTTCATTCTCGTGTTACGCAGCACGTTTGAGCTTCTGCAAGAACCAGTGAGGTTCATTCTCGTGTTACGCAGCACATTTGAGCTTTCGCAAGAACCAATGAGGTTCATTCTCGTGTTACGCAGCACATTTGAGCTTCTGTGAGAACCAATGAGGTTCATTCTGGTGTTGCGCAGCACGTTTGAGCTTCTGCAAGAACCAATGAGGTTCATTCTCGTGTTACGCAGCACATTTGAGCTTCAGCAAGAACCAATGAGGTTCATTCTCGTGTTACGCAGCACGTTTGAGCTTCCACAAGAACCAATGAGGTTTATTCTCGTGTTACGCAGCACGTTTGAGCTTCCTCAAGAACCAGTGAGGTTCATTCTTGGGTTACGCAGCACGTTTGAGCTTCTTCAAGAACCAATGAGGTTCATTCTTGGGTTACGCAGCACGTTTGAGCTTCAGCAAGAACCAATGAGGTTCATTCTTGTGTTACGCAGCAACCAATGAGGTTTGTTCTTGCATGCCAAGCAGGTTCGGTTGTGCTTCTGTTTATGTTCGCTGATTAACGTTTATATGTGTATAGAAGCCTAAATTAAATCTGTTCATCATATAAAGTGATTGTCTCTTCAGAAAATTTGGACTAAACCACTCAATTCATATGGATTAGTTTTATGATCTCTATATGAACTTTTTGAAGCGTTAACATGTCGGTTGCATAACTGTCAATGGAGGGACAGAAAGCTTTCAGATTTAATAAAAAACATCTTCATTTGTTTTCCGAAGATGAACGAAAGTGAGGATGAGGGTGAGTAATTAATGACAGAATTTTCATTTTTGAAATTGATTCCAATATAGTTTGATGATAGCTAATGATGGAACATCTAATGAGCACACATAATACATTTTCATTGTTTTATTGTTTTGTATGACATATTTCTCTGTCCGGTGTTGTCAGACTAGCCCATCTGAATGACAGGGAGAGTAGTTTAATATTTTAAGTGATCTTTTCTACCCACTCAGAAAGGGAATCTGCAATTAATGTTTTGGTCCTCTACACCCAAATGTACTGCAGAAATGCCTTGCTGTTAAAGAGGTTGAAGAATCACTATATGTTGTGTCAACTTGCAAGAAAAGGTCCATTTTATATAGGGGAAAGGACTTTTAGCTCTATAGGCAAGGGGAAATGCGTCAAAAACGAATATACCTATTTATATTTTATGTAACATAAACTATAAAAATCAGGCATCATTGCACCATAGAAATAAAACCTCTTCAAAATTGTGGTTCATTCCAGGACAGGTGAAAGTTGAACCGCCCGATGGTGTTCTGGACAAAAGTGATGAACGTGTTTAATTATCAGAGCAGTATGCATCTACCTTGGTGTTGGCTGTGTCTGATCATAATGATGGATCATTTCATCTTCAAATACAGGACGATCCTGTCTTATAAGGAGTGCGTGGCAACCCTATATGAGAGAGAGGACAGTCTAGGGCAAAGTGTTTGGATACAATCTCTATTTGCTCAACTTTACAGCTGAGTGTGCTGTACAATAGGTGCTGTATAACAGGTACAAAAAAAAATAGTTTTGTTGCTACTTTTGATCCAGTTGCTACACTGGTACAGAGCTCTGAAGATTGTACTCCATTTAACAGAGAGAGGTGAATCTGTTTTTGTCTCCTGTGTGTTAGGCTCCTTTTAGAAACAGATCATGAGGTCATTCAGTCAGGAGAGCAACGACCAGAGATGATGAGTGTGTTTCGGCAAGAGACCTTTCCTACTTCCGAAAGGCATAGATTTCACTGTTAACTTTTATGTAAAACAAAACCAGAGCTGGCAGTATGTGTCCGTGAGCTCTGATGCCCTCTGAAACCTTGTGTTAGGATGCATTTTTGGTGATCCAATCACAAGTGATCAGCACTCAGGTGGAGTTTAAAACATTCTGTAATTTGATCACTGAAACCACATAAGGAGGGTTTTACAAATCACGCCTTGTCGGAGGGAGCGTTATGTCACCATTCTGTTTAGTTTTGTTCATGGACTTTCAGTTTGTTTTCATATCACGTTTCTTTGT